>JAMXBB010000009.1:63218933-63258971 GCA_024138015.1 Lumnitzera littorea
GGGGGGGGTGGTTGTGTGGGATTGGGGGGGTGGGGTTGTGTGTTTATGTGTTTGTTTAGGGTGGTATTTGCTGATAAAACTAACATAGCTCTATGAACAGATTTGTTGTAGTAATGATCGTTCCTGTTTCTTGGCTTAAACTTGAACAGCCGCAAGTTTCTTCTGCCAGTGTCAACCTTACAACCGAGACAGCAATTGTTTGGCCTGCATCCGAAGCCATGTCTATCCCCAACTGGAAAAAGGAAATAGGGGAGGCGCTTGCTAAGCATTTGACGAATTGTGGTTTTACATCTAATCTTCGAGGTAAGCATTTGTGACTAATGGCATTGCTTAGCATTAATATCCTATCTTGCATATTCTGTAGATTTGTTGACAACTGGTCCTCATATGCACACAGCTCTGCATATCTGTACTTTTTTGCTTACCAGAGTTCAAGTTGCTGGATTTTACATTTTATCACCTGGAGAACACTATTTACTTGTGACGGTAACATTCCATCCGTGGAAAAGATTAATGTAGACTTTAGTCTTTTCATGCACTAAACTGATGAATATATCTCAACATTGAATTCTAATGTGACTGTCTAATTTGAAATTAAAGCATCAATTTCTGGTTCAGTTGGAAATAATGTCATGGTTTCTCTTCATTACACCTATATGTAGCTCTAACCTTGACAGTTATAACATATAAGGTTATTGAGTAGCTACAGATTTGCACCATAAGGTTCGTGATTAATTATTTGTTAGCTTCTGTCTCTATGAATGTTAACCAAAAGCTTGTTGACCCTGGACAACATATATTTTCGATAAAAAAAATCTTGGCCAAGTTTGTGAAATGACTATGCTGAATGAGGTGGACAATTGAATTGACTAAATGAACCTGGGTGTCTTTAGTTATTTAATACTTTTAGAAATAAATCTACAACACATTAGTTATGTCTGAGTAAAAAATCAGGACATTTCATTTAATTGATGAGATCATATTTCTAAGAATATAGAATCTGTCTATATAAACCCAAAATGATAAATGTTTACCTTTATCACTTCCATCAGAGCTGTAGTGCTTTGTTGGACAGATATTGCCATTGCATCGGGTTCTATATGACTGATTGAAAGCCTGATGGACCTGTGGCAGGTCAGGAAGCTTTTGAAGGCGATGTTATGCCATAAGAAAGCTAATGATTTTTTGTGAGTGACCATAATTATAATGGTATGTTCCCAATTCATAAGCTCCCAAATACACCCATCAGCTTGTATAGATGAGCTGAATTGTTGAAACTATGTCTTAAAATTATTTTTGCAAAGGTAAGTCTTGCGGGTCATCTATTGATTTTTGCGTTTTCTCTATTCATTAGGCAATCCTCAGTTGATACTCTTGATGATTTGATTGAAGAAATCTATTTGGAGAAACATTGGAGGCAGATCTGGGCCTAGCAATCAGTAGATACTATCAAGAATATTTAGGGGCTTTTGCTCAAAATGTTGGTTTGATTTTTTAGAGAAGATGACCGGCCATTACTGACCAAAAAAAGAAGAGAAGATTGGTTGTAATAAAAAAAAAAAAAAGAGAGGAGATATTGACCATTTCTTTTTCATTTGCAAGATCAGTGCTTCCTTCCATTATCTTCTTGTACCATTGGAAGATTCTATTGATGAATGATTAAGCTGAAACTTTTAGAAGATATGTTGTCTTTTTACTTTGCTGGTATAGCCCAATTGAACTGCATCCATTAGAGTTTTATACTCTTAATTGCCTGCAATATGTGATTAGCTTTACTCAAGATCCATTGATTTCTTATTGGTGTAAATCATGACAAATCATGTGGTAGCTTCTTTGCTTACTTTCTTCAGATGGGGTTTTCCAGGTAGTGCAGTACTCTGGATGTGAATAAAGCAAGCCAAATTTCTTTGCAATGATTTGATGCACTTGGGAACAATGTCAATTATTGTACACTAACTAATTGTGAAGATTTCACGTATTTCTTGTTTCCCAAATAAGCCAACATATGGGATGCCTATAGAATCAGCGTATCAGCTGTGTGGTGCTGCCAGTAGTTGAAATCCATCAGACAATGTACTCATAAAAAGTACCACACCAGTCAGAGGCTTGTAAACCTTTTGTACAGGTTTAATCCTATTTGGGGCCAAAGTGTGATTGGAAATTTTTCAGGAAAAGTGATTTTATCTGCTGTTGTTAAAAGCAGCTATCATAAATTACTAAAAGAAAGAAGAAAAGAAAAAAATGAAAACACTTCATAGAGATCTATTGGTGAGGTTTATGGCCTATGCAAAAAGAAATTTTCTTTTTTTTTTTAATTTTTTATATTTCTTTTTGTTATGAAAGACGGAACTTAGGGATCTACTAATGTAATAATGTCGTTTCAAAAGATGTTGAGCAGTGTTGTAGCATCAAATACTAAAGACAGGTCTAGGGCATTTATCATCATGACTATTATCTACAATAATTGAAATTTTTGTTGTTATGAACTTTACGCAAACCACTATGCGATTTAAATTCCAAGTCTTATGTGCCCTCTATCTAGTTTGAGTTGGTTTATTATTAAACTCGGTGTCATATCTATTGCTCCTTTGGTGTCTTATGCTCTTTCTTCTAATTTGTGTGCAGATGAGAATGGAAACAATTTTTTCAAGGTTTTTGAAAAGAAGATGGATGACAAACACAATCAGCTTAAAGAAAGTGGTAGATAAAATGTTATTCCCTTTGTGATGTTATAGAAAGTAGCAGCTCAGTTGCGCTTCATATCTTGCTTAGAAGTTTATCTACATATGATTTGCTGTTGTGTCTAAACTCCTTTTATGTTAAACAAATGGTCATGGTAAAACTAGTAGACATCATTGAAATTATAACTAAGCTCAGGGGAGCTAATCCACCAGCAGATGCAGTTAAGGATCTAGCAGAATGTAGATCTATTTGCAAAAATGGGTAACTAATTGACTAATAAAGCATTGACTTTCTACCGTTTACAGTAGATGTAAATGTACTGATTTCCATTCTATTTTTAATTTTAGTTGCTCAGTATATGACATCCTAGGATGATGGGCTAAGTCTAATTCAACAGGTCGCCAGCTTGCTGTATCATGGGCTTTATGTGCTGTATGCCTCCTAGGTCATGCATCTCATTTTTTGGGAATTAAGGCTTCATGGATCCATGCAATTCATTCTACTGGATTTCATCTTTGTCTATCTTTATTCACATTTTTTGGTCCGGGTCGTCAGTTGATCATTGAGGGCATGAGGAATCTGTTCAAGGGGACCCCAAACATGAACACTTTAGTTGGTCTTGGGGCTTTATCATCATTTTCTGTCAGTGCTTTAGCTGCATTGGTGCCAAAATTGGTATGCCTACAACTCATATATGTCTATTCTTAGTCAATGAGTTATTTTATGTAAAGACTTGACTCTTCAGTAAGCTGGTTAAGAAATCAAATATAAGGGCTGCATTTTGCTGCAGCTTCCATACTTCTTCTTGTTGCAATTATTTGCTTGTTGAGGACTTAGTTTGATCAGATTATAATTTTTAATTTCTCAAGGTGATTAACCCACTGCTGGTTACCTTTACTACATAGTTTTATTCAGTTCTAAGAACTTTATTACGTTCATAAAGCAGCTCTGATCTTGTTTGGCTGTCTTTCTTTTGTTTTCATACTCTTGAATTTGAATATGCTCCACAGACATTGATGGTGAAAGGGCTTTGGCTAGTATTTCTCCCTAGAATCTTAAGAAGTACTTTTTATCATAATCTTGTCACTCTTCTTTCATTTATAGTTATCTTACTAGGTCTCTCTCACTAGAATGCATGAAACGGTCTAGTCTTTTAGATTTTTAAGATGTCCTGTTTTGGCTTATTTCTTGAGGTTAGCAGCGATGTGATGCTTACCCTTATGTCAATAGGATTTGAATTCCACTAACGTTGCTGTACTCTAGCAAATCTTTAAGATTCCAACAAAGCAGCTCCTCTATTCTGCTTTTCTTCCGCGAATTACTTCTGAATAAATTAAAAATCATATTTTAGAACCATAGTATTTTGTGATTCATTTGTAACTTTACTTTGATTCTCTATCAACCAATGGTGTAGTACCTTTAACATGGTTAAAGTAAAACCGTTTGAAATCTAAACATAGCATGGTATTATTCCTACCATTGTTAATTTCATTACAGAAATGGTTTCAAAAAACAAATAATTGAAATTTTTTTATCGACATAGAACCAAAACATCACCAAGAAAATATAGTAAGAATTAATTTGATTAAAAGCTCCTTTGTTATAAACGCAAAGCAATAAGTGCTCTTGGACATTTATACCTAGCCTCTAGCAAGGGAATTGTTAACATTTTCTGAATTTTTCTTGAAAGTTGCAACTCCACCACACATTACCTCTGTTATGGTTCTTTTACTCATAAAAAATATATGCTTGATAAACAAGTTTGCCTCTGCTTTTTCTTTTACTATGCTATGATTTGGTTTAAATATCATGTTGGTAAAAGCTAAAACTAGTGAAACCTAACTTGATTTTCTGTGCCTCAGATTGTCATTGACAAATGAATGTTTTATGCCTTGTTTGAATCAATACTTGTCTTTTCTATTATCTAGTGACTGGATGCAAATTATATCACCTTTACATTGTAAATGCAGGGTTGGAAGACATTCTTTGAGGAGCCTGTTATGTTAATTGCATTTGTTTTGTTAGGAAGAAATCTTGAACAAAGAGCAAAACTGAAGGCAACAAGTGATATGACTGGACTTCTAAGTATTTTGCCTTCAAAAGCTCGCCTATTAGTTGAAGCCAACGGAGAGAAATTGGGCCCAACAGTTGAAGTTCCTAGCAGCAGCCTCTCTGTTGGAGACCTTATTGTTGTATTACCTGGAGTGAGTAAAATCCACTTTCTCTAAATGACATTATCTACTTCCTTGAGGTCTATATTTCTTTGATGAAATCTTCTTGATAGATCAACTTTTTGTTTATTCTGTGCAACTTTGGTTTGATAGAATTAAATCAAGTCAGTTTGAGCTCATAGTCTCTCTGATATAGGCAAAAAATAAAAAAATAAAAAATAAAAAAAGCACTCATTGCAGATTTCCCCAAGGGTCTCTTAAGATAGTTGCATCTTTTGATTTAGGACCGTGTTCCAGCTGATGGGATTGTGAGAGCTGGAAGGAGTACTGTTGATGAGTCAAGCTTAACAGGAGAGCCACTGCCAGCGACAAAACTACTGGGGGTAATTTTCTTCATCCCTGGTGATAGAATATGCAAGAACTATTGATCCTTACCCTCCCTCACTTCTGCTTTTCTCCTCTTTTTTATCAATGCAATGGTCTTTTCTTCAACTTTCTGCCTGATTCCAATTTCTAAAAATTCTATTTGATCAGTTAGATTTGATATCACAAATAATCTCTTGCTAATTGAATCAGTTTGCTCCAGAGTCAAGTGGCTGCTGGGAGTATAAATCTTAATGGAACTCTTACAGTTGAAGTGCGAAGACCTGGTGGGGAGACCACGATGGGAGATATTGTCCGTCTTGTAGAAGAAGCGCAAAGCAGGGAAGCCCCTGTGCAGCGATTAGCTGATAAGGTTTTTTGTTTTCACATGGATGTTCAAATCATACTACCATTTGACGTTAATACAGTTGTATAAAATACATATTTTGCCAAGCATTTTGATAATCTCTGAATATTCAGCTCACATGGCAGAGCTTAAACATGTGCAGCCACACTCCATTTTAACATAAATTGGGTTTCACTATTTAAGTTTGTGTTGCTGGTTTTTGATTGAAATTCTTTTACCTCCCACTGATGACTACTGATTCCTCTAGGTTTCAGGACATTTTACTTATGGTGTAATGGCACTGTCTGCTGCAACTTTTATGTTCTGGAACTTGTTTGGTGCTCGAATTCTGCCATCTGCTTTATATCAAGGAAGTTATGTCTCCTTGGCATTGCAGCTTTCTTGCAGTGTTTTGGTATGTCTAGCTGTCTCTAAAGTTTCTATTTCAACTATATTGTGAACTGAATACACTCTAGGACTTTAGTCAATGTATATAATTGTGTTTTTGTATTTGTTCATCAGTTCCTATTGTAAACATATTGTCAAAATGCTGTACCTGAATTTCCTTCTTTTTCTATCCCTACTTGTACTGCACAACCTGTCTGACATAGGGATACATTATATTACCTAAGTTAGAAAAAGATGAAACAATAGACAAGACTGCATTTACCAACTTAGCATTCTGGTCAAGTTTTTACAAAAAAAATCTCCGGGTAATACTTTCTTTAGGTATAAAGGAATATTTAAAAGACATAAGGAAAGCACAGAACTTTATGGGAGATGACAAGTTCTATTTACCCAGTGCTGCTGTCAGTGAGAGCTAGTGCCATATTTCAACAGAAATAGGAAAACTTTTGATATTATGGAAGCAGATCTCTCTATTGTCAAGAGTAGTGTTTTACATTATATGATTTTGTTTACCCCCTTAGTATCCATTAATACAACCCTGTTCTTCTCGCCACCCAAAGGAGGAAAAAGAAGAATCTGTAAGTTGGATCAAGTGTTAGTAGGAGTTCATAGTCGATATTTTTCCCCCCTAGTTGATAGTTTGCGTATTTGTTTCTCTAAGAGTTTTATGAGGGTTTCTCTTCAGCATCTAAATTTTCAAAATTAAAAAGACTGCAAAAGTTCCATACCATTATAAACCATCAATGATATTCAATTGAGTATTTGTTGAGTCAAAGTTGAAGAAAGTCATATGAGTAGAAGTAAGAACAAAAAAGCAGTCCTTTACCATCAAGGTATATTGAAGCCAAGGCACACTAATACAAATGTGGCTACCTCAATAGATGGACCTTGATAAGAGCCCAATGTTTACGAAGGTTATTTTAGGAAGAAAAAGAGTAATGGGACCATTAGTGGGACTAAGGAAGGATAGAGGGGAGCAGCAAGTGATCAATGCACATGTGTGTGTTTAGATAAAGTTTATGTTATAGTTGGGGGAATAGAGTCTCGACATGTGTCTGTAGAGGTTCTATGTAAGAGGAGTAGAGGAATCAACAAAGAACATATCTTTGGTTGCTTTTCTTTCCCTATCGGTCTATCATTCGTAAAGGAGATTTTAACTTTGGGGGGGCTTCACTTGTTCTAAGGTTTGAGCTCTAAGCATTTCCCTTTAAAACACTATATTTGCCTACTGTCTTTATCATCCGGTCTGACCTTCTGGATTTGAGTGGGGCAGTGAACCTAATGAGAAGCTAGGCAATGACAACAAGAATGGAACCAAGGGTTGAGATGCTAGAATAGTCTATGATAGAACTGTTTGAAGAATTCAGACCCATGAAGCTGAGTAATGAGGAAAGTAAGGCTTGGATTCTTGTGATACACCAGAAATTGAGCACACTAGATGAAATGAAGTGGTGGACAGAGAAGATGAGCCAAAACCGTGAGAGTCTTGAGCATAGTGGGCTGATAATGACTGACCTTAAGTTGCCAGTTGAAAGCAACTCCGAAACACCCATCTGCAGTGAAGGATAGGGGGCTGCTACCCATGGGAACTATGGGTGAGCCGAGAATGGGAAGGGTTTTTGCTGCAGATGAACTTTGGACAGAGTATGCCAGGTTGAGCTGCTAGTTTTGATGGCAAACCCTAGTGGTTGGATTGTTAGGGTGGTGCAATATTTGAAGTGCATGTAACAGTTAAGGACATGAAAACAAGTGGTCCCTTAGTTTTCGGTTATACATTGGAACAATCCAAAGAGTTATATGTGTGTGTTACCTATGTACAGTGTGGTGTTGTGTGTAGTAATATACTTATATCAAGGGTCAGGTGTTGTATGGAGAGTAGTTGCTACAAATGTGAGAGTTGTATAAGGATAGAGTGGTGATTGTACTTTAAAAGATAGAAATACAAGTGGACGAAAGAAATAAAGAAAGTTAATATGTTAACATATGACTCTACCTTAGTGGCCAAAGCCATGGATATTGCCATAGATATTGAAGATGAATTGGGGTGTTGCACTTCGTGAGCCGCCACTACATGTAGAGGGACTCCATTTGGAGGTTAGACACAAAGGGGTGAAGGACTTTGCTAGACTTGCTTGGGTGGTGACACAAGGTAGGCGGGCTAAAAGGTGCATTAGAGAAATGGAAGGCCCAAGTCAAGCAAGCATGGCCATGGGATAAACTTGCAGCCAGCATCCTTGAATTAGGGATGGAGTACGGTAGGAGGTAGTCACAGAATAAAGGGTGATCAACATTATTTGAATGTAGAGCTTTTGACAAAGAAAGAGAAGGGATTTTGTATGTGTTTTGACCAACCATTTCACTCTTTTCATCAATGTGTGGACAAGACTTTGAAGGTGACTCCAATCAAAGATGAAGTAGAGTATAGGAAAGTTGAAGAGGAAGTTAATATAGAGGGAGCAAATGGATCGCAAGTTAACTTGTTGTAATTGGAACTTTCTCTTCAAGCTTTGGAGGGGGCTAAGGGATAATGAAGTTGGGGGGGCTATGGTATGGGAATATTTGTTGCTTGTGATGATTGATAATGGAGCAAGTCATGATTTCATATTAGAAGATAAGATAGCAAAAGTGGCACCAATAGTGAGGAAATGCCTATGTTTGGGGTACAACTGGGAGATAGGTACAAGACGAAGTCCAAAGGGGTGTGTAAAGTGATGGCCGTTGACTTGAGTGGGGTTTCAGTTATTGTAAATGCTTTTTAGGTTTGGTTGGAGTTGATCTCATCTTAGCGGTGTTATAATTGGCGATGCTAAGGGAAGTGAAGATAAATAAAGCAAAATTCTATATAAAATTAGATCAAGATTATAGGGAGGCCGAGATTCGATGTGATCCTTCATTGACTTAGGCTCCATTTGTGCTACATTCCCCTAAAAAACTTACTAAAGTAGAATTTTGTGGCTTACTATAGCATCTGGAGAATGGTGATGAAGTAGAAGTAAGGATTGAAACTAAGTCAGAATTAGCAATGCCACTATGACAGTTTACGGATGTTTTTGTGGCTTATCAGCACCTTCCCCTTACAAGCCCTATAGATTGTCGGATTCCTATTAAAGGTGGGCTTGGGCCTATTAATGTTTGGCCATATAGATATATACATAGCCAAAGAGATGAGGTAAAGAATTTGGTGAAAGAGATGCTTATAGCCGGAGTGATACATCCTAGCTCAAGACCCTACTCAAGTTCGGTGATTTTAGTAAGAAGAAAAATGGTTCATGGCGATAGAGATGCCGGTGAAAGAGATGCTCATAACTAAGATAATACGGCTTAGCTCAAGCCCTTTCCCATGTTAGCTAATTTTAGTTTAGAAGAAAGATAATTTATGGCAATTTTGTGTGCATTATCATGCGTTGAACCATAGCTAACAAATACCCCATACTTGTTATCGAGGGACTATTGGACAAACTTCATGGGGCATCTTATTTTTCTAAGGAGTTTGTGGTTGAATATGATGCATTGGGTTGCAGTTTGGGCACATTGTTGATACAACAAAGGAGGATTACTAATTTACTAAGTCAACATACGAAAAGGAATTCTTGGCCATTAGTAGTGCAATATTGGTGGCCTTATTGTAGGCCATTTTTGGAAGTCCACATTGGTTAATGGAGTCTCCAGAACATACTGCAACAATGGGTCACGACTCTCAACCAATGAAATAGGCTTGCAAAGTTACTTGGATATGACTTCCAGGTGATTTATGAGCCTTAGAAAGGAGATTGGGGTAGTAGAGGTGCTCTCTATGATCAGCAAGGGACGGGTAGTTAGCACCATTTCTGACCCTATTTGGCTTGATTTTCCACAAATTAGAAGAGATTTAGGCTAATGCACAACTTTAGGCCATAGTTGAGAAATTACAAAGGAACCAACCAAAGTATTTAGCTTCAAAATGAGACATGAGAAGTCGAGGTATCATGGCCAAATGTTGCAGCCAGCTAGTCCTTGGTTGATTCCCACATTGTTGCTTAAGTTATGGTCCTATGGGAGGCCATTTGGGGGCCCATCAGACTTATAGAAAACTAGCTCATAACTTGTACTTGACTGGAATGAAGCGAAATGTCTATCGATTTGTGGCCATCTGTGCAATATGTCAAAAATACAAATACTGAGCTTCAACACTAGCTGGGTTGCTCCAACCTTTGCCAATGTCCTCCGCTATTTAGGAAGAGATCTCCATGGACTTCATTATTAGGTTGTCAATATCAAAGAGGTATCAAGTTATTTTTGTGGTAATTGATCGACTATTGAAATACAACATTTCTTGTTGTTGTGTCACCCTTATATAGCTAAGAAGGAGGGGGAAATTTTTATGGAGTATTCGATCTCCAGGGCTTACTAAGGACCACAGTTAGCAACTGAGACTTAACATCTGGAAAGAAATCTTCAGATCATAGAAGACTAAACTTGCTATGAATTCTTTGTATCATCCCAAGACAGACATCGTAGCATTAAGACATATTTGTGATGCTTTGCTTCCAAGCAGCCCAAAGAGTAGGCAAATTGGATCCATTGGGCAGAATATTGGTACAACATGGAATACCATGGCACGAGTTGAACCACCCTGTTCGAAGTTGTGTATGGGTGACCTCTACCAAAGATTACACTATGCATAAAGGGGAAGACCTTGGTTGAACCATAGGGGAGGAGCTGAAGCCTAGGGATGAGATACTTTGCTAGCTATGTAACATTTGCAGCATGCTCAAGCTCGCATGATGTACTATGCCAGAAGAGACCTGGACTCAGTTTTGAAGTGGGGGATTGGGTCAATGTCGAGCTGTAGTTGTGTAGGCAGATGAGTGTGGCCAAACGCACAAGTCCCAAGTTGGCTGCCAGATACTTCGGACCTTACACCATAGAGAAACTCATTGGACCTTACACACCTGGTTTTCCATGTTTCACAACTTAAGAAAGCTTTGGAGTATGTAGAGGAGGCACCTGATTTACCGCTTGAACTAAACTTAGATACAGAAGACACTAACCTGAGCAGATTGTTGCACAGAGGGTGTGAACAATTGGTGAGGTAGATGTGCCACAGTATCCAGTTATATGATGAGGCTCCCTTGTCGAAGATGCAACTTGGGTTGATAAAGATGACTTTTGGGCACAATTTCCTACATTTTAATCTTGGGAGCAAGGTTAGTTCTGGACGGGGAGTTGTTGATTCAAATGTGGCTGCTCAACAGATAGGTCTAGACAAGGGCCCAATATTTATGGAATCTATTTTAGGAAGAAAGAGAGGAATGGGACCAAGGAAGGTTAGAGGGGAGCAGCAACTGATCGTTGCATGTGTGTGTGTTTAAATAAAGTAATGTTTCTGTTATAGTTGGGGGAATAGAGTATTGACACATGTCCTAGGGATTGTATATAACAGGAGTAGAGGAATCACCAGAGAACATGCCCTTAGTTGCTTTTTTCCCTTATTGAGTCTGTTGTTTGTAAAGGAGCTTTTTCAACTTGTTCTGAGGGTTGAGCTGTAAACATGTCCCTTCAATACACTATATTTACCTCCGGTTTGTATCACATCTATATGTAGACTAATCTATGCTGTAAAATATGGGAGTACCACCGGATTATTGGGGTTTCAACATAGTTGCATAGCCACAAAATACACAAATATTTTACATGGTGGTCATATTCCATAGTCGTTGCATGAGTTTAGCAAGTAGCGGTACCATCTTGTCATTCAAAGCCCCTACCTTCATTCTCACTGATGTGATAGCAAAAAAATTTCAACCAGGGCCATCAGTGGAGATTCTATGGAGTGTTAGTTGGGCATGGACTTAACTGGTATGGATTTTGTAGGGAGATTTATGTACTGGAAAATAGCCAGCCTGATTGCCATCATGAAAAATAAAAAAATTTCGTCAAATCTCCGATTATCAAATTCATTGTGTCCTTAGTAAATTCACTTTAATTAAAAGGGATCTTAATGCTATATTTGCAGGTGATTGCTTGTCCCTGTGCACTTGGCTTAGCCACACCTACCGCTGTGCTGGTTGGAACTTCAGCTGGAGCAACAAGAGGATTGTTGTTGCGGGGTGGAAGCATATTGGAGAAGTTCTCGATGGTGGATGCTATTGTGTTTGATAAGACTGGGACCTTGACAGCTGGCAAACCAGCTGTAACAAGGATTGTGACTCCTGGAGGCACAAAGGATAGGGAATTGAGGTTTAGTCCTGAGAGGAGCTCCTTCCTTAGATACTGATTTCATTTGCATTTTTAGTCGTGGTATTCTGCTGTGTACTTATCTTGCAGTCTCCCCTCCACCCACTGAAAAGAAAAACAAAAATAAAATAAAAATGAAAAAAGAAAAAGAAGGAAGGAAAAGGGAAGTATTATGCTGTAATTTCTGATTAGGCATTGTAGCCATTTATAGAATATATAATGGGGATCTGCTTAGACCTCAAACTTATCTTTCATTTTAGGCACTACCCGAGCTGCTTGCTCTTTTAGAATTCTGAGTTTTTGAGAATTTTATCAGGATCCTCATCACAATTTCAAGATATTTGATGTGTAACAGTTAATTCTTTCTTTAGTATGTAGTATGTACCTTCATTTGCAGTGAAGTAGGAAGCAGAAAAGCTTAAGGCACTTGCTTTGTTGTGGAGTCAGTCTTTTTTTTTTTTTAACATTTGAAACAGAAATTCTGCATTATTATTAACAGCATAAAAAAACAAAGAGGTAATGTCATGGGTTACACCTTAATTTTACTACTTTTTATAATTATATATCTGAAATTTCAATTTATTTAATTTTATACTTAAATTAAAGATTTAGTTATTACCGTCTAAATTTCAGTTAACTCTAATTTATATTATAAGTCTAATTAGCACAATTAACCTGTAGGGTGTCTACCTATAACCTTAAGATAGTTTTGTGACCCTCTTAAGGCGTAAGCAGTTATTTATGGCTACTAATAGTTTTGTGACTCACATTTTTAAAGTAGGTCATGGCTTATTGTTTTGCAAGATATGGTTGGTGGTCACCTACAAGGGTTGTGCAACCCTTTTAATATTATAGGTAATCATTCTATTAGTTGTTTGTGTTAACGAGATTCACGGTGTGAATTGGAGTTGATTGAGATATAAACAGTAATAATTAAATCTTTAATCAGATGTATAATTAAACAAGCTAAAATTTTATAAAGTGGCAAAATTAAGGTGTAAATTGTGACATTGACCAAAAAACATATATGCATAGTAGTAGTAAGCTATGTATGAATTTCCCTATGTGAAGAGGTGAGATTTCCTTCCTTTAAAGCTTTGTGATTCATCAACATCCACTACCACTTGTCTTGAATACAACAATCAATACCAACCAAGTACATACTATTCCTATGTTAATATAAAATTAAAGAATTCCCCGAATAAATAAAAAGACAAATCCATAAGCTTTCTTTGAATAGCTGCTAGCAGATCACATTAGAGAAGCTAGTTGCAGACAATGTATATTGTCCATTTGCTTATTTTTCTTGATGCAAGATGTTTCAACTAAAATATAATGTTATTTTGTTTGCTGCTGCAGGCAAAATTCCTGTGTTGCATGGTCAGAAGATGAGGTGCTTCAGTTGGCTGCTGGAGTAGAATCATGTACTGTTCATCCAGTTGGCAAAGCAATCACAGAAGCTGCTAAATCTCGGAATTGTCAGAAAGTGAAGGTGGTTTCCTCAGATCAAGCATCTTCCTTTTTCGGACCTTACAAAATGGCTTTACTTAGATGCTTTTCTATATTAAGATTGAATAGTTAAAATCATATTGATGGGAAATTCATTTCTATTTTAAATTTTATAAGGTTTTTTTCTCAATTGAACTACTCCCCTTTGGTTAGCTTACAAAGTCTTTTCAAGCTTTATTCTTGTGGAACTGCCAATGACATAAGAGTATGCAAGTGGTTCATGCTTAAATATTTAGCAGTAAAACATCAAATTGCTGAGACTATTTACTACCATTACTGATATTTCTTGTATCTTAGATAGTTGATGGAACATTCATGGAGGAACCAGGGTCTGGTGCTTTGGCAATAGTAGAAAACAAGAGAGTATGTGTTGGCAACTTAGACTGGATAAGGAGGTATGGATCTCACCTGCCTATAAGGCATGACTGCTCCTTACACAGAGTCCTTAGGAGGACATGACCTAAGGACATGACCATTTTGAAAGGAAATTGACAAGATAGGACTTCGTTGCCAAATTTAATGGCCCCTGTTAATTTTGTTAAATTTAAATGGTTGCATCAGTATAGTGTGACATGACACTTTGGGCCATATGATTTTTCAACCTTAATTCCCAATGCGAAAATGACTTTGAAACTTTAAGAGTCTATGACTTGGTTTGCATTTTGAATATTATTGTCATATAATGGTATAGGTGGTACTACTTTCCAAACCCCCACCTTTTTTTTTTTAAATATTAATTTCCTAATCTTTCTTGAGTGGACTTTTTCACTGTTTTGTTTTGCATGTATGTTCTCCTGACAGGAATGGGATTAATGAAGTTATGTTAGGAGTTGAGGAGCCTGATCATCAATCTATTGTCTATGTCGGAGTGGATAACAAACTTGCTGGTCTCTTATATATTGAGGATCAGATTAGAGAAGATGCTCAGCATGTTGTTGAATCATTGTCTGTTTCAGGAATTGATGTATACATGCTGTCAGGAGACAAAAAAAGTACAGCGGAGTGTGTTGCATCAGCTGTTGGTATTCCTAAAGAGAAGGTAAAATTTGGCTGTTGCATTTTCTGTAGTGGATACAATTGAGCCTTTTGCTCTCTACATGTTAGGGAAGGCTAGTTAAATTCATATTTAGTCTGCTGCTGACATTACAATGGAAAATGGAAGTCATGACTTGAAGACATGCCCAAGAGTTGTCTAGCTGGGATGGTTTGCCTTGTGCTTCCTGTAAGGCTAGAATAATTGACTCCATAGAGTCCTTTTGTTTGTAGGGGTTTTGTTCTATGAAATGTTTTATTTCAATTGCATGCATCGATTCCCATCATGGTGACTCTTTATTGCTTATTTTTCCTCCTTTATACATTTTTCATATCAATACATTGCTTATTTACCCAAAGACATGCTCAAGAGAGTCACTTGTAAATGGTGCTAAGGGTGGAATTGAATACATTGAGGTGGCTTCATCAACTTCTTTCTATATTTTATTTTTATTTATATGTTTATTCATTTATTTTTCACTTTGAAAGACAACAAATGGGGCCGGGAAGGAAGGGAATTGCATGAACGGTTTGCCTTAAAGAATTTTATTGTGTCACCAAGGTTAATTTCTAGTTTTTCTCCATCAATTGTTTTTACTTTTCCAGTTTGTTTAGTCTTGTACTTGTAAAAATTATTTTATAAAGTATTCTCGTGCTTGCAACCCTTATGATCGAATCGTGTAATCATCAGCATTGAACTTTGATGCAAGCAGGTGATATCAGGAGTTAAACCAGATGAGAAGAAGAAATTTATTAGTGGACTCCAGCAGGACCAGAAAATCGTAGCGATGGTTGGTGATGGTATAAATGATGCTGCGGCATTGGCTTCATCACACATTGGAGTTGCCATGGGTGGGGGAGTTGGAGCTGCTAGCGAGGTTTCTTCTATTGTGCTCATGGGAAATAGGTTGTCACAGGTAAACCAGCAGGCCAACAAGGATGTTATTCTCTTTGAGTAAACACGGAGATTTTTTTATTCTAATTTTTCTTTTTTTTTTTTGGGTAAATATTCTAAAAAATAATTCAGTTAATATATAACAGAACTGAATTTTCAAAAAGAAACGGAGAAGTCTTGATCCCTTAATAGTAATGATTATTGTGAGTTGATTTCTGAAAATAGATGGAGTTGCATAAAATGATTTGAAATCTTTGTTGGAGAGAGAGTTATTTCTTGTTTTCTGTGATCACTTCCTCTACTGGCATTGTTACATTCAGAAGATGAAAATGAGTTGCAGAAGCATCAGGTTTGTGTACCTGAGTTGTCCAGTCAGAAGTCTGCATGGACATCCTGCATTAAACCAAACTGATGACATCGCTTTTAAATCAAACTGCATCTGACTTTCTTCTGATATTGTCGTCAGATTGCATACAGAAGGGAATATCCAGTGGTATTCTATGAGCTTGTCAGTTGTCAACCTTTCTACTAACTTTAAGAGTGAAAATTCAAGAACAAGAAGCATTTATTAGTACTTTTAGCTAAGGTTTCCAAGCTTTTTGCTCAGTTTGGTCAAATGTCATTAAAATAATCCAAAAAAGCATTTTTCATCTTCTCTATGTTGATAAGGTAAGCTTTGAGTCTAAACAGCTTATGGAAAGGAAAATAGATATTGGTCGTTATGTCTTAAAAAATGGCAAAAGAGAAATCAAGCTGAATATTGCTTCTTCATCTGCCACAAATGACTCTTAAGGTAGTTTCACCTTTTTTCATCTTGTATTCTCAATGTCGATGCTATTTAAATGCTGATGAAGTTTTTTTTTCATGCAGTTGCTCGATGCTTTGGAATTGAGCAGGCTAACCATGAAAACAGTGAAGCAAAATCTTTGGTGGGCTTTTGCATACAACATAGTAAGTTGTCTCGTGTTCTATTTCTTTGCTTCTTTCCACAGTTCATTCACTTCTCATTGTCCCATCTAAATACGTTTCATTTTTTTGGTGGATTGGATTTGGGGGAGAGCATATAGCACTATAAGTCAGAAAATGCTAAGGCCTCACAAGCTTTGGCAATTGATCATTTATTTATTTATTTTTAATAGATTGGAATTCCTGTTGCTGCTGGGTTGTTGGTGCCTGTAACTGGGACCATGCTTACTCCATCAATTGCGGGTGCTTTAATGGGTTTGAGCTCTCTTGGTGTCATGACCAATTCCTTGTTATTAAGGTTGAAATTTGCTTCGAAGCAAAATGTACTTTATGGATCATCTATGAACAAAAAATACCTATTGACAACTGATATCACAGACCACAAACGGAAGATGAATCCAAGTTTCTCTAATGCCGCCTGGAAAGCTACTAGGTAGAGTACAAACAGTAGCATGGTAACACTTGTGAGCTGTACGTCTAACCGACATGGTACCATTTTGATTTCACAGGAGGAATTTCACAAATCCATGTACCTACTTTGAAAATTTCACTGCCAAAAGGTTTCCCTGTGCATTATATCCAATGCCTGTGGTTAGAGTCTTGTCCATTCATTGGGGGGAAAAGAAATCCTATGTTTGTAAAGGCCTCTTTTGACCGTTGGGTAGGTCAGATTGCTTTTTCCACTAACGTTTTTGGTTCGGTGGTTAGTATGGTGTTAATTAAAACTGCTAATCTCTCCTTTCTCCTTTGATTGTCTTCGTTTCAACTTGAGGAAGTTTGTTGATATGCATTGAGTCGCATGAAACTTAAGTTTATGAGAAACTTGCTGCAAACTCATTGTTTAACCTAACCGACAGCTTCTTGTCATTGCTGTAACGTATTACTTTATGTACTTGTTTCTGTAAAGGTAAAAAGGAACATATTATGGTTGAGTACAAGGAAGGTAATACATTACTTTACTATACTTCTCAATGGCTCCTTTTCAAAAAATATTACGAAAAGGGACCTTGAGGACGTGTACACCTAACTTGTTTACCAAATTCGTTGTCGAAGGTATATGCGAAGCGCTTGTTGCCTTCCTTAAATTTTTTTAAAACATAGAAAGGCGCATGCTAAACATTTGCCTTTACTTTAACTAAAGGCGTACACCAAACATGTGCCTATGTACCTTTTGTTGTCTACGAAATTTGCTTGAAGGCGGGTATAACAAATGTGCCTTCTTTTGTTCTAATGACTCTCCCAAAATTAGATTTTCGCAAGTCTTTAATACAGGTAAGACCAAATCAACAAATACAGAATCAGACCAAAACACCTCTCAAAATTTTGAACCTTGCAAGTCCTTAATATAAGTAAGATCAAAATCAGTAAGTACAAAACAATAAATGAATGCACAAATAACCTAAAAATCTATTCAAAGCAATTGAACTTGTCAAATGAAGCAAATTTGTTAAGGAAATAATGTTTGGAAACAAAATGAGATCAAACTGAACAATCGAAACAATCGATAAGTCCATCAATTATGTCGTTTACAACATCAAATGAATACAACAGCATGAGATGATTGTCCTACTACTTTTTCGATTGTGTAAAGTGTTTCTTAAAGTGGGTAAGTAAAGACAACCATCCAATGGATGTTCCTTTAGATGGTTGAGGGGCAGTCTCTCTAAGATCTTTAGGTAACATGGGACTGATTTGGGATGGTGGAAGCTTGATGACACCTTCTCTCATGTTGGAACTTTAGGTTTAGTTGATGTATTGCTTTTGAAGAGTTGGTGGGGTTTGATGAAGTGAGTTGTTGTCATATGTAGTTGAGGTGCAGTAGGAGCTAAGATCGCTACTAATGTTCTCACCAAGTCTCATGTTGTTGCAAATTTGCCTAAGTTGATGGGGTGGCGAGATCTTGATGGTATATTCCGATCATGGCCTCTTCAACCTGCTTGCCTCTCCAACCTACTTGACCTCCTTTGACTAAGACTTTATCCTTAGCCCTTTGCTTAAGAAAGTGAAGGAGGAGAAGAATGGGGGAAGAGGTGTGTTGTACATGGTTAGGTATAAGTGTCTCTTAGACCTCATGAGGATATAAGACCAAATTGTTGTGATCTTTAAGATGCTGCAATCCGTTGTTGATGATGCCATGGTTTGTCTCTAGTGTATTTACTTGTAATGTTTGACATGGACTATATAATGATTATGACATTTTGTATTACATAACTTAACACTAGAAAAGAAAATAGGCTTATTAAGTATCCAATCATCCCATCCTGATGAGTGACATATCTGCGTATATGCTCTTTGTACCACTTGTAATAAGCTTAATCCACATCGAGTGGCCCTTGAGGATATATTAGTCATCTGACGGTTTGCCTAAACGTTAAAGTGCTTGTTATACCAACTTCCAATCAATCTTGGTTTTACCCTTGAGGCTGATTTAATAAAGTTGCTTACTCATATTAATAGCATCTAGCATTGTTTAGAATCCCTTAAACTGCTGGATAACACAATTTGAAAAGTGCCACTCAACAATATGGAAGTAGATATGTGATACTTTAGCCATCCATATAACTTGATTGGCACTATAGAGTGGGGGTAAGAGTTGAATAAGATCCTCTATATACTGTTGCCCAATGACCTACCATGCATTGAAAATGAAAGTTTGTTAGTACATGCCATGTAAATACAACAATAAATGTAAATAGTGAAGTAACACGTACTTGTTAGCTTATCTGTAGGTTGAATGCTGTCCTAAACGACTCTACCACATGTTGGGATGGTGTATGGTATTGTGTGGCACCCTCCACCTGGCGGTGAGCAGCTACCCTTCCTGAATGGCAAGGTCAGACCTACTACGGGAGGCAATGTAGAGGAATTTATTCTAAGCATAGATTTATAGGAGTATTATTGAGCTTCCTATCTCCAATGCTCCAGATCGTGCAACTCTACTTAGTTGGCGATACAGTTACATTAGGCAAGCTGAGTCCCAATTGTATGTCCTAATAATTGTGAAGTCCTTTTGAAGGAGTAGAAACATTAAGTGCATGAGGGAGGAAAGTTTATTACCGAACATAAATCCTCCTAATAGTTGGAAGATGTAAGTCGGACTATGCCTCCTAATGGTCTCCTTGTTGGACCTACAAGGAATTAGCTGTATTCTCTCCCATAACCAAGATAGACTAATGCATCCCCCTCTACTAGTGCTATCATAGGGGAAGTACCCAAGTAACCATCAAGCCACTTCCTTCCAAACCATTTGCGTAGTCCCCATCATAGTAACCCCATCTGCATGGTCCCCATCTATATCTTGAAGGGTGATCATCATCTCCTCATGGGCTATGTGAAAGATATGGGTCTTGGGTTTCTACCTCTCCACTGAGGTGGTGATGAGGTGCTAATCTAGCTGGATGAAGGGAAGTTGTGCCACTGCTAGAAAGCTTACCTTCTCTATGTATGGGATCGTACGGTTGTTAAGTGTTATCTCCTCTGCATCGTTATGTAAGATCGCCTCAAGTCATTGTATAGTAATGTGGTTTAGTCCTTGCAAGCATAGACAATTGAAGTAATTATTCAGAAGTGTTGGTAAAATGAAATCTTAGGTGAGGTAAAACACATGTGACTTACCAGTCTCTCCTAAACATCCTACGATTGATATCTAACCTATCCATAGAGCACTGAAGGATCGATCGATTCTAGATCCATCTAGTTTGCAAAACAAAATAATAAGACAAGTTAATTAGAGATGCAACATGAGATATGATTAACTAACCAAGAAAATTGTTAAGGACTATATGCATCTAAGTCTTTACCATGTTGGTTAATTTGTGGACACCTCCTTAGGTGCTGCACCTTATCTTATCAGTAGACTCCTCAAGTCCATTTCTATGTGGTATCTCTTCTTCCTTAATTTTCCTAGCCTACATTGCAACTTTTCGTTAAGTTGAAGGAATGGATAATCTAAGTTTGGCTAATTTAAATCATCATTTATATAGTTGTCAAAATTGGGATTCTACCCATTTGATTTTATGAGTTTACGATTTTAGAAAACTCTTTCGAGTTAAATTATGTGTAAAATGATTTTTGTATAGAAATTTATATTTTTAACTAAGTTTACATGTGAACTCAATAGAAATTTACGTTTTTAGCTGAATTTACCAATTCTATATATCTAAGTTGAGTAGGCTAAAAAAATAAAAAAAAATATAACTAAGTTTTTATAAGCTATCAACTATTGAGGCATTATATCATCTTTCTTATCCTATTTTAATCTTTTTTCTCTTCCAATCTTTTTCCTCTTTCTCTCTCTCTCTTAATGCCTTTTTTGGTATTCATAGTTTTTATCTAAGTTTCAACTCTAATAGTAAAGATTATCAACTCTAATAGTAAAGATTATAAGAAAAACTATGTATTTTAGTTTATATTATCAACAATTTAAAATGAATTGAAATGTTTGGTATTCTTTAATTCATTATTAAAAAAAAAAATAATAGAAAAATTTTAGTTTCAACTTTATTTATCCTTTTTCTTTACATGTTAAATTATATATTATTAAGTATTTTATATGAAAAATGAATTTAATTTCTTTATTTCTTTGTTTTCGTTAAGTATCTCAAGTTTTGAATAAGTACTATAAGTATATATAGTTTTTTGAAGCTATTTTACATAGGTTATAGAAATTTATATTTCTATATTTTGATTTCACGTTCTGGCTCTACAAATCTTATAGTGATTCTTGATAGAATCACGAGTTTGATAACTTTGGTCACTTATTCAACTTGTCCCTTTCATATTATGGATCCATATTGCCACTCATGATGTTGCTGCTCGCGTAAATAATAGTTTTTACATACCTAATCATTTTCAACCTAGTGATTCAGCAATCGAAATATAATCTAGGCTAAAAAATACTTGACCATATAATTCAATACTTCAACGATAATAAATTTTGGTAAATTGTGATACTTATACAGTTTCACTTCTTGACAAAGCATTTGATCAAACACATTACATACACGATGGCTTAACCAATGTATAAGTGTCATAATTGTCATATCATGCATGTTATTTTTATTTTTCTATGTTAACAACACAAAAAAGAAAAAAAATAATTTATAAATAAATTAATCAATTTCAACATCCCATATTAAAATCTCATAATTCGTACGAACTAGTAAAAAATAGCAAATGCGTATATATATATATATAACGTGTGAAAATATGAATATTTTCTCTTATCGGTTGGTGGAGAAAAAGGAGTTTTGAAGGTTGAATTGGTACTATGTTCACAATTTGTGAGTGAGATGAGAGGACTTGAGAGAGAGAGTGAAAAATGAGAGAGGGGTTGAATTTGGGGTTATACATAGGCGTAAGGAAGGCGGATAGCCTTGCCATGCTTGATGATGGTAAAATTTCATTCTTGGTCTTGCTTAATACCTTGGCTATCAAGCTGTCTTACTTTTGATCGAATCCTTTGATTCGGCCTATTCTAACAAATTATCGAGTTGGGCTTGGCTTATCTGATGGGCCTTAGAGCTCAGCTTGCTTACTTAACTTCTTTGAATTTGAAAAGTGGTGTGGATAGTTGAGTCTCTACACAACTTCATTACATAATTGCCTATTACTCCTATTCTTCAAGCACATGCTTAATTAAGAAGTCGCCACGTGATCTATGATTAATGATTGCCTGTTATAGTAGTTATTTGGCAAACGTTTATAAATAAGGAGATGAAAACACTATGAGAACTTCCTACACTCTTTAACACTCCTAGCTCTCTCACTCACTTATTCCTTTACTTGAACACCAACTTACTTAGGCATTAGAGTACCTATATTAGACTAGCTCTAACATCCTCTTTAGCCTTCCTTTCTCACTTTTGTAGGACCAAAGTTCTACACCATAATCGACCGACAATAGTGCCTTTACTTAAAGTGAAGACATATGCTTGCTATGCACTTTTTTTTCTAAAAAAAAAAAAAAAAAGCAAAAGAAGGTGCATGGATAGCATGCGCTTTCACTTTAAAAGAAAGCGCATCCTTGCCATGCACCTTTCTTACTCGCTAAAATTTTGTGTGAGTGCCTTCCCTCCTCTAATAATGGAATATCTTTCAATTGGGGCCCCTTTTTGTAATATTTTTCGAAAAGGGGCCCATTGAGGTACAGCTACTCAAAGTTACTACTCTAATAAACACAACCTAACTCATGAATGAGAAAGGAACGATTGTGAAGACAAACGTATAGTCATTAACTAAATGCCATATGACTAATAGATATGATAAGATTTTTTTTTTAGGAAAAACAAGTGGATGTGTAAGTTTGGCTAATATTGTTATTGTATTAGTGGGAAAAGGAAAATAATATTGCTTTCTTTAAAAATAATCTCAAAAATTCTATATTTTAAAAAATAATCTTAAAGATATTGCAAATAAATTTAGGTTTTCAAAATGCAAATTTACTTTGAACTAAAATCAATAAATTTGGCTTTTGAAAAGCCAAATTTAGTCACTTGCCCTAAATTTAGCTTTTCAAAAGCCGATTATTATTTAATCATATGCAACAATTATTAAGATTGTGTTGTTGTTTAGTGGTGAGGTGTTAAGCATTGATTCAATAGACCTGTGTTCAATTCTTAACTAAGGCCATTTTTCTTGTAATGTTTTCCCTTTTCCCTTTGTTTAGGTAAAAGAAATAAAAATCCCTCATCGAGAATTGAAACTAAAGCATTGATCTTATTTCCCCAAGTACCAACCACTACCACATACACACCTTAATGACTATTCATCTTATCTTTCGTATGATATCGGCCCTCGAAAGATTGATTGTAAGCTTACTATACAAAGTTGGCTTTCCGAAAGATGTGTTTAAAGCAGGTAACTAAATTCGACTTTTTCAAAATTGATTTTAGTTCAAAATAAAATTGCTTTTTGGAAACCCAAATTTATGTATGATACTTTTGGGGTTATTTTTGAAAGTACATTATTTTCAAGATTATTTTTAAAAAGAAAAATATTATTTTTCTTTTCCCTTATATTAGTTGTGAGAAAGTAGGTTAAAAAGTTAGGTCTATAATTGTATACTTTGAGATTTCAACTTTTGATTGCACAATGACAGGAAATCTTCATGTAATTATTAGGTTCGCAATGAAATTTTAGTTAATTACATACATGTCACCCTCTGAACGGTAAAGTCGTAACAATCCCATCGTGTAAACTAATTTAAAATAGAAGTTAATCTCACAGCCGATATCATAGATGTAGCCTATGCAAGGCTAACACGACTTAACCAACTCGAAGCGTCTAGTAGGATACCTGTTATAAGCAGAACTTGTGGTACTTCTTTTATAATGATCACAAGAAAAACCTATAATACATACTTTTAGGACTTATCTTATGTTTATATAGCTATATTTACATCAAAAGTTCCATTGTGCTAAGAAAAGTTTTAAAAGTTCATAGGTTCTAACATAGACACATATACACACACATACATATAGAATTCATTAGAAAACCAGTGGCTGCCTATTGTGACCAACTAGTTTTCATAAAACATGACACCAAAAGTAATTAGGTTTTAGCAATTTTCACACTTTTCCTTACTCTTAGCCCTTTGTGAGCTAACTTATGGTTGGTTATAATGTTTCATCTTCACTTTTAGTTAGTACTTATAACAGAATCTATAGGGATGTAAACATAATTAACTCAATAAGAAGGACAGAGATAGAAGAATACCACATAAACACAAACAAGGTGTAATAAATCATTTGCGACATCACATAATGTTATTCGATGCATTATGATATTAGAGAAATTATATCTACTTTAACTTGGACTAAAGAGTTTACCGTGACTCAAGTTAGATTAAACTTAGACTTGTACAATGGATAACACTCTCCTTACGAGATTACCTTCGAACTACGGCCCCTAATCTTGTCACAACCTCATCTTCTATCACTTAGTTCAGCTAAGGATAGGAAAAGACTCATTTTAGCTATCCTCATTGACGAGTTGATATTTGATTTAACATGCCTAATTGTTCCCCTAATGGGTTGCTATGCATGATCAGTGAAGTTAGCGATAAGGTTTCTATTAGTTTCATCTAAGGGTAGTTACATAAGATCACACAATTCAATACTATAAAATTATGTAGAATAGTATGCTAAGGAGTTCAAATCTTATTACAAATAGATTATTAATTATCATATAGTATGCGTACAGATAGCTAATTTACAACTATAAATTAAAGTATTCTTAAGTTTCTAGATACTTTGATATAGTATTCTAACAAGCCGTAAAGTCACGATCCCAACTTATTTGTACTAATGCTTACTTTGGGAGGTCTTTACCATTAATATTTTGCTCTCTTAGGAATCTTATACATACCAAAACCTAAATTTAGTTTTCGTATGATTTGCAAAAACATTAGAGTTTTATCTAGCTCTATATATTGTTGTATAGCTTAACTGAAGTACCATTTAGATACTTATTCTAATAAAGTTACATTTATGTATATATACTTAAAGTATCTTATTCATATATTATGAAATGCAGATATGATATAGTTACATATGTATTTAATTATTATAGTTCTATTATATATGTTATATCAAATTAGATAATATTAAAGGATATATGTAATTATATTATTACTTATAATATATTGTTTTGATTTATTAATGTACTTTTAATCTATCAAATTATGTTTCAATTACATAGAAGTCATCGTAGTACAATAGTTTTTGTAATATTATAAAAATGCCTTATTTTATTATTTAAAATTGTCCAATTTTGAAGAAATTAGTATTGTTGGGCTCCTATAAACTCATTGGTATGCAATATGTGTTTTATTTCAAAAGATAACTTCTAAAGAATATTTTAATCCTAATATACATGTAAACCCATATAATAAGCATTATCACATTATTTTCATATTGTCTAAATAAAATATATTTTACATAATTTCCTGATAAAACATAGTAAAACATGTATTATATAGCCTTAGTATGTGTATACTATAGCCTAAGTTATATAACATTACAAAATATAATAGAAACAACTTGTAATCAAATTTGACCAGAGTAGATAAAATTGTGATTTAATCAAATAATTAATATATTTTAGCATAATATTGCTAAAAACATGTCCTGGTTAGTAAATTAAGATATTTAACTAGGAAAATTTATAATAAATAGCTATGATTATCAAATAAATCTATGAAATTTTTTTGTAAACTTAGAAAAATATAGGAAAAATTGAAATAGAGAGGATCACTGTTTAGGAGTAAGTTTAAAAAAGGAATCAATATTTCAAAAAATTTAAATAAGAAATCAATATTTCAAAAAATTTCAAATAAGGAATTAACGTTTTATAGAGCGATCTAAATAAGGAATTTATAACAACTAATCCATAAAATTGTTTGAACCACTTTATAGAATGGTAATCCCTTATTTGAACTACTTTGTGAAATATTGATCATTTATTTAAACTTTTTAAAACGTTAATTTTTTATTTAAACTTACCCCCAAACATTTATCTTCTCTATTGTAATTTTCTTGAAAAATATATGTAATATAACCAGCAACTTGGTTCATGCAATTGGGGTTATCGCCTAAATATATAAAATTATGTTTTTACCCTTAAACTACAATTAATTAAGAAAATAATATCATTTTTTTTACAAAATATTTTCCAACATGTCATGATATTATTATAACTGTCTAGAATTCATTAGATGTCAATTTTATCAATTATTTTTATAAAAATCAATTTATTTCAGAAAATTCTAGTTTTAGTGATTTTTAGGGTAAAAAATAGAATAAATACTAAACATGTATGAAATCAAAATTGAGCTATATAACATTAAACTAGATGTATTTATTTAATATATTTATTTTTGAATTAAAAATTTGGATGAATAGTACCATTTCTAAAGGAAGTATATGAAGTAATCATAATTTTACCAAAAAAAAAAAAATTACAACATGAAAACATGATATAAGTAACTTAGGAATAAAAATTTTCAGATTTTTTCTAATTAATTTATTATTTTTAGAAAATAGATGAAAAATAGGACAGTAATTAAAACTTACCGTTTGTTAGAGCTTTGGTGGTCAATGACCAATGGGGATACGTTAGAAGAGTTGGGTAGTAAGTGCTTCTTCTAGGTCCAGTAGGGTTCCATAGTAGGTCATAGTTTGGGTTGGGAACTAGACTAGGTTAGTGGTTGCTTTGTTTTTCTATTTTTCCCCCTATTTTTCTATAATTTTTTTGAAATTTTCTTTGAGAGTTCTAGTGTCCCAAAATGTGTAAAATTCAATCCTAAGATCTTGTTTATATAAATTTTAGGTGACTTGATATTTCTTCCAATTTCATTTTTTTTTTAAATTTTTTCCATTAATTTCTAAGCATGAGGTATCCATTTGATCTTCAATTTGCTTTTAATTTAGCAACAAAAGTGTTTTGAGGTTGCCTTGCCTAAATTTTAGTTGAATCCATATTTTTCCTTACTTTTGGATGAGTTTATCTAGTATTTTAAGGAAATTTTGATAATTTAAGTATAATAGATTAATATTTAGTGATTTTGTTAATATATGTGTATATGTCCTATATAAATGATACACATAATGACTATTCATATTCATTAGGTTATGTTTTACCCATGTTATTAATTTTTAAGACCTATTTTCTTTTTATCTTTTTGAATTTATCGCTTATTTTGCATACTTTTAACTTTTTCGAGTTAATTTACGGGTATATTTATTATAAATATTGGGTAAGGGACAACATTCTCTCTCTATCTCGATCTCAGTTTAGCATCGTATATCGATCTGGATAATCTTTTGATTGTTTATAGTGTGAATTAAGAAGCTGCTACTTATGTTGTGGCTATAAAGGTGGGGGTTGCTGTTGCCCTTGCTTTTTTTGGAGAAGGATCCCCATTTTTTTTTTTTTTTTACGAGCTTATCGAATATCGAAAAATAGGTTATTGGGTAAGTGTAGTAGGGGAGAGTAAGTAGGGGCTTATTTGATACAAGCAGAAGCCTAAGCCACCAGAACTACTTGTGTTGAGTGTGTCAATTGAAAGAGGAAGGAAGATAACTCAAATGCTAGTGAAAAAAAAAAAAATGAAAGAGTCATGCCTTTCAAAGTTGAATTCTTCTAAGATCCATTGCTCGATTTTGCATGCTTTGCTCCAAAAATGCAAAGAGACTTGCGTTGCCAAAGTAGATCTAGGTTGGTTGGTCTAGAAAGTCATGGGAGAGGTAAGCTAAGTGAAATAAAAAAAAGAGACTAGTGCTACTAGAGAATTTTATGAATCATGCATGCCATACTTTCAATATCTTCTTCATCTACAAGGTGAATAGCTTAGCTTATAGCATTACATATTCACCCCCACACTGGTTGGTTAGTGGATTAACCTTATCGTAGTAGGGTCGAAAGGTATGACCCTTCGATTAGAACGCCCTATGTCTCATGACATGCAGAGCATGGCATTTCTTTTTTAAAAGTTTGTATAACTTCTAACCAAAATATTCATGAATGAATCTAGTACTAGGTGCATTGCCTCTTTGAGTGAAGAAGAAAAGGGCTTTGTATAGATACTCTTGAAACATGTTCATTGCCCTCAGCTCACCATTATTTCATCTCATTTTTTTTATGATGGGTTCAAGCTACAAAGAACATATATATGGAGCTATGTCGAATTACTTATGTCTCATTGACTTAATGATCAGGTGTATTAGGTTACCTATCGTCCCCTCTTTCCATAGAGGAGAGATAAAAAGAAAAGATATAGTGATTTTATCGTAAGACCTTGTTCATTTCTACTTGATGTTATTTTCCTCTTTTTTTTTTTCTTTTTTTTTTACCATAAGGTATCTTGCTTACTTAGTGCTTAAGCTAAGGATCTAGTCAAAGTCAAACTTGGAAGAACTTTTCCCTTATTAGTCGAGTACAAGTATACTCCTTGATCTTTAGTAAAGGCAGATTAAGCCAAAAGAGATTTTTTTTTTTTTCAAAAAGTTTCAACGTCTTTGTTTAGAGTTGCTTTGCGAAATGTCTAGTAGTCTCTGACTTGGTCTTCAAATCATATGTTTCAACCTGTTCCCAACTTACCTCGCACTTAGGTTGGTCCTTTTATTTGACTAAGTAGTATTCCACTCATATAGTGGGTGCATGGGCTAACTCCCTCCTGTCGCAATGGTGTGGGGGGTTAGAGGTTGTTACCCTGTGGCTAAGTAGAAGGGGTTGAAGTTCAACGTAGAGCTTTTTCATTGTTAAGTTATAGCAACACTGAGCAATACCTAAGAGCTCTAGCCCTTCTGGTTTACATTGAAGTGTCATAAGTAGCCCCTGAGGAGTTAATTTATTCTCTCCATTTATGCTTTCAAAGATATAACGACAATGGGCATTCGACCGTCAGATATCAATAGTCGTCTTAAAAGATTATCGACCTTTACTTTTAATATTTGGTTTTCATAAATTTAACATTACATAGAAAAGCTCTTTTCATCATAAAAAACAACGTGATTTTCGAGCTCTTGCATTGCATTACCATAGTGGAAAGAAAAATGAAAAAAAAAAAGAGAGATTTCTCTTGTACTTTAGAATGAACCTTTCTCAATGGGGGAAAGGAATCGATGGATTCTTATGGAGCATCCAAGAACAAGAAGATTTAATTTGATGATGAATTCTTTCGTGGTGTAAGGAAATCAAGGTTGGTTTCCACGATTTCATCTATATTGAATCTTATTATCAAAATAGATTCTATAGTCATGATTTTATTTGGGTACATTGACTTTTGATTGATTTCTCATTTTTTGGATTTGATTGGAATAATGGATAAATAGGAAGACTTTGGCAATTCATAATGGAATATCTCTAGAATGTCTATGCCTTAGGACATATTATATATGAATAATGAAACATGAGGAAGAGTATACCTTGTAGTGACATAGTAGTTTTCTTAATCAACTGCTTATCATCATAATGAACATTCCACTTTAAAAAAAAAAAAAAAAAGAAACTACTCACTAGGTTATAAAATATCTGGTTTGAGAGGATCGAGTGATTACCTTTTTCTTTTTTCATATCTATATTCTCTACTAAAAAATGTAGGCTAAGATAGGACTTTCATGGAAAATAAATAAATCCTTTATTGGATTGGAATCAATGACTTATCTTTCTTAGGGTATTTAAAAAGCGTAACTCTACTACTTAGTTAAAAGGGCCCATTTGATTCAATTCATGAATTAGCATACTATGAGTTTACCTCATATATAATAATAATAATAATAATACAGTATATCATTTGTGTCTCTATTATAACATGGTGAAACTAACTGGTTTAAATGAAATCCAATGAGAATAAATAATAATAATATTAATTCAAGGCTATACATAAAATTTTCCTGGGATTGTAGTTCAATCAGTCAAAGCATCGCCCTATCAAGGTTGAAGTTGCGAGTTTGAGCCCCGCCAGTCTTAACCGAATTAAAAAAAAAAAACATTAATTGATCTCTCCATTTGAATGTGCAAAGGGGTATAAATAGCCAAATTAAATTTCCAATGGGGATTTCCTCTTCTTTTTTTTTTCTATTTTGCTTCTATTCTTTGTTTGGGTTTATTTGTAACCAAAGGAAATGAGTGGTCAATCAAATGAGACTTCATCAGATGATTGTATAAGGAAAGCGGTAGGTTATAGAAAAAACAAGAATGGAAGGATAAAAAGAAAAAAAAGATTTTTGTCTTGGTGGGATAGAGGAGGAGTTAATAGGAATGAGAGTTTGATAAGCTTATTAAGAAGAATGATTTTAAGTGGATGATTCTTTGCATCTGGACGATTCTAAGCAGTCGGATCATGAACTCTATTCCTAGAATAAAAGCTTTTAGGAAGTTTCGGTAAGTTGGTTTATGTCTTCTTTCTAAGCTTAGTGAAGTAGTCTTACTAGTTGTCAAAGCATGGGTCAGAGTAGTAGTTGAGTCAACTCCTTCTCTCCAATAGTGTGCACTTCTTTGTCTTTCAATTCACCTTGATGCCTAATTTAAGGGGAAACTAAGAATTACACTTTTCATTGACTAAGAGAATACGCGCTTGAAATTTGATCAGTAGCCGTTTTCACTAAAGAAAGCTATGCCGTAATATATTTGTCAACATCAGCTCTAAACCCCATTCCATTACTTTGACATCTCGTATGAGACTAGAAAAAGGATCTTAGGTCATCAGCTCGGTTCTCTCGAGATTGGGTTAGGCTCGCATTGAATTTAGGTATGGGACCATCTTCCATTCTCTCAAACCTATTCACTCTTTTACTGTAGAATATATATATATATAAATTTTCCAGTGAGACTTAAAAGAAAGGGATCTATCTTATGGGGGTGAATTTGTAACGAAGTTTAAGCTAGGGATACTTATACTATATGGTGAAACTATTAGGATAAGAACATTGAAATTGAGGAAGTTTGAATTGCACGAAAGGGCAAGGCAAAAGGGCCTACTAGAAGTTTTTCTTATTTTGTAGAGTCTTAGGGACATCTCTTATCTTAGGGACATCTCTTATCTAAGTGACATCTTGGATTGGTTAAAATAGAAGTAGTGCGAAGGTAGGCCTATCGCCTATTTGAGTTGAGCACTTAGGCCTAGTAGGGTTATCTATCTATGAAAAGGAATTATTACTAGTTGAAGGTAACTTAACCGGGGATTGGACCGAGGGTGTGTATGGAGGCTAAGTCCAAAAAGACCAAAAAGATCAACTGAGATTGAGAATGAATCACTAAGGAGGCTAGTCTGAAGTAGGTGATAAGTCTTTGGTTTGAGAAAAAAAGTGCTTTATCTTTTGTGACACATCTTCCCTTCTTTGACCACTCTAGCTACACTTGGGATTAGTATGACCTCTTGAGCTAGAGCGATTAGATTGGGATCAAGCCTTTCAACTAAGAAGGAGATGAATAAAGAAAGAAAGTCATTCGATTCTCGATGAGTGGATAAACCTTGACTTTTTGCCACAAAATAAAGAATGAAAGACCTATCTAACCAAATTCCGATGAAGTCGCAAGCCATATTAGAATGAAAGGAAGGTAAGCCGCTTTGCCCCTGTCTACCTATCCCCTTTTTCTTCCTTTATTGTCGTTTCGAGACATGGGATAAATTATAGGAATGAGTGAGGTACTATTGACCAGGTAAGAGAAATATTTGTAATTGCACTAGTAGAGTTAGAGTAAGTAGATTGGTGTTATCACATCTAGATGAGCTTAGAGCCATAGCTTTTGCTAGCCTTATCGTATCTCTTGTACATTTTTAGTTTACCTATGAGAGATCTTACCTAAAATAAAAGGCCTATTTGAGAGACTTATTCTCGGTATAGAAATCTTTTATAAAAAAGCTTGAAGAGACACTATAAGTATAAGGAGGGCAAATAGATGTGACAAATGTTGTGACAACTTTAAGCCTTTTTATAAGCCTTTCAGGAGATACATAATTGAGTTTCATATTCCATATTCCCTATGTTCCGAGCTATTTACTCTTGAATTCATTCATTAATGGAAGATTCTAATACTAAATTGCATTGAAGTAATGATAGCACATTGATTTTAGATACTGAGCATGGAAATCAAAGCGCCTTATCGAGAGTTCTTACTAGCAAGACCCCAATCCTCTCAATTGAAGAAGGATTGTTTATTGGTAAGGATACAGAAAAACTTCGAACTGTAGGTTCTTTTAAGCCCTCTTATCATTACTTATAACTAGACCTTGGTACCTCTTAATGAGAGAATTAGCATATCCTTACTAACTAAACAAAGGAAGGCAAATGGACTCCTTTCTACACTTCGGAAAGAAGAAGAGAGCTTAGAAAGCAAAGGAATTTGTATTTCAAGTAAAGAAGCTCGTTGTCTTACTGATTGAGTACTTGGCGAGGTAGGAATAGATTGGCCAGAGATGGGATTTGCTACAACAAGCACCATTGAGACTAATTTAGTAAAGTATGCTATTAATGGCAAAAGCAAAGAAGAGGTGAAGAAAAGGTTACTCCCTTTTGAGGAGCTCTTATTAAAGCATTTCGTTGAGAGCTAGGATTCATACCCAATCCTAAGCAAGTAGTAAGAGTAGCAGGCACTAGTCTTGACAAAGAAGAGGGTGGTTTAGCGTTGCCTAATGAATCAATAGTTGTGATATCCAGGAACAAAATTGATGCTAGAGATAGTGAGGGAACATTGTAGACCTTCATAAAAGGAAGATTTTCATTTTAATGTCCTAAGAGGGGGCCTTTAATGAGTGCTTTTGAGGATAGATAAGATAGATGCCAAAAGTTAACAACATCAAATGCTTCTTCCTAAGCTCTGATTACTTTAAGGTAAGTGGAAAAGCAAATCACATATATAAACACTAGGCATTGAATGCTGCTATTAAATGCGCTGGTGATGCTGAGTGAATAATTGGTCTTAGAAAAGTAGCTGCTTAGGTTACATATATAATAATAGGCATCCAAACCTATGACTAAAAGATAGGATATGGTTTTGGTACCCTTAAGGACAAATTCTCTCCCATGACTATTCAATATTGGACACATTGTCCCCTCTCATACTCCTTACCCCATGAAAACCATAACTAGGACGACTTTTTGTTATTGACTGTTCTTGCAACCTACCAAGAAGGTAGAAAGTCCTAGTCCTTATAATGGTGAACAAATGCTCTTTTGATAAGAAGTAAAAAGGGATTAGATACTAATTTCAATTTCTCTTGTGCGTGTGAATTTGATTCTTGGTTTTGGCATTGCCTTTTTAGTGTATTACATTAGTTACATCAAGGACAAAGTGAGTACTGACTTTTCTTTGTTCTTTGATTGATTGCATCTCTTGCTTTTTCTTCGATTGTGTTAAAGCCTCATCGGGAATCAATCTTTTGAGGTTACTCTTTTCACCATTCCCTTAGCTTTTACTTTAATCTTCTTCAAATTCAAATAAGGACCAATTCCTTTGCCTTTCTCTTTTTTTATAAGGATAGTAAGAAAAAATTGTCTTGACTCACTCTCCTAGTCTTTGACTAAGTCCTATAGTCTTTGTAAGTGTGTATATATATTTCATATATTATTTTATGCAATATTATTCATTTTTATAACTTGAATAATTTATCTCTAGTGTCTAGTTATATTTTGGGGCTTAGTTTTAGGGATTTTGATGAGTTTTATACTATATTGAAAAACTATAATTTTAAGGATAAAATTAGGATTTTATAAAATTATTTTTAAAATCTAACTTTAGTGAGTCATTTCCACAAACTTTTCTGTCATAATTATAAAGTTTAGGCTTAACCTGACAAGTTTTCTTAAAGGTCCTAAATTTAGATATAGTTGCTCTAAATGCAACTTTAGAGCCTTACAATACAATAAACTGTAAAAGAGTGCATACACAAAATATTCGGATATAGTTGCAAGAACAACATATAATGTAGTATCGTAGCATATTATTAAGTTGCCTAAAGTAATCATTAGTTATTATATGGAAGAGTGATTCATACATGGGACTATATGAAAATCCTTTCTAAGCAATAATGATGATAGATGCATGATACATATATTTCTTCATATATTAGCTTTTTATGTGGTTAAATGCATAGCTGTATAGAAAATTTTGACCAAGAAAATTGTATTGGTAAAAGAAGGTAAAATAAACAACTTAGAAACAAGGGGGAAATGCCAAAAGTAGTAGTAAAAAGTAAATAATAGGTAAACTTTATTTTGCATACCTGTGTTTGGTGCTTTTCATATTTGTATTTTTATGTATGTGTCTTCTCTTAATTTGTTACTATCAATGAGTTCATATGTCTCATCTTTTTTCCTAATCGATAATAATTCATGTAGTATGATAATATTATTAAATGCGTTTCATTAAATAATTTTATAACAAGTACTTCAATATAAAAGAAGTTGTCTAAGTGTCACACATCGCGTTGTCTAAAGAAAAAAGAATAAATGAGAATAAAAGAAGCTCCTAAAGTTGAGGATCCCACTACTTCAACTTACCGAATACCCAACTAGAGATAGTGAGTAAACAAGCCCAGATCTCTAAACACCCAACTGTAGTATACAAACCAAATCTCTAAGTAGACATAACCTAACTTGAGGTTGAGATGACCTTGACTTGTAGATCAACTAGATTTTGCATGATTCGCTTGTTAACATGGATGGAGAACTTATCAATGAAGAGATATCAATGCTAACCCTTCTAGTAACTTTCCAACCAAGACTCCACAAAATGCACCACCACCAATGCCATCGTTTGATATGCTTAGAGGTATTGCAGTGCTTAACTCTCATGATGTGGTGGCCATGGTGTAGGTCAATGACCATGAGTTTAAAAATATGGAAATTCAGGAGCAACAAGCTAAGTAGAAGATGAATTGGAAGTTAGATTAAGTTAATGAAGACTCTTGGGTCAACTAGCCTTTTCATAGCTAGGGTTAACCAATTTTATGTAAACTAAGGTTGACCAATTTTGTGTAAACTAAGGTTAACTAGTTCAACCCATATCAAGGTCAACTAATTCTTTAAATCGATTGCTCTAATTCATAAAATTTAAAATTTAACATTAAATGATAATAATGATAAAATACATAAGAATAAAGAGGAATTAATAATTAATAATTATTTAGACTAAAATAAGATGGAATGGTTTAATCTTAAATCCTTTTGAGCCAACTTTCTTAATTTGATTGGACTTTGGAAATACTAAGTAAATCCTTTATATCCTTATTCGATTGTATATTAATGATGTTCCTTTATTACATATTAATTGGTTTTGAGTTGGAAACCAATCAATTTTTTAATCATCGATAGCAACAATGTATAGGTATTAGTAGTAACTATATGTTGTGTATGTCTATTAGGTAGAAATTTAAACTCGATGTCATATCCCAGCATAGCACCGGATGTTTCATCACATAGAAATATCTGTTTACATTCAACAAAAATACTATTTATAATAAAAGGGTACTACAATGGAGTTGAACTTTACATATGATTATACCAAAGTATATAACCTCAAACTTAACTAAACTTAAAAGATAGTAGTTTTTTTTTTTTTCCCATTACATATGTATAGATCCTTCTTAGGCTAATAAGATACATATGTACTAATCTCATCCAATTAGTCGACACTATCGAGTATGTAGATATAAAGTCCAAAAACCTAAGGCAACAAAGAGCTGCCACACCTAGCCTAGTTGAAACTACATTAAGTAGCTAAGATTGATTGAGGAATGCAAATCTATATGCTCAAAATCTAGCCTAGTGATATTTAAGTATCCAGAAAACTTGACCTGTAGGTCCTTTTGTGCCATGCTATTTATGCAACAATCAATATAATTAAGTTCTATATCAAGAATAACTCAATTAACCTACATCCAACTTTGTGTCCAAGCTTTATAATTCTACCCTTTATATAGGGTTCACTTAGGTGAAAATCTAGAAGGATAGTTCAATCTCCAAGTTTTCAAGTAATAAGATGCCTCGACAAAACATTTGTACATGAAGATACATTTCACTCAATTAATACACATTCAATGAAATCATATATACAATCAATCAATCACACAAACATAGTTTACGATACAATTGACTCCAAGTCAAGTAGATATAAGTGTATTTGCACAAAAATAAAAACATCCACTTACTAGGGCTAGATAGTAGTGCAAATCCTATACTTCACAATGTGATTCTTTCTTACCTATCACACTTAGGAAAATACACATGGTCACTAAGTTAACTACGAGTTGAAATCAAACCCCTATAAGCTTATGTTAGCTTATCTTTCCAATATTACATTTCTGAACTTTGATTGATTGTATCTTCTTAATTTCTTGTCTGATCTTTTGTAAACTTTATATCGTCACAATTGTTATTTTAACTATTAAAATATCTTAAAGGAAAAAAACCAATCAACATGATTATGAAGTTGAAAATGTTCTTTTTCGTTACTAACTCAATTGTACGTTATCTTAACTACGTAATTGATTTGAATAAGTTTTAATTTTAAATTAAAAATTATAAAATTTTACATTTCCCAAACTGGTCAGTACATATTATATACCCAAAAACGTTAATCCTACATTAACTTAGCAGATGTCTTAATAGTATTAATCACTATCTTACAATTTAAACTAATATATAAGTTTATACTAGTAAAATATGTAATAAAAAGTATACGAGCCCAATTAATTCCATGAAAAATACCATGAACTCATAAAAATATAATGTTTATATACTGATAATTAATTGTAATAAATTAGCTTATTACTTATATTTGTAAAAATAGCATTTCTAGCTTGAAATTATGGAAAAATTAGGAAAATAAACAAATTTATGTGTCAGATAAAAATTAAGTATTCCAAATATCATTATAAACTTCTAGAAGTCAAAATATATTAAGCTCATCCATTAATTCATTCAAAATTTAATTATTTCAACAAATTGGTAAAATTGCTAGTTTTATCCAAAATAATTATAATAAATAGTAAATGATTTTATTTAAAGAAATTCTTGTTACTATAATTAAATATATATATATATATATATATATAAAGTATACAAAAAAATTCAAGTTGAAACAAGAACATTTAATATTTTTAAAAATTACTTTAATTTTCACCCAAATAGGATATTTTCTGAAGCACTCTATATTTTCGCTAATTATATAATTAAAATAAAATTACTACATTAATTTACACCTAAAATAACTCTAAAAACATTTTTCCATTATCAATTAACAAGATTTGATATAGTTAAAAAATAGAATAATTTACAAGTGAAAAATTGGTTCATCCAAATTGGCGGCCTTTAGCCACTCTCTGGCAACAACTCCTTGTTGGAAAAGCTCCTCCAACCACCAACTTTCTTACCCTAAACTACCACCCTAGCAACACAACCACACACTATTGAATTGGTTACGACTAGAGTCACCCTTATTTTTCCCTTATTTTTTTTATATGTTTTGTTTAATTTGAAAATAATTTCTGTAAATTGTTTCCTCTAGTTTTTAAGTTTCTAAATCTTATATCTTGATGTCCTACTATTTATAAAGATTTCTATGGGGTAGGGTTACTTTGTCACCATGCTGCATGTCAATTTTCTAACTATCCTGGTTGTCTTACTTAGGTTAGGTGTCATTCCCTTGTGAATTGGTGGTTGACTCATCATTCTAAGCCTATTCTAAGCTACTACATCATGTTTGGATGAGTTGATGACTCATCAAGTTATTCTTTAAATAATTATAATAATTTTTATTTTAATTTACATATATTTTATGTATTTATGTTAATTTATTTACATATTTAATACGTATGATGTATATTATATATAAGTACCTCTATGTTATATACAATTTCACTTTATTTATTATTTTTATAAGTTAAATAACTTATTTCTAAGATCTCATTATTTTTTGAAGGTCGAATCTTAAGTTTTCGATAAATATCAGCTTTACCAATAAACTAATGTTTTTTTTTATCAAATTAAACCTTTTATATACTTTATTTTGAGAAATTGATTTTATTAAGTTACTTCTTCTAACTCTTCTAGTTTTATCATAAAATTTGGATTAAAATGGATAATGTTGCTCAATACGCTAAATTTAGGATCTTGAAACCTTGTGATATTACATTGGATTAATACATAAACTTAGCTATGATTAATGTGTATTATTTATGTATGGACGTACAAGCTTTGTCGCGACCTGAGGGGGCTAGTCATGGCAGTTGCTGTATATTGTACAAAGGATTGTAGATTGAGTTCCCTTACAATCGACGACCCTTTCATACGATATACAAGGCTACTACTACTACTAACTACCAAGAGTGCGCAAGCTTAAGCAATATCATTTCATGAGAAATAATATTATAGTAAAACATAACACATAATCTATGTGTATAAAAGTTTACAGATATAGAGTTTGAAACGTGTCTAAAGTCTAACTAGAATAGCAATTACATATTCAAATCTAAACTATCAAAAATACTCTCTAAACTTATCCTGCTCCCATATAGATCTTATGTAGAAAACTAACCTCGGGCATACAACGACCTGACTCCACGAATAGGTCGGCTTACAAGAGAAGACTATAAGAGTATAAGCTTACTAGCTTAGTGAGATATTTTCCCTCAACCATATAGCAATTAAGTTTATACAATAGTTAAGTTCAACCAAATGAATGCATGAACAAGCAGTATGCTAAACAAATACATGCAGGTGACCAGGTACTGCATACAACTCAGATTTAACGCCCTTCGAAGTTAGGGTTGGAGATTCTTCGGTACAATTAGATCCGGGTATCATATTAGAACTTATTTCATAATGAAACTCCGCGTTCAATATTTAAAATGTAATGGTACATCCATTACCAGTTTTATCAAAACGAGTTCTACATATGATTGTGAGTAGGTTCACGTAGCCCTCACTCACCCCTAAATGAAGGCCTCTGGACTCGACCCATAGCCAGGCGGTTGGCGCCTCCAATGCCTAGTGATCCCGCGGGCAAGGGTAAGGTCATATCGCACGTGTGCACCGTATGAAATTAATAATCAACCTACGTATGGCCTTTCGTTACCTCCGTGTAACGTGACTGCCCGTAATTAGTTATGTAGTGCATGATTTATGCACGATCCAAGTTAACTTTTTCTAGTCGAATAAAAAGTTAAGTCATATTTAATTAGTGATCACTCCAAGTCACAAACAATCAATCTATTGAATCTACTATGCAACAAACATTATATTATTGAAATTTAAAGTAGATTCATCATTAATAACAATTATCATGCACAAGCATAACCCAACCCCATACACATTTATTTATAAATCATAATTTATGTTCACTAACTACAAGCACAAATAAGTATGGAATCATTAGGAAACACTCACTCGGCCATGGCTAGCTTAGGGATCGTAATAGTCTGTGGGTAGCTCAGGGTCGATATCGAGATCACCTGAGAATAGGAAAATTTGTAAGCTTGGGAATTTAAAGCTAACTAGTGTTATAATTTGCAAGGTCTATCTTATCTAGTTATGTGAAATTATCGATTCGAGTTTTTTATTGACTCGCATGTAACTTTTTCGTTTTAACTTGGATCGTTATGAACTTATAGTTCATTTTGATCATTTCCATCATTTCCGAGCATATTTTCTCGTAATGAGGTCCGTTTTGGACGTTGTGACTCGTAACGTAAATTGTGATATAAAAATATCACAAAAATTATTATTTAAGTTTAAAAATTATAAAATATTAATTTTCACTTTTTCTTAACATATTTATGCTTTAATAATTATTTAAATCATATATTTGATATTTTTATTATTTTGAGTATATTTTCTTATTTTTGAGATTTTTACTTTATTATGATTATTACCATTATTATTACCTTTATTATTTTTCCTATTTCTCCTTTTCTTATTTATTATTTCTCATTTTCCCATTATTTATAT
>JAMXBB010000009.1:63263578-63283550 GCA_024138015.1 Lumnitzera littorea
TGAAATACATAATTAATAAGAAAATGAGAAGTAATAAAAATAATAAAGGTCATAATAATAATAATAATCATACTAAAGTAAAAATCTCAAAAATAGGAAAATATGCTCAAAATAATAAAAATATCAAATATATGATTTAAATAATTATTAAATCATAAATATGTTAAGAAAAAGCGAAAATTAATATTTTATGATTTTTAAACATAAATAATAATTTTTGTATATTTTTATATCACAATTTAAATTATGAGTCACAACGTCCAAAACAGATTTCGTTACAAGAAAATATGCTCGAAAACGATCAAAATGGACTACAAGTTTATAACGATCCGAGTTAAAACAAAAAAGTTACACGCGATTCGATAAAAAGCTCGAATCAATAATTTCACGTAACTAAGTGAAATAGACCTTACAAATTCTAACACTAGTTAGCTTTAAATTCCCTACCTTACAAAATTTTCATTATTCTTAGGTGATTTCGATATCAACCTTAAGCTGCCATCAAACTACTACGACCCTTGAGTTAGCCATGGCCGAGTGAGTTTTTTCTAATGATTCCGTACTTATTTGTGCTTGTAGGTAATGAATATAAATTATGGTTTATAAATGAATGTGTATGGGGTTGGGTTATGCTTGTACATGATAATTGTTATTTATGGTGAATTTACTTTAAACTTTAATAATATAATGTTTGTTGTATAGTAGATTTACTAGATTGATTGTTTGTGACATGGAATGATCATTGAATAAATAAGACTTAACTTGATTCGACTAGAAAAAGTTAACTTGGATCATGCATAAATCATGCATTGCATAACTAATTCCAGCAGTCACATTATACGGAGATAGCAAGAGGCCATACGTGGGTTGATTATTGATTGTTATTGATTTCGTACGGTGCACACGTGCGATATGACTTTACCCCGGCTCGTGGGATGACTAGGCATTGAAGGCGCTAACCGCCTGGTGAAGGGTCGAGTCAAGAGGCCTTCGTTTAGGGGTAAGTGAGGGCTGTATGAACCTACTCACAATCATATGTATAACTCATTTTGATAAAGCGGGTAATGGATGTACCATTACATTTTGAATATGAAACGCGGTGTTTCATTATGAAATAAGTTATAATATGATACCCGGATCTGACTGTACTGATGAATCTCTAACCCTGACTTCGGAGGGCGTTAAATCTGAGTTTATGCAGTATCTGGTCATCTGCATGTATTTGTTTAGCATACTATTTGTCATGCATTCATTTGATTGAACCTAACTATTGTATGACTTGTTTACTATATGGTTGAGGGAAAATTATCTCACTAAGCTAGTTAGTTTATACCCTTGTAGTCTTTTCTCGCAGGCCAAATTTTTTGTAAAGTCGGGCCGTCTCATGCTCGAGGTTAGTTTCTATACAGGGTCAATGTGGGAGTTGGATGAGATCGGAGAGTACTTCTGATAGTTTATAGATCTGAATATATAATATGTAAATGTTATACTAGTTGAATTGAAGACATGTTTCAGTCTTTGTACTTGTAAACTTTTATACAAATAGACAATGTATTATGTTTTTATAATTTTATTATTTGTCATGAAGTGATATTGCTTAAGCTTGCGTACTCTTGGTGGTTAGTACTAGTTATGGTCTTGTGTATCGTATAAAAGGGTCGTCGATTGTAAGGGAATTCAATTTGTAATTTTTTGTACGGTATATGACAACTGCCATGACTAGCTCCCTCGGGTCGTGATAAGGTTAGTGTAGGAACTTTTGTGTAATATGTACAAATATGTTGTTGAAAGTAGAAAGTTTCATATTTATGCTTAAATCTGTAGGAATCCTTAGATAATTGGAAGAAGAACACATATATATATATACTTAAGCATGTGAACATAGGAATATACTTGATAAATACATGTATAAAGACCCTTGTATATAAGTACCCATCATGTACATAACCTAAAATGAGGTATATACTATATATATATATATATACCTTGCTAAATGAGCCCTTAAAGAGCAAAAATATAAAATTTGTGAAGTTTTCTTAAGAGGGTACTCTAGACATACGAAAATACATATAAAAATATATATGCCGCCATATATGTATACGGGTATATATACTAGTATACATACTAGTATGTTAGAAGCACAAGTATATATATATATAACATATGTGTAAAGTATATGAATATATAAGGATAAGTATACATATGTAATGGATGATGTAAGCATGACATAAGCGATGACATAAGCCTATAAAATAATAAAATATAAGTGACATAAGAAAATACTATATATAAATATACATATACATATAGGCCAAAACACCTTTAAGCCCTTAATACATATTCTAAATTGAATTAAACTTAATTAAGCACGTAAATTAATAATACCTATGTAAAATTATCTAAGTGTAAGAATATAATCGATAATTAAACCATTAAGTACTAAAATAAGATATAAAACTAGGCAATAAGAATATTTAAGTTTCAATAGTTAAAATTCTAATAAATTTAGTACATATCATAAAACACAAGTCTTAATGTCTAAAATGGACGACATTGTGTGACAGTACATAAAAAAACGATGGAAAATGATTATAAGTTTGTAAATATCGGAGATAGAATGAAAAAGTTAGATATGATTAGGTTTAATCGAATAAAAACTGATAGTAATCTAAGTAGAATTAGGTAGATAGATATCTAGAACCGTTAGTTAATTCAATTACTTATTATCCCTATTATCTCGTAATGATTAGGTGATCCCGACAAGGGCGAGGATCTTTCGATCGATTATTACAACTAGGGTGAGTCATCATAGTCAAGTGAGTACTCCCAATGACTTTATACTTGTTTGTGCTTGTAGTTAGTGCACTTAAATTGAATACTAATAACTTGATGCATGGGGTTTCGGGATATGCATATGCTTGATATTGATTGATTACTGTAAGAAATATTGTTAAATACGATAATTAATGATTTAATTATATGGTTAATTGTTACATGATTTGGATGGTTTGTTGATATTAATTGATCGCCTTATAATTTGACCTAAATATATTTGGCTTATCTTAAATAAAAAGGGTCATGCATTATCTATGTATTGTATTACTTATTTCGGTCATCACTTCATGTAGAGGTAAAGAGAGTCCTTGCGGGGGTTGTTTCTATATATTACAGAATTTTTGTATGGTGCACTCATATAACATGACTTTACCCAAACCTATGGGCTTACTAGATGATAGAGACGCTAACCATATGATTGAGGATCGAGTTTAGAGTCCTCCACTATATGGTGTGAGTATGCATTGCAGGGGCCATCTCACCCCTAGGCTTGGGATTTTGTATACTACTAGATTTTCATAAATAGAAATGTATTTTGTAAAATACGAAATTCAAAGTTATAGTTAAAAACTTAGGTGCTAGAGCCTAGTTGTGATTGGTGCTGGAGTTTGGTTGTAATTAGTGTGGATGTATCTCTAACCCTTATCTCAAAGGGTGTTAAAATTCAATATTATATGCAGCACTGGTCAACTGCATATATTGTTTAGCATACTGCATGTGCATGCATTCATATGATTGTAATAGTTTGTTTGATGACTTGTTTGTTAGTATTATAAGGAATAGCTCACTAAGTTCTTGTAGCTTACCCTTCAATAGTTTTTCTTTTGCAGGTGCTAGATATTTGGGCATGGGTTAAGAGCCGAGCATTGAGTGCGTATATTGATATGTTTTAGAGGTTAGAATTAGAGAAAGATTGTGTTGCTTATTTGAGACTTTAAATGTTACTACTACTTATATATTTAGATTTAGTAACTTTAATAAGTTGGATTTTAAGTTTATACTATTTGATCTTATCAATTGGTAGGGGATACCGATTCTCTATGGCTTTGAGAAACTGTGGAATATTAGATATCCATAGTTATTTATATCCTATAATATGTTAATTAATTAACAATTTAACATCCTTAGTAATTAATTATTTAGAGTCTTATAATCTCTGACTTGTAAGGTGGTTTTTATATCATAAGTGCACATATGTTATGAAAATTTTAGATAATTCTACTAAGCCCCCTTTAAGGTCTTGATAGTAGTGTATTCCATATGAGATTATTGTTTATTTTTTCATTTTAAGTGTGAGAATTGGTTGTCCTTATCATCCTTCCTTGTCATGTTGTTTGGAGTCATAAGGACTTCAATGATGTTTTCTTACACTTAAATTATATCTCAATGGTCCCTAGATGCCGCATTAGATTTAGGTATGAATGCAAGTGGCATCGAATGTGATTGTGTGGCTATTTCTATGCTAAGTTTATTGTGGCTCACTCCTATTTTTTTTCTTCTAAGTGATAATTTTTTTGTGGATTATGCATATAATAAGCTTAGTTAAGGATTTGATGATAAGTGTTGGGGATGACAAGTGTGACAGTACTTATGGTGTTTAGACTTGTTCTCTCTCTCTCTCTCTCTCTCTTATATAGGTATATTAATTGTTTAGGCTCCACTTAGATATATCATGGATTGCATATTCTTACGTTACTACTTTTGGAGCTATTTGGACTTGTTCCTGTTTTATGGACTATACTAGACTTTGGACTTTCATTTTTGGATTTAGTTACTTTTGGGCCTATGGGCCCTTGACCTTCATTAAAAAATTATATAATATTACTTAAAAGGTTTTATGAATAAATGTTTTTCTAATCTTTTAACTAAGTGGGATATACAACAAACTATTATTAGCAAGTTTTGGGTTGTAACAATATATATGTACATACACATATCATGTGATTTCTCATGAATAGTCTAAAATCTCATGTTTTTATAGGGAAAATGAAATTTGGTTGAACTTTCTATCATTCATATGTTATACAATTTGTAGGTAGAGTTATAGTATAAAACATATGTATGCAATGTGTTTCCATAAACTGTACCTTGAATGTTTGTTTTCTCTACACAACTTCCATTAGGATGTTTTGCTTAGTGAAATTACACTTTCATATAAACATACATCAAATATACCATTTCTGATGTCTCATCAACCAATTTGGGTCAGGCTTTGTGATAGGTATAGTAGAATTTGCTAAAATTATTTTTTCTTTTAAAAATAAATTTAAAAAAAAATGTAATATCTTCATCTAATTCTCAAAAGCATTAGAATTCGGAAGGCCAACTTCACAACTTTAACCTTCAAAAAACTTAATAAATAAATAAATAGATTTTTTTTAAAGTTAGAAATAGAAATAAATAATAAAAAATTAAATAGCAACTTTTTTTTTTCTTGTATTGTAAACACTAAATCTAATGAACCATAGGTGTGCATTCTTAAAGCCTTCTTGCATATATAAAGAGAATTTCGCTCACTTATAATCATCCAGACATTTGAGTGAATTTGAGTTATTTAAGAACTTCTTTCTTTACTTTCTCTCTCTAAGACTTGTGTTTGTTATGTAATGGGCCGAATTGAGCACTCCTAGTAGGTTTTAAGTAACTAAGTACTGCATAGGAAGCCATTGAGTTGGTATTTCCTTAATAGTTGGTAGTAGAGTTGGTTGTAAAAGAGAAGATGTTGTCATATGGAGTTGAGAACAATGCCCAAGTGGTAGATTAAGTAGCTGACCAAAATGATTATCACATTACTAAGCAAAGGAGTAGGTATAAGGATTTGCTAAACTATTTAAATGCTAGGATGAGAAGGCTAAATTGAGTATAGTTGAGATGAAGGAGCAACTTAATGAATCCCAAGCCTATATAGAGAAGTTTGAGGGGGGACTGTAGGATGAGTTGGAAGGTTCCTTGACCTAAACCATGGAGGAAATGCAGTGAAGGGATGAGATTGAGGAGGAGGAGGTCCTCAAGGTTCAAGTGGATGCTCTTAGGGCTAAATAAGATGCTTATGAAGCTAAGACTGATGTTTTCCTTTTGTCCATGTGTCATGAGATTGAAGAGCTTAGGAATTAGTTGGCAACATACTATGCTACTGTAGCTAATGGAGTCACTATCTAATCGATCTAAGGCATTGAAGCTTGAAATTCTTCATAAGAACTTGGCTAACTCAAGAAATGGATAATTTCTTGTGGGCTATTGAATAGTACTTCAACGAAATTGGCCTTGTGAGTGATCCTATAAGGTACATATTGTAGCATTTTATTTGAAGGACTCGGTAATGGTTTAGTAGGAAAGAAGGCTAATGAAATCACTACATGGGCTACCTTTATGTAAGTACTCAAGAAATAAATTTTTCCCCTAAAAATGACCTAAGAGAAGCTAAGGTCAAGCTTTATCATCTGACTCATAAAGGGGAGATAAAATAGTATGTTTGAGAATTTTTGGAGCTGGTGTTGAAGATACTTGATCTTAACCTGAACGATCCTTTGGTAATGTTCCTTGATGGATTCAAGCTTTAGGCTAAGAATGAGTTACAACAAATGGGAGTCAATGATATTTCTAAAGCTATTACTATGGTTGAAGGCTTACTAGAGTTTAAGAAGTCTAAGCCTAAATACTCCACTACAAAAGGAAGGAGTAGAAATGAAAAAGAGAAGACTAGTAGCTCTACAAAAGGGAAGGGAAAGGCAGAGGAAAGGGATGGCGACAGGAGGATGGAGTGAAGGAAGCCTTGGGAATTAAAGTGTTACTTTTGTAATGGGCCTTATTGTGTTAGAGAATTCCTAAAGAAAGATTAATTGGTTGATTTGGTAGTAAGTGAGCATTCAGATGACATAGAAGAAGTTAATTGGGGCCATTAGAAGTTCTTTGTGCTATGAAAACTCAAACTATAGGGCGGTATGAGGGATTGATGTACACTAAGATATAGGTCGGGGGTTGGAGCGAGAAGGAATCTATTGAAGTGATACCCTTTAATGACTTTAAGTTTGTGATTAGAATGGATTTTCTCAATAAGATTGATGGTTCAATTGTTTCTTAGACCAACGGTCTTTGTGTGATTAACTAGAAAGCCCATTGTATGGGCCCTGTGACATGGAGGTCAAGTGAACCTACTAAGTTTCTCTCAATCATTCAATTATCTAAAGGGCTAAAGAAGAATGAAGTAACCCATTTGGTTGCTTGGAATGAAGGAACAGGTTAGAGTTCCATCTATAGTAAGGGAAATAATAGAAGAATTTTGAGGATGCTATGTGATAGGAATTGACATCTTGGACCCATCACTTTAAGCTAAATTAGGGGATTACAAGGTCTAACCTGACATGTCTTAGCTTAAGAACCATTGAGAGATGGAGATTTCCACTAACCTTGAGGCCAATAACACTTCACCGAACCTGAATACAAAAATTTGGTCACAGTTAAGATTACTATCGACCCATTTTAGGGTAGGTCAGGAAGACCAATGGTACCAAATGACTTAACTTTGCCACAGGCTCCCTAGCTGCTTAGTGAGTTTCCCTAGTTGTTATCCTCATTAGCCCGACCTAATCTAATTCAAGTTAGTTGATGTAACTTATACCCTATCACTTGATGTTGATTTGATCCTATTGGTTGCCAAGCTATCTAAGACCCAAGCTTCCTTTTCGCTAGAGACCAGTTGAGCATGCTAATCACCATTATTATCAAAATGACCAATTGGAGGAAGACATGTGCCCTTGATAAGAGATCCCAAGAAGATGCCTTTTCTGATAGATTCTTTATTCCTTTGTCTATTTTACCCTTTTAGGATATGTACTAGCAATCTCTTGTAAATTATAATGTAATATACCATAATCTACTCTTTTTAATCTTTCATTCCATTATAACCTTAGTGGTTGAATATATAAGACCTCTTTCTTGCAAGCTGTAATCATCATTGGAGCCATTAATCAAAATATTCCCATTTCTTTGACAAATTCACTTCTCTTCTAGCTCTTATTTGACTCTTTTAGTAAGATTTAGTGGCGAGTAACATTAGTGATGCATCATATTAAGAGCTCAATAGGCCGTGTAGATTGATAGGTATGTCATATCTACTTGTTTGCACTCAAGTCTTTGCTAGCTTTTCTTTCTTTTTAGTTCCCGCTTGGTGTGTCCTCATATGTTGGACCCTAAGATGCATCAAATTTGTTGGTACTACAGTATGGTTTCAACAAAGGAGTACATGAAGTGTAGTGAAGTTTGTGTGTATCTGTGTGTATGTACTGATAATGGTTGTTGTGTTCTTTTTGTAGCTAATACAATGAGTATGTGAGGTTATGTTTAGTTGTAAGTATACTGGAGCTGAGTCATTGTTGAGAGAAGGTATTCTATTTGTAGGTTATAGTGAGAGTGGTTATTGTAGGTAGCTAGTGTGTTGTCCAAAGGGTACTCTATTTGCATACTTGAAAATAGAGTATGGGCTGTTGTAATGTAAGTTGAGGTTATTGCTTGTTAGAGTGTTAAGGTCATGGTTGTCGTAGTAGTGGAAGGTTAAAGTTACAGGGATTAGCAAATTGACTGTTAGATTGATCATTATTGGTAGTGGAAGGAATTTCATATGTTAATGATCCAGGCAAATGTGGGTGACGCTAAGGCATGTACCATTTGGGGTTCATCTATAGACTCTAATGTGAGTTTCAAAACATAGTAGAAGTTTAGAGGTTTTACACTCTAGAAGAGGCCATCAAGATTGCCTAAAAGAGTTAAAAAACAAAGGCAAAACACTTCATTTTGAACTAGTCTAAGCCTACTTGTTCCACCAAGTTGAGCTAATTAGTCTGAGCATGGAAGGCTAGTAATAATAGAGTCTAGTAGGAACGAAGAAAATAAATACTAAACACTAAACCTCTTGATAGTCAAATCGAACTAAAGGATCGACTTATTAGCTGGCTAGTTGAAAGGAAATTTGAATAAGGGAAACCTTCAGACAACATACTAATGAGATAAAGTGCTTCAAATACCTAGGTTACAGATACATGGTTACCTAGTGTCTTGACCAATTGATAAGAGTGTGAAACCACACACTCATCTAAAGGATTTCTCTAGCAATTATATATGATTCGATAGATTTTTGAGCAAAAGTGTACAAATTTTCATTAAAATCACATATAATTACTCAACACAAGTGTAATTCATATTATTGTATTTTGATGCTCAAAAGCAGCATATATTCAAAGAATTTAAGCTCTTCGTGTTTAATCTTGTAGGTCCTGGGGCTATCATGTAATGGTAGCCCTAGTTCAAGAAGTTAGAAATGAAGAAAAAAGTAAAAGAAGAAAACTTGGAGTTAGAATTATCAGCATGCCCATCTATTGTTAAGATGGTACCTTGAATAGAATCAAATAAAGTTGTAAAATTAGAAGGGTATACTAGCATGATGGTACACAAATACTGTTATGATGGTATACGTGACTCTTGAAGCAAAAATGCACCATTTCATTAAGAGAAAAGATGAGAAGTATGCGATACGTGTCTACCGTTATGATGGTACCCTTACTTACCATCATATTGGTACCTGCTTGATATAAAAACCTCTTCTTCTTTAGTTTTTAAAGATTTTGCTTTGTGATTTCTAGAGTTTAGGGTTCTAGTTTTTGCCATTTCTCTTTTCTTTAGGCTATCTTAGGTTACTTTTAGCATAGTTTTATGAGTTCTATAGAGTTTTCTTATATTTTTATGTTTGTAGCATAAACTTTTAGTGGATTTTAGCACTTTTCAAGGTTTGGGTTTGTGGATTTTCATTGCATCCATGGAGACTGCTGGGAAAATCTTGAGGAGCTGCACTATTGAGGTTAAGGAGCTCAATTTTGTAATGTTTCTCATACTTTTTCCATGTTTAATGCAATGTTTATTTTCGTGTTCATGTGTATTATGTGTTGAATGTTTATTCTCCATGAATGTGATAAATAGAGCTTATTATGCTTATGGGTAGTGTGTGAACATGATGTAGTTGTGGCTATTGATGTTTTTGTATTGTGATAGTGTAAATTTGGAATTTTACTTAATTCTATGGTGTAATTAGGTATAACTTGAGTGTTCGTTAATGTCGAGCTAGATAGTGTTTCCCACACATTAGGCCTCCCCCTTTATTATCCTAATAGGGTCTACATATCGTAATAGGATTCGAAATCCCCGAATAGAACCTAGGATTCTTAATTTGAATAGGTAATTATTGAGAATTAGGAATTAAATCCTTATACTCACCCAAAGCTAAAAAGTGATTAGGATGAGAAATCAATCATAACATAATTATTTAAGTAACAATGAGACTTAAATGACTAGCTGATAGTGTAGATGAGATATTGATAATACAATGCTCCTGTTAAATGATATAATTTACAAAATGAGAGTTAGATAAATTTTGTGAGTATTAGTAAAATTCAAGTTTAAACTATCATAAATACTTTAATAGCATGGCCACAACGATCTTAGACGATTGTTTACTCATTGCTCATACATCTTTTATGAAGAAATCCACATCCCAATAACGAGAAATTGATAAAATCTATGTTTAATTCAAGTGTAGTTTTCACTTTCGTTTAGATAACTTGCATGTTCTTTTCCTTAAAATTGCTCAATTGATTGCTTACATTAGAGTATAAATAGTAGAATCTAGTACTTAGTTATCTTTCTAAACTTTATTCTTTCCTTCACAACAAAATACGACTTTGGTACACACTATATACTATAAATTGACCAGTATGCTTACCGTTAGCTCGCGGTTTCTGCAAATAATTTTCAAAAGGTTGCAAACAAGTTCAATTTATTATATAGTGGTTCTACTATTTTTAAAAAGGGGTAAATTTTATATTTGTTTGTGACATTGTGAAAGGTGATCGCAACACCACCAATGTGTCATGGTTATGTGAGGAGATGGTATGGATGGTGTTGATAATGATGAGCTTGAGAAGGATGTGAAGGAGAATAGAGAAATTAAGTAGAAACTAGATAAGAAACATGTGTTTATGTCAACTAAGGAGAAGTCATGAACTTGTTCCATATCAAGTGCAAGATCAAGGGCTATTTGTGTACAATCATTGTAGATGAGGGTAGTTGCACAAGTGCTGCTTCCTAATTGCTAGTACAGAGATTAGGGTTCCAACCTCTAAGCATCTTCGACCTTTTAAGTTGCATTGGCTCCACGACAAAGGTGCATGATATGTGACCAAGCAGGTGGTTATGCCATTTTCTATTGGTGATGTGTATCGGACAAAGTGAGCTATAATATAGTCTTCGTGGATGCTTCACATTTGCTCCTAGGAAGACCATGGCTGTTTGAATGTCGTGTGTATATGATGGATGTAAGAATATATGCGCCTTCACCAAAGATGGTTGGCATATTGTATTGCTACCAATGACTATCATGCTTTGTAGAATGCTTTGACAATCTTATTGCATATCATAACTACTTATGATAGCTTAAGGCCTGTCGGCATCATAGTCAGTTAGGATATACAAGGCTTTCATACAACCAATACTTAAAGAATAAATATTTTATTACTTTACTTTGAAGCTGTATTACAATATAGGCTGGAGCTTGAGTTAAAGCTCATTTTTGTTATAAAGAAAATTTTAATTTCTTATTGCTTGTTTTGGTTTCTTGTCTTCAAAACCTACTTGCGGAACCTTAGGCATTGTGATGGATATGTCTTGGAAACATGCAATAAGCCTATAAGGTTATGAGCAAATCTATGGCTTAGTAAGTGGCAAGGAACCTGCATTATACTTAACAAGCAAGAACAAAACAACCCTTTAAAGTGCAATGTAATAAAACAAATGCCATCTATATGATATTTTTTGAATCGCCATGAGAGTTGAGAAATTACACCCATTCTAATTTGGGTTTTGAGGAGTTTCCACAATAAAATGTTCTAACATCAAATCTAGGCTTGTGTAATGGAACTTTGATCCTCCCTAAGCCACTTCGAACTATCCCTGAATAGCTTTTACCTATAGTGTGACCTCTTCTTCGGTTAAAATAGTTCAGTACGATTAAAAAAAGATATAATCTCATTGAGTGGTCGGTATTTAATGGAGACAAAATGCAAATATGCGAATGATGCAATGCATGTCCAATTTCTTAAGTTAAGTAGATTCTTAAGGTCCAGTTTAGGTTAGTAATCAAACAAATAACATAAACCACAACATTATAATTTAAATACATCATAAGCACACCATGCAGGTAAACTCAGTTATCAAAATCATATTTTCAATCGCACACATCGCATGCGTAGAAACAGTTCTTAATTACAACAATAAACAGTACAGTGATTAATAGTTCTTATTATAAATAATATAACTACAGTGAAGCAAGCCAACTTACCTAATATGTGGTTGTCTCGTATACTTAGAAGTCAAATAGGAATTTACTAAGTACTTCCCCCTTAATCGTGCCACTAAAAATTGAATATTTTGGTTTCTTGATTTGAAATTCACATGATATAGCAATATTTTAAGTTGAAAAGTCAAATTTAGCTTACTAAAATATAATGAGAATGTAGAATTATAAAAGTTAAGTTGATAGTATCTAGGGCCTAATCTTGGTTTATCGAATATGAGGTATAATTAAAGATATGGATAGAGATGGTGATATATTAATTAAATAAAGTTAAAAATAGTCATTACACATTCATATTCAGTGTTTTAAGTTACATATATCATTTGTTTATTATTCTAAAAATTTTATAAATAACCTATTTTTGGGTGATTTGCTTAGAAATTGAGTTTTAAAGTAGTAATAAATAGATAGTAGATGGAAAGACAATACTTTTGGCATTAAATAGTCATAAATAATATATTATAATATAGAAAAATTCATGGTAGCATTATAAGGTCAGCACTTGAAAATTTTCTTGAAAATCAGGTTTTTAGGCATTGTTGGGTAAAATCTTACAAAAATTATTAAATACATCATACATGAAATTTTTTTTTGAAAAAATGCCCATATATTACTATAATTATAGGTACTTATTATAAAAATTTAATGGAGCAAGGGACACTATTACCTTCCTAATAATTCACACATTGAAACGCCCTTAGATGGCCAAAACCACTATGTGCAACCACCACCACCACTACTCTAAGCTTGTTGAAAACCTAGAAAAGAATATGAGGATGCTCTACTAAAAAATTGATGATTTTTGGAGTTTTGAGCAAGTGTATGGAAATTTTACAAGCAAAGGGCAGTATTTATAGGCAATTTCCCTATTGTAAAAATTAACTTTTTATTAATAGCTTAAGAGCTAAGGTCTAGGATTTTTACTATAGCTTCCTAAAATGTTGACTTGTTGCCTAGAAATTTAAAATAATTTTAGGACATTTTCCCATTTTTTAATGAATTTTTGATGCTTAAAAAGCATAATAATTAATTTTGTTGACAAAAATCCAACTTTGCAAAAATTATTCCCTTTGTTCCCTAGATTTTTTTTACTTAAATAAGTTTTTGGGTTTGATGTGATATTTCCTTGCATGTTCATTAATTTTGTGTAATTTTTCCTATTATTTAGGGTTATTTCAATAATTTCATTACTTAATAAATAAATACTAAGATTATTTCCACTAAAATATAGTCAAATCATTTGATATTATTGATTTTGTATTTAATATGTGAAATGATTATGCCTTACATGCAAAAGACATAAGTTGTGATGTCATAAATATAATTTACCTTCATTTATTATTTTACTTTTTACTTTTTACTTTTATTATTATTATTATTATTATTATTATAATATAGGGCATTTTGGTCCTTTCTACTTATTTTGTTTCCTTTATCCAATAGTAAATGGTTAAATAAGGCTTACTATAGTTATTTTGATTTCTTTATTAACACCATCACCTCCTTCCCCCTACTACCCCCTTTTTCCCTCCCTCCTCCCCTTAAATCTTTTACATTTTACTTTTGTTTTAATTCTTATAACCCCTATACATATGCATATGGCTTACCATCCCTTTGCTTAAAGTCTTTAAAGAAAAGCTATATTTAATGTATCTATACAATATATATACATATATTTTTCTTAAGGTTTTGGTCAATTAAGCCTAACTCCTATTCAACTATTTAACGAATCTTATAGTTAATAAAACTAAACCTTATTTATTGTCTTAAATAAATACAAACCCTAACATTCCTCCTCCCTTATAATAGGTCTTATCCTTAAGACCTTGATATCAAAATACTGATGTCTTAGCTTTTATTAAAAATAATTATAGAGAGGAAAGGTACTAACCTTTAGTTAAATAGCCAAGGATATCTCTCTTACATAGGTGCCTTGGGTTTTGAGGTTATGGTTACACTATCATTGTTTCTTCATTGCACCTTGACATATTCTATATCCTTATTTCTCAATTTTTGAGTATGAGACTCTAGTATCTTGATTGGCTTTTCTTCATAGATGTAATTATCTTTCAACTCCAACGGTTCCAATTCCACCACTTTGTTCGGATCTTTAACGTACTTATGAAGCATCAAAACATAGAAGACATCTTAATAATTGGAGAGATTAGAAGGAAGGGCTAATCTGTATGCTATGTAGCCAATATGTTCCAAGATTTCAAATATTTCAAATATTTCAATATATCGTGGATTTAGCTTGCCCTTAATCCTAAACCAATGCATTTCCTTGAATGGAGTGATCATAACATAGACATGATCTCCGACTTCGAATTTTAAATATTTTCTTTTTAGATTGACCTAGCTCTTATACCTATCTTGTGCTTTTTTCATTTTCTGTTGAATGATACCTACCTTCTCATTCATTTGTTATATCATTTTTGGCCTAATGATCACTTACTCCTCCTTCTCCTAATATAATGAAGATCTATATTTTTGTCCATACAAGGCTTCATATAGAGCCATTTAGATCATGGCTTGATAACTGTTATTATATGCGAATTTTACAAAAGGTACATGAGAATCCCATTCTCCCTACATCTCCAAAGTATAAGCTCGTAGCATATCTTCCAACACCTGGATTGTTCTTCTTGATTACTTGTCTAACTGAAGGTGGTATGTAGAACTAAAATTCAGTTGTGTCCCCAAAGATTTATGTAAACTCTCCCCAAATTGAGAAGTAAATCTAAAGTTATGATTTGACATAATACTGATAGGTATACCATGCAATTGGACAATTTCTCAAATGTATATTTCATATAACTTGGCTAATGAGTATCTTGTTTAGACAGGTAGAAAATAAGCGCTTTTTGATATGGATCACTGAGAAGGGTACACATGGCGACTGATATCATGTGAATTGGGGGTAGGTCCAAACCTTAAGATGACTTGAAAGATAAATGAGAGTCGACGGTTGAGTAGGGGATTTCTCATGCATCGACGATAGATGTGACATACCAATACCTCATATGAGCTTAGGTCACACTTAATATAACACATAAGTATGGTTAGAGATTACTCACCACTAATCCAAACTCAAATTTCCTAGATAAGATTAAAGGGCTTGTAAGCAAGTAGGGGGATACTTAGCTTACAAAGAGTAAAATTCTGTAATTTGATGTTCAATCATGTTATGACTACTACAAATTATAGGTAATTATATGGCCCAATTATGGTAAGTCTTAGGTTACTACAAATGACCAAAAAGATTGCTATTGGAAAAGGAAAAATACATTTTGTACAAGGACAATTTGGTAATCAACATAAAAGGAATATTTTTTTTAGAAGGACAATACTTATGTTAAGAAATAGGATACGCGTTTGATTCTTAGTGTAGTGGTCCAAATGGTACTATATGTCGAGCAGAGTTAGTCAGGTCGGTGGCTCGACAGAGTGGGGTTGAGAAAATGGTGGCTCCATAAGTGGTCTTCCTTTTGCTCTGCAATGGTTGGTCTTAGGCATTAGACATGTGTTTTGATTGTAGAGGAATATGTGTAGATTTGGATTGTGTCTATCTACATACATTCAAATCATTCTCATGCTTAATTAACTTTAGTTAATTTAATTATTTCCTAATTTTGTTAAGATTTTGTTGTTGAAATCGATTGATGATCCATTTTCATATGAATATAATAACAATTCAAATATCTCACCTCTTGATGGTTCAATGGGTGGTTTTTAATCTTACTCTTGTGAGGCTATGGAATCCCATTTTTTAACAAAGTACAATTGTTTCATAGGTTCTTTTTAATAAAAATTAAGTTTCTACCTATTTTGGATATTGGAATATTCATTTGGATTAAATCAACTAAGCTTACGGTTTTGGTTTAATAAGAATGAAGGCATCATTGGGTTGTCTAGATATGAATAGTACTAACATCGCTAAGAGTTAGCACTCCATTCCCTTTGGAAATATGACCTTAGAGCTCATCCTATACTACTAATCGATTGGTACGCTTGTCGAAGTTTTTATGATTTCCACAAGCTTTTATCAAAATTTGCAATCTTGATCGATTAGTTATATATTGGTTCCACTTTTTTAAGAAGGAGCTAATTTTTCCAATTAGTGCATAACTTATGGAAGTGGGGACATGATACCAAGTTTTTGGTGCCATTGTCAAGGACTGGATAGGTGCTAATTTTAGATTTTATGACTATTTGTAGACTAGACTTTATCTTGAAAAACAACAAAGAGATTTTGCCTTTCTTGTAAATATTTGTTTATTTCCTTAAGTTTTCTGTATAGTTCGGGATTCTACTTTTTTCTACTCTCCTTTTGCAAGTACTTGTGTGGAAAAACTACTTATGTTATATTGATTAAAGCCATTAGGGATTAAGATTGAATTGTCAGCTTATGGGAAACATGGGTGACTATAGGCAAAGAGTTCTCCATATTGTTGTCTTACTAAGTTGATAAAGGAGATTGTTTCATTTAGGCAACATGAAGGTGGGTCTTTATTTAGTACATGGACAAGATATAAAAAATTGATGGGAGGATGTCACATTCATGGACCGTAGTTGCCTACTTGGTCATAATTGAATATGTTTCTAGGTAAATTAAGGGCCGATGATAAAAAAGATGTTAAAGTCAGCTACTGAAAGGCCTATGTTGTATCTAGATGCTATATAGGCATTTAGGTTGATCAATGATTTAGCTTGTAGATCACATAATAGCTAAAATTTTTCTCATCCAATGGTTAGTTCAGTTCAAAGTGCACCACATAAGGGTAAGAAATTAAGGTAGGAATATGCTATAAGTCCATTTATAGTTTCAGCAATTCCAAATTTTGGAATTGTGAAAAAGTTGGAAAAAGTATTTAAGGATATGGAGTAGAAATGGGTTGAAAAGTTTGGAAAGCAAGAATTGATCATTTAGGGGTTAGAGGCTAAGTTAGTATAGCTAAATGAATGCTAGGCCATTTTAGAAGATAAAGTGTTGTCAAATAATGGATTTGATAGTTCTTAGAGCAAAGATGATGAAGTTTCCTCAATCATAAGAGGCCCAAACCTTGTAATCCAAATGATGATAAATAGAGTTACACTACAGGCATTTGAAGAAAAGGCTCAACAAGATGAAACAGCAGTGAAGACTTTTGAAGAGATAGTACAAGAAGAGGGTTGGACGAGTGATGAAGAAGAGAATGAGGTTGCTTCTAAAAGTAAAAGAGAGCAAGAAACTATGATTGAGTCTCTAGAGGATGAAGAAGTAGTGTTTGTATCAAGAGACACAAGAGTCGATGGTATTTCCTCAAGGGCTAGTAAGGTGAAGATTTGGGAAGAAAATCCAACTTGGGAAACTGCAGTTGAGAGGCTTGCTCAAGTAACCATAGAAGGGTTTGAGAGGTTAGGGAAGAAGCATGATAACATTATGAGTAACTTTATACCTATTATAAACCCCACAAATTTAGCTATTTGAGTATAAAATTGAACTCCAATACTATAGATAACTTTCCTAAGTCAACAAAGTTGATAAATTTAAAGCCAATTAAAATTTTAAATTCAGAACTTAAAATAAATATGAAAAACCCTAATTTAATAATAAAAATTTTAATCATGTATAAAAAACCCTAAACACTATATACGCGTAAACACAAGAACTCGAATTTGAACATAATAAAAACTTTAAAACTATAACTCTAACCTTATAAAATGAATAAATTTACCCTAAAAGTAATAAAACCCTAATTGAATATGATTACTGATTAACACGTATAGTCGTGTAAAATTATTAATGAGCTAATAGAGATAACTTCTAAATGTTTATAAATGTAAAGAATGATAACTCAGTTAATAAATTGATAAAATTTTAAATATCAATTTGTGATTATTTATAATTTCATATCCATATATCCGTATACTAGTTTTGTGTTGATTTAATTATTTTAAGTTAGTTTTATTATATATTTCATGTTTATGTGTTAAAGTGTATACATTAATTTTATATTCCAAAATTAGATTATAACTTATTTCAAATACTATCTAAAGTTAAACATACTTTGTTCGAAAAGTCAACCTAATGATTTTTAATTTTTCCTTTCCCTTTTTCCTTTTTCTTTTTTTTTTTTCCTTTTTCCTTTCTTTCTTTTTTTCTTCCCTCTTCTACGTTGCAATTGTCCATATTTTCGGTAGCTAGTTGCTTTTTCTTTTTTCTTTTTTTCTTTTTAACATGTAACATGTGCTTAATCTAGAAGACTAGGATTGAGATAAAATAAAGGTCAAATCATGTTATCTTCTCTTTCTTTTTCTTTTTCCTTTATTTTTTTTCACTTTTCTTCTTTCCCTTGCAACTGGCTACACATTTATATACATTGTTATTTTTTTTTTACTTCACTTTTAACTTTGTAACAAAAAAGAAATCACACACAACTTTCTCCCCTTGTTCACTAAAATTTCCCTTCACTTTTCCTTTTCATTCATTTGGCTTTCTTAATTTCTTTTTCTTCTTTTTCATCAAACTTCAAGGAAGAAGACAAGGGCCTTGGATTTATCAAGCTTCAAGACAAAATAATAGTAATATATTAGTATCTATTTTGTATTTAATTTATGTGTATACTTGTTATATATGTATTGGTTATTTATTTTAGTAGTATGTAATTAAGATTATATGTATTTCCTTACTTTGTAATGAATACCATGCTTATTTGTTGAAGAATATAGATATAATTGTTCAATCTCCATACTTATGTGTTTATGTATGTATATGTAAAGTATAGTAGGAATTGTATATATATATATATACGTATATAGTAGGTATGATTATTATTTTCATTTTCTTTTATATATATACACATGTATATGCGTCCAACTATATACTTACATGCATGTATGAGTAGTACATAGTATATTTAAGTTACTACACATATATGTTAAATATGTAATGAATTTACATATGTGCATATGCATAAATAAGGCAAGAAAACATTAGTATAAAGATGTATGTATAAGTATAAAAATACGTATAATAATAGTATAGTATAAATATAAGTATACGTATATGCCTAAATAGTATATGTACAAATATACTAAAATACTTAATCATTAAAGAAAGCAATATAAAATATATATATAGATATATAAATTTTACATTGTATGTCGTGAGCTTTGAGAGAAAAATAGGATTAATTTAAAAAATTTAATAAATTATAATAATAGATATATACATATAAATATTAAGTAATATTACAAAATTGCAAAAATTGCAAAAATTAAAAGAATCCATTAAAAGATATGTGGACCAATTAGGTGTTGCCATGTTAACACCTTGTACTTATAATTAAAATTGTAAATAATAATAATAAAATAATTAATTAATTAGGAAATTGTAAAAGTAGTAAAAAGTGAATTAAATAAGCTTTTAACCTTAACATCGAAAAATAAGTGATCAATTATAAAATAGACTTGAAAAATAAGAAAATTGAAAAAAATATAAAATTTAGAAAGTTATTAAATCATAAATCAATAAAGAAAAGCTTAAAATAATGATTTATAAATATTTAAGTCAAAATAATAAAATTTGTAATATTTTTAGGTCATAATGAAAAATGCGGGTTATAACGTCCAAAACGGACCCCCTTACGTAAAAGTACATCTGAAAATGGTAAAAATTGATTATAAATTCATAAAAATTGGAGTTAAAACAAAAAAGTTATACGCAATTGAAAATTTAAGATAAACAAAAAAAAAAAA
>JAMXBB010000009.1:63286018-63662441 GCA_024138015.1 Lumnitzera littorea
CTTATTTGTTGAAGAATATAGATATAATTGTTCAATCTCCATACTTATGTGTTTATGTATGTATATGTAAAGTATAGTAGGAATTGTATATATATATATATACGTATATAGTAGGTATGATTATTATTTTCATTTTCTTTTATATATATACACATGTATATGCGTCCAACTATATACTTACATGCATGTATGAGTAGTACATAGTATATTTAAGTTACTACACATATATGTTAAATATGTAATGAATTTACATATGTGCATATGCATAAATAAGGCAAGAAAACATTAGTATAAAGATGTATGTATAAGTATAAAAATACGTATAATAATAGTATAGTATAAATATAAGTATACGTATATGCCTAAATAGTATATGTACAAATATACTAAAATACTTAATCATTAAAGAAAGCAATATAAAATATATATATAGATATATAAATTTTACATTGTATGTCGTGAGCTTTGAGAGAAAAATAGGATTAATTTAAAAAATTTAATAAATTATAATAATAGATATATACATATAAATATTAAGTAATATTACAAAATTGCAAAAATTGCAAAAATTAAAAGAATCCATTAAAAGATATGTGGACCAATTAGGTGTTGCCATGTTAACACCTTGTACTTATAATTAAAATTGTAAATAATAATAATAAAATAATTAATTAATTAGGAAATTGTAAAAGTAGTAAAAAGTGAATTAAATAAGCTTTTAACCTTAACATCGAAAAATAAGTGATCAATTATAAAATAGACTTGAAAAATAAGAAAATTGAAAAAAATATAAAATTTAGAAAGTTATTAAATCATAAATCAATAAAGAAAAGCTTAAAATAATGATTTATAAATATTTAAGTCAAAATAATAAAATTTGTAATATTTTTAGGTCATAATGAAAAATGCGGGTTATAACGTCCAAAACGGACCCCCTTACGTAAAAGTACATCTGAAAATGGTAAAAATTGATTATAAATTCATAAAAATTGGAGTTAAAACAAAAAAGTTATACGCAATTGAAAATTTAAGATAAACAAAAAAAAAAAAAGTAAAAGATTTAAGTTAACCTATATTTATATTATACTTGAGTTATAGTAGGAAACTAGGCAAATAATAATAGATATTTAGATGATTGAGGACCTAATTTTTCAAAATACTTATAAGTTTTATTATCTTTTAGGTTCCTAATTATTGAGTTTTGGAAATTCCAAAAGCTTTAAGAGTAAGTATTAACCTAAGTGAGGGAGTTTTGATGATCTACTATCTGCTTGTTTTTTGATGTTTTTATGCTGCTTGTCGATTGATACTGATTGGTTACTAAATAACTGATTGATTTGTGTGCTATTATCTGTATGGTCACCTTCTTAAATTGGTAAACATAAACATCTAACTAAAATAACTAGTTATATTTGTCGCATGTCCATGACTTAATTGGTATATTGATGGAGAGTGCTAGCTTGGTAGATTTATGAGAAAAATATTTTGGAAAACATATTTTTCTAATCTTAAATATATTTTTATATGATTTCCATGATGCCTCATAGTACCCATGAATGATATTTTTATAGTTGAAGCAAAGTTAGCATGGTATCTCCGATTGATTGCGAGAAGACTCACATATTTGTACTCATGGGCCTTGGATATATTTTGATAGCTTGAGGGCTTGCTTTGTTATGCTTGAGGGGCGTTAGATATGATGGATGGGCTTTTGTTGGGGTCCACTTGTTTAGATTGATATTTCATTCTCGGCTAGAGTAATTGTTACGAATTAAGGACGGCCTAGTCGTGGCAGATGCCGTATATTGTATGAAGAACCCCTGATTGGTTACCCTTCCAATCAAGAACTCTTCACACAATATACAAGGCTCTACAACTACTAGTTTCCAAAGAACATCCAGATTCACATGATATCATCACACAAACATATTTATATAAACTTTAAGTAATAAAGTTTACAATACACAGTGTTTAAGTATGTCTAGATCTATAATAATAAGACAAACAAAAGTACATGAGTAATTGTCCTCTTAAACTATTCTCTCTCAGTACACAGGATAGCTCGCTCTTGCTCAAGCTCAAGTCCCCAGGCTAACCTGTAGCATCCCTCGTCTTGCCTCTACGAACAGGTTGTCCTGCAACAAAAGTCTAAAGGGGTGTAAGCCTAAGCTTAGTGAGCAAAACCCTCAGCCACACCACAAGCAAGTTATAAGTACATTATATTCACGCATATGAATGAATGATCAACCAGAATGCCAAACAATACGTATAATTAACTAGTTCATATACGTAACTCGGATTTAATGCCCTCCGAAGTCAGGGTTGGAGTTTACACGGCACCAATCAGATCCGGGTATTATACTAGAACTTACATTACTACGGAACTCCACATTCCGTACTTATATCAAATAATTCTTTTATTTTCAGAAAACCCAAGTTCTAGTATAATTGTGAGTGGGCCCCTGTAGTCCACACTCACCCCTAAACGGAGGCCTCTAGACTTGACCCTTAGCCAGGCGGTTGGCGCCTCCAACACCTAGTGTTCCCGCGGGCCAGGGTAAGGTCATTTTGTATGAGTGCACCGTATAGAACTAAATAAATGAATAATATCAACCCTTGAATGGCCTCTCTTTACCTCTATGTGATGTGACGGTCGGAATAGTATCCATGCTATGCATGTTAATGCATGTCCCAATTTCTTTTTTTATAGGCCAAGTATAATTAGGTTCAAATTATGCTATGACCATCCAATTGTACACATAATCATTTTCTATACTACCATACAACAAACAAGACATTTTCTGTACTTAAAGTAAATTCATAATAATACACACGGTTACATACACAAGAATTTTCCCAGACTCCACACAGTGGTCAATTAACAACAATATTTAAGTCCACTATCTACAATCACAATCAAGCATGGAATCATAGGGTAAATACTCACTCGACCATGGCGATTCGTCCTAATCGTAGTAGTCGATTGGGAGGTCCTCACGCACCTCAGGGTCACCTGATCATTACGATTTGATAAGGCTAGTAAGTACTTGAATTAACTAATAATTCTAAACATCAAATTACCTAATTCTACTTAGACTACTATCAACTTTTACCCGGTTAGACTTTATTATTAATCGTATATAACTTTTTCGTTTTATTTCTGATATTTATGAAGTTATAGTCGTTTTTCATCATTTTCGGACGTATATTCACACAGTAATGTTTGTTTTGGATGTTAAGACCCCTATTTTACATTATGAACTAAATTTATAGAAATTTTTAGCTATAATTCTTAAGTATTCTTATTACTTATACTTATATCCTTTATTCCTTAAATTCTTAGAATTAAGGGATTTACTTTGCTATTACTATTTCATGTACTGAATTAGGTATAATCTAATTTAGAAGATATATTAGGATTTACTGATTTTAGTACCTAATTACCTACATTTTTCTTATTTTTCTAATTTTCTAAACCTATGCTTATGTCATCGTTACATCATCTTTTGTTTATGTCATTGTTTATGTCATCACTTGCTTATGTCATGGCTTATGTCATCATGTGCTTATATCATCACTCACCTCATCATTTAGTTACATAAGCATCACCTCATGCTTATGTCATATGTACATGTCTTATGTACATTTGTTCCTTACTTTATACTTATGTACATATGCCTTATACATACATATACTTATACATCTACCTAAATCTATATCGTATTTATACATGTATACCTACTCATATACCTATACGGTTGGATACGTATTTTTATACTAAAATTCGTATGCCTAAGCTTTTCCTTAAGAAAAGCTTCCTAATTCCATGCTTTTGTGTTTTTATGTATATATTTAATGTAGTATAGGTATGTATAGTTAGATATGATCTTAAGTTAGGTTATGTACATGATAATTACTCATGTACAAAGGTTCACATACTTGTATTCCTTTGGTATTTCTTTATGTACACATACCTAAGAGTACAAACACATGTATTTCTTCCATCTCCTTCATGATTCTTCACTTTCTACACTTAAAGATGGAAACTTTGTTCCACCTTCTTCAAGACAACACTAAACACATAACTACTTATCTAATCTACCTAATTAACTAACTAATGAATAACATAAACCAACATAAAGTAAGTTAAGTACATACCTTTAGATGTATTGGATTTAAGGAGGCAAAAGTGAAGAAATGAAAGTGAAAGGGAAGGGGAAAGCTCACAGCATGGAATGAGAAGTTTTGGTTTGTTTCTTTTGTCTTATTTTCATAATGAAAGGAAGAAAATGGTGGGGTCTAGAGGGGAGAAATTGTGGACGGCAATTGAGGAGAAAAGGAGGAGAAAAGGAGGAGAAAAAAATCAAAAAGAAAGAAAAGAAAAGCCATCATTAAGGAAGATATATTTTCTTTATCTCTTTAATGTAATTTGTTGACTTTTCAAAGTGTTGACTTGGTCAACCCTTTGACTTTGGTCAACATGTGTTGACTTGATCAACTCTCCTTAAGCATATGTAAATTTTGTGTACATAATGTAGTAATTAAGGGAAATTAAGGGGAAAATGAAAGAAATGAGGTATTTGATGAATTGATTAGTAAACATAGTTGATGAGGTCTTACTTTAGGTCTTTATAGCTTATATATCTCATTTGATAAACTACTTTGAGTAACAAGTGCAAAAAGTACTAATTTGAGTATTAAAGTTCACTACGTATAACCTAATCTTCAATTATTACCCTAACTCTAAGTGAAACTATCTTAATCACATACTTAAGGGATAAATATAATCTATAACTCATTATCTTAGTTTCTAATGGATTACTTAAGAATTCGAATCATATAAGCTTGAATAAGGGTCATCTCTAACCTTTTACTAGTAATTTGGCAAAATATGAGCATTATATTATCAATTAGAGTTTTAGGGTATATCATGTTGGATTAGTGCACCTATGTCCTTAAGATAATCATTTTTAGGGTTTCTATCATCTTTGAATAAAATCTTTAGCATTTAGAAACATTTAGGGTAGAAAAGTTCCTTACGCGATTAAGTAATTCCTTTAAGGTTTTCACTTTCATTAGCCTTGTCGACTCCTAAATTGTCTAACATAGTCAAGTCTATTTCAAAAACTAGGTTGATAATTTTAGGGGTTTACAGTAATAGTTAAATGTCATTTGGAAGGATGGTACCTCTAAGCAGCCTCATGCGGTTAAGGTAAGATACTCTATGTGGGTAAGTACGGAGGATAATTGATGTATAGATGACGTAAATCTATACCTTCCATAGTTCTAAACTCCTATAGATATGTTGCTTGCATTCATTGCGTATGCATTCATTTCAATTATAGATAAATTGCATAAGTGCTAATAATGTTTGATAACTTACTTGAATGGTAATGATGAGGAACGAACTTACTGAGCTGTGGTTTGATCATTTCCTTATAGTATTTTTTGCACGTTTATTTAAGCTAGGATTGAGATGACTTTAGAGCGTTGAGTGCAAATGGAAGGGAGGTTCGACATTGTTTAGGTTAATTAAAGAATATATAGCTAGTATAGAAACATTTTGTATAGAAAATAGTCATATATTAGAATTATGAATAATTTAGTATTTCTTATAATTTATGAAATTGAATCACTTTATCTTATTATTTAGTAGGGGATATCGTTTTTCTACAGTTTTGAGGGATTGTAGATGTTACAAATTGAGGACGGTCTAGTCGTGACAGACGCTGTATACTGTATGAAAAACCTCTGATTAGTTACCCTTCTAATCATGAACTCTTCACATAATATACAAGGCTCTACAATCAATAGCTTCCCAAGAACATACAGATCCATATGATATCATCATACAAACATATTTATATAAAATTTAAACTACAAAGTTTACAGTAAGCAGTGATTTAGTATATCTAGGTCTATATTACTAATAAAACAAAAGTACATAAGTAAAAGTCTACATAATTAGTTCTCTCAACACACTGGATGGCTCGCTCTTGCTCAAGTCTCTAAGCTAATCTATAGCATCCCCCAACCAGCCTCAATGAATAAGCCATCCTGCAGAAAAAGTCTAAAGGGGTATAAGCCGAAGCTTAGTGAGCAAAACCTTCAGCCACACTACAAGAAAATTATAAATACATTATATTCACGCATATGAATGAATGAACAAATAGAATGCCAAACAATACGTATAGTTAACTAGTCAATATACACAAGTTAGATTTAATGCCCTCTGAAGTTAGGGTTGGAGTATACACTACACTAATCAGATCCGGGTATTATATTAGAACTTACTTTACTACGGAACTTTACGTTATGTACTTAAATCAAACAAGTCCTTTATTTTGGTAAAAACTAAGTTCTGGTATAATCGTGAGTGGGCCCCTATAGTCCATACTTACCCCTAAACGAAAGCCTTTAGATCCGACCTTTAGCCAGGTGGTTAGTGCCTCCAACGCCTAGTATTCCTGTAGGCTAGGATAAGGTCATTTTGTACGAATACACTGTACATAACGAATAAATTTATAATAACAACCCTCAAATGGCCTCTCTTTACCTCCGTGTGATGTAATCGGCCAAATTATGTTCATGTAATGTTCATGTAATGCATGTTAATGCATATACCAGTTTCTTCTTATGAGTCAAGTATAGTTAAGTCTAATTATGATGTGACCATCCAATAGCACACACAATCATTATCTATATTACTATGCAACAACAAATTATTATTCGTACTTAAGGTAAATTCACAATTCAGCACCTAATAACATATATAAGCATTTCTCGACTCCACACAATAATCAATTAACAATATCATTTAAGTTTACTATTTGTAATCACATACAAGCATAGAATCATAGGGTAAATACTCACATAACCATGACGATTCACTCAGTCGTAGTAATCAATTGGGAGATCCTCGCCCGCGTTAGGATTACCTGATCATTACGATATAATAACGATAGTAAGCAATTGGATTAACTAGTAATTCTAGATATTTATTTACCTAATTCTACTTAGATTATTATTAATTTTTTTATCCGTTTAGATTCTATCACTAATCGTATGTAACATTTTCATTTTATTTATGATATTTACGAATTTATAGTTGTTTTTCATCATTTTCGAATGTACGTTCACATAGGGATGCCTGTTTTGGATGTTAAAACCCGTGTTTTATGATATAGACTAAATTTATTGAAATTCTAACTATTGAAGCTTAATTATTCTTATTAGCTATTTTTATGTTCTATTTTAGTAATTAATGGTTTCATTAGCCATTAATTCTTATACTTAAATAATCTTACGGTTTATCATCTTAGAGGCTTATGTCATCAATTGCATATGTCATCGCTTATGTCATCATTTGATTATGTCATTGCTTACATAATCATTTTCTTACATAATCCATTACATATATACTCTTATTCTTATGTATTCATACACTTTATATATATGTTATATATATGCTTATACTTTTAACATATTAGTATGTACACTTGTGTACTTATACGTATACTAATATACATATCCATATATACATACGGTGATATACGTATTTTCGTATGTCTAATGTTCCCTCTTAAGAAAGTTTTACAAATTTCATATTTTTGCATTTTAAGGGTGTATTTTGCCAAGTATATGTATGTATAATTAGTATATGCCTCTTTTTTGGTTATGTATATAATGGGTACTTATGTATAAGAGTCCTAGTACATGTATTTATCAAGTATACTCTTATATACACATACTTAAGCATATGTACATGTTTTCTTCTTCCAATTATCTAAGGATTCCTACACTTCTAAGCATAAAAATTGGAACTTTATTCCTTCAACAATATATATGTACATAACACATAAACTTCCTACACCAACCTAACCTATACATCTAACTACTAAATAAGATGGAAAAGTACATAACAACATACCTTTTGCTCCTTGTAATATGTAAGAGAGGTATTAATTTATCTAGTGTATAAAAAGTTGTTGAAATATGGAAGTAGATTTGAAAAGTTTGAGAGAAAGGGGGACAAGAGAGTGATGATTTGGAATGAGAAGAAGAAAAGGGATTTTGTGTTGTGTATTTTGTGTTTTATATTGAAGATAAGTGGGGTCTAGGAGGGGGATAAGAGTGGATGGCAACAAGAAGGGAAAAGGGGAAAAAACATCCAGAAGAAAAGAAAAGAAAAGAAAAGAAATCAATAGAAAGAAAGAGAAGATTCTAGTATGATAATGACATATATGTTGACCTGGTCAACCCTTGACTTGGTCAACAGTTCAAAATTATATGTAATCTAAGTGTACATAATGAAGTGATTAAGAAAAATTAGGAAGAAAATTAAGGAAATGAAAGGAAATAAGGAGTTTAGTGAATTAATTACTAAAAATAGGTAATAAGATCTTCCTTTAGGTATTTATATCCTATATACATCATTTGGTAGGCCACTTAATGTAATTATCATGAAAAGTGTTATTTAGAGTATTAATACTTACTACATGTAACATAAGCATCAACTAAACTCTTAACTCTATGTAATACTTAGTTCTATAATTAGAAGATGAATGTGATCCATGATGCAATATCTTAGTTTCTAAAGGATTACTTTAGTATTATATGTATTTATGAATGATTGAAAGTTATCTTTAATCCTTTAAAAATGATTTGGTATAATTCTAAGGTTATATTATCAATTAGGGTTTAAGAGTAAATCGAAAACTTTAGTGATTAATTATTTAATGTCTTGCAATCTTTGACTTACAAGGGGATTTTTGTATCATGAGTACACACATGATATAAAAATTTTAGACAATCCTACTAGGTCCCCTTTTAGGTCATGACACCCACTGAGCATATAAGGGAAGTACAACTTAAGTCAGGTAAGAAGGTTAGTAGGGATACTTTAACTTCTACATTTGGTAAAAAGGCGAAGGTAGTATAGTAGGAGTTAACCCCCATCGTTAATAATCCCATTGTCAATCCACAAGTACCATTGGTGCTTTTTCCATAAAGGCTAAGAATGAACAAAGATGACGAGGAATTCGAGAAGTTTGTGAAGATGTTTAGGAAGCTAGAGGTAAATATTTTACTGATTAATATATTAGAGTGAACACCTTACTACCAAAAGTTCTTAAGAGAAGTTTTGAGTAAGAAGAGAAGGATGGACAAGCAAGAAATGGTCATGTTAGCTCAGACATGCACTAAAGCGATAAGAAACACCCTTCCCCCCATATTAAATGATCTAAAAAATTTTGTATTGACCTGTACCATTGGTGATCGATTCTTCGGGAATGCATCTTGTGGCTTTGGTGTTAGCGTTAATATGATTTCCTTGTTTGTGGTTGAAGAGTAAAGGTTGGGGGAGGAAGTAAAGGAGTCTGAGCTAACCATTCAATTTGATGACTGTTCTTTAGGAAAACTCTGAGGGATGATTGAAAATGTATTGGTAAAGATAGATAAGTTGGTGTTTCTTGTGGACTTTGTAGTGATAGACACAAATAAAGATTCAAGGATACTAATCATTCTCGGACGCCTATTCATGGCCACTGTTGGTTCTTGCTCCATGTCTTCATCTTTTTTTTTTTTTTTTTTTTTAAGGCTTCTCATATAGGGGCATGGTAGCCTTAGGACCTGCAAGAATAAGCACAAAGAGCTTAAATTCTTCAAATAAACATAACTCTTGAACACTAAAACATAAAAATTTGAATTACACTTGTGTTAAGAAATTATATGTGATTTTAATGAAAATTTATACACTTTGGCTCAAAATTCTATTAAATCACATGTAATTTAGAGAAATCTTTTAGATAAGTGTGTGGTTTTGCACACTTATCTATGGCTAATTGGCTCGGAAGTAGGGTAGCTTGACCTTTCATTATTTAGCCTTAGTCTTACTTGGCAATAAGAGATTATCTCAACAACAAGTTGGCTGCTTAGGAAGATTTTGCATAGAGATAGAGAGAGATTAGAATGGAATAGCTTGGTTGGTTGAGGTTGAGAAAGCATTGCTCTTCAAGGTTCAACTCCCTTAAGATAGCTTAGTAAACCAAGTTGGCAAGTGCATGAACTCGGAACTAAGTGATGGGTCTAAGGTCCCTATTACCCCTTTTAGGCTATTTGAGATTTAGGATCAAATTTGGCTTAGCTTCTTATTGCTTGTCATTGGGAACATATAGATGGAGGTCTGCAATGTTAAGGGAGTTTGAGACTCCATACTCTTTAGGCAGTAGGCATTAGGATTAATCTTTTCGAGCAATTTGGATCGTCCATTGGCCCTTGTAGACAACTTGCTCTTCCTTAAACTTATGCATCGGTCTTTGCTTATATGGATCCAAACATAATCTCCCTACTGGAATTCTCTAACCTTCCATCCTTGACCTCGTTTCTCGAGCTTAGAAACAGCTTGGGTAAGATGCTCCAGTACCTCTGGCACATTGCCTTGATGGCCTTTGATCTCTTAATAGCTAATTGATCCTCATTCTAACTTAGAAGGGGCATTTGGTCTAATGGAAGCTTAGGGTTGAAACCGTCGGCGATCTCAAGTGGTGACATGCTTGTGGTACTATGCGTGGTCTTATTGTAGGAAAACTCGATTATGGGCAAACATAGATCCTAATTAGTTTGGTTCCGACCAACAGCAACTCGAAGCAAGGTCCCTATTATTTTGTTGATGGCTTTGGTCTGTCCATCTATTTAAGGATGGCAACGTATGCTAAACAACAACTTGGTTCCCATTCACTTCCATAATGTTTTGCAGAAGTGGCTCATGAACTTCGTGTCTCGATCTGATATGATTGTTCTAGGCACTCCATGGAGCTTGACAACCTCTTGCAAGGAAAGAAAAGAGATAGCTGAAGCATCGTTAGTTCGAGAACATGGTACGAAATGTGCCATCTTACTAAATCGATCTATGACTACCACGATGGAGTCCTTTGCTCGAGACGTTTTGGGTAAACCTAATACGAAATCCATGCTCAACTAGGATCATGGCTTGATTGGGATCAACAATGATATGTACTTTCCTTGCTTGGACATCCTTCATCATCTTTGGCCAAAAGAATCTCGAAGCTAATACTTCATGGGGTTCATGTTTTCTAAAATGTCTAAATACTCCTCCTCCATGCACCTTATACACCAACAGTTCTAATAGTAAATAGGTTAGGACATATAACCTTCTCTTCCTAAATAGATATTCGTCCTCCCTATGATAATCATCAATAGTTCGGCCATCCTTGCACCTTACATAGATCGAACTAAATTGTGGATCCTCGGCATATAAGTTCTTAGTCATAGAAAACCCAAGTAATCTAGTCTTAGTTTGGTCAAGAGGGTATGTCGTCACGATAGGGTATCAGCCACTACATTTTTCTTGCCATTCTTATACTTGACGACATATGAGAATCCTTCAAGAACTTATGATGGGAATCAGCCTTCGATTACATTTAAGATGAGGCTGACCTATCTAAAGCTGATGCTGACCCGCTAAAAGAAGATGTTGACTTGTTCTAACCTGAGGCCAAACAGTTCAAGTCCAAGGTCGAATAACTTTCTCCGAGGTTGAGCAAATGACAGAAGGTCGAGGGGAAGAAAAAGAGCTACTCAGCAACAAGCCTAACGTCTACCAAGAATATGAGAGATCACATAGCTGAGGACTCGGGACTAAAGAACCACTCAACATGACCTTGAAAGACTTTTGCTGACTAATTCTAGCATTCGGTAATTATGGGCTGACCTCTTTGGTGTCTTAGCCATGCTACGTAAGACGTTAGGGACCCCTTCCTAAACCTATGCATCCAACTGCCGACCTTGTCTGGTTCGGATACTACTTACAGGACATGCCGAGTCTTGCAAAACGCACGGTTTTGTATTCTTATATTTGTTTTCCTTCATTTTATTTATGGGCCTAATTCTTTAAGGTTTAAGGCATTGTACATTATTTACAGTTTTGCCACTAGGGTTTAGGACTTGCTATAAATGGCAACTGTTGTAAACATTGGAAGGATAAAGATAGATATATAGACAAGACATATATATAGAAGAATATATAGAGTAAAACTTTCCTCTTTCGAGCAAGGCTATACTCGAGTTAGCATTTGCCAGATTGAATGTTGATTAGACTCTTTAATCGTCCCTACATTTTTATCAATCTTGTTATTAGATTATGGTGAACCCCTTCATTTGAACTAGTTAATGAGTTACATTTAACCTTTATTTGGAATCTCAAGCGACATTTATTGTTCATGAGTTGTATTGAACTCTATTTCGAGCTCAAACCCCTGATTGTGTTTGTGTCTTAGTGTATGATATCCATCCACATTCACCATCAAAACTTTCCTATTCTTCAAAACCCATTTTTCTTTTGAATACCCATTCTTGTTCGTTCGAGATCTGCTGCCATTTCTGGATTGATCCTTATCATCTATTGGTTGTCATATATTGAATAGTTAAGTCTTGCTCTTTAGAGCTTTTCATTAAAGTAGGCAATAAGTCAGCCTTCTTGCATTAGCATGGCACCTATGCTTAGTCCGGATGCATCACACTCCACTTCAAACACATTGTTAAAGCTTGAGAGAGCTAATATGGGGGTAGTGGTTAACCTCTTCCTTATCTCCTCAAAACTCTACACTTTCTCCCCTCACTTGAATTCAATGTTCTTCTTTGATAGCTCGTTAAGTGGGGTTACAATAGTACTAAAGTTCTTAATGAATCAATAATAGAATGATGCTAAGCTAGGGAAACTTCTCATGTCAGTAGAATAGGTTGGTATAGGACACTCAATAATTGCTTTCACCTTCTCTTCATCTACTCAAATACCAACTCTACTTACAATGAACCCTAGAAAGATTGCTTTGAGTTGGTAGAAATCACATAAAGCTTTTCAATTTGGAGTTTTGAGAAAATAGATTGGAGATGCTCATAATAAGACTTTAGATTGGGGTTATATATAAGAATATCATCAAAGTAAACAACAATAAATTTTCTGATCAGTTCTTTGAGCACATGGTTCATTAGCCTCATAAATGTGCTTGGTGCATTTGACAATCAAATGGCATAATTAGTTACTCATATAACCCATGTTAAGTCTTGAATGTGATCTTCCACTCATCACCTTCCTATATTTTGATTTGATGGTATCTTGACTTGAGATCAAATTTTTAGAACATCCTCGCTTCATGTTGTTCATCGACTATGTCATCAAGCCTAGGTATGGGGTACCTACATTTGATGGTGATACGATTGATAGTTCGTCTATCTACGCACATTCTCTATGTACCATCCTTCTTCAATACCAACAGAGCAGGTACAACATATGGGCTTAAGGATTCTCGGACATAACCTCTTTTCATCAATTCATTGACTTACCTTTATATCTCTGTAGCCTGATTAGGGTTCATACTATATGCAGGCTTGTTCGGTAGTACGACTCTTGGTTGTAGGTCTATAGCATGTTTAATCCCTCTACTCGGAGGTAGATGTTTTGGCAACTTGTCAGGGAATGGGTTGGTAAACTCCTTTAGTAGGTTATTCACCTTGACAAGCAATTCGATATTCACTATCTTTAGCTTAAGTAATCTCTGGACCAACAAAAAGGTTGGCTCTTCATGTTTCATCTTTCTGAATATCTTGGCATATATCATTATTAAGGTCTCCTTCTTTAGGGCTCGACTAAGATGAGTTTGCATGGTCTTGACTTGTTCGGTAGATAGGGGACTCAACTTCACCTTTCTTCCTTCATGCTCGAAAGAATAGGTGTTCTTCCTTCCACCATACACTACATGCTTGTCAAACATCCATGATCCATAGTCTTCCCAAAAGTATATGTGAAGCACTCATGGGTAACATATCCTAGAGAACTTCTTGATACTTGCTAATGCAGATTGGTATGGTCACTCGTTTCATCACTTATAAAGCTCCTTTGTCACTAAGCTAGTATAGTTTGTAAGGCTTGGGGTGGGTTTGGTCAACAACTTCAACTATTGGACCATGAAAGCAGATGCATCGTTGGTGCATTATCAACTATAAGAGCACACAACATCCCATTTACCTTATATCCAATGTGGAACAAGTTCTTGCATTGTTTATCCTCTGGCACTAGACTCAAACTCATTAGTCATCTTAGCACCATGGTTGCAAGCATTAAGTTACCTTCTTTACTGTAGATAATCTCCTCCTCCTCATATTGATTAGCTTGTCTAGACTACTCTGGTTATTCAACCTCTTCATCAGTACTATCGACCTCAATGGTCAGCATATCACCCTTCATCACCATCATTCGTTTGTTTGAACATTGTGCTGCCATGTGACCAAATCCTTAGCACTTGAAGCACTTGGTCTCATTGGTCTTCCTCCTTAAGCTCTACCCTTTCTCAAACCTCCTTAGGGGTTCCTTCTCATTAGCTCTGATAGCTAGAACTAGTCAGACATTACTGACCTTACTTAATTTCGATCATACAAGTTTGCTTAGAGCAAGTTGGCTAAGGGTAGTTTAGCTCATTGGAGCTTGGAATCTGCTCATTTGATGTTGTCCAATTCTTTGAGTAGCTTGGATTGCCTCATCTAATGACCTAATGTCCTTTGTTTCCAAGATATCTCCAATCTTATACTTTAATCCACTAATAAACCTAGAGATAGTACTATCTTCAAATTTAACAATTTCATAGCAAATTATCAACATTTGAAACTTTTTTACATAAGCATCAACACTTGATCCTCCTTGTCTCAGCTCTTACAACCTTTTGAAGGTATCTTGTAGATAGTAGCTCGAAATGAACCTTCTCTTCATCACTCTCTTCATTTCTTCCCAATCTTTGATTTCTCTCTTTATCCCTCCTTTGTCTAACTTGCAAATTTTTCCATCATAGGGTAGCATAGTTTGAGAATTCTAAGACAACAAGCCTTACTTTAGCATTATTAGGGACTTTATGACACTCAAATTGCTTTTCTATCTTATCTATCCAATCAAGATAATCCTTAGTGTTGCCACTTTTAGTAAAACTTAGAATTTGTAACCTCAATCCTTCCACTCTAAGAGCTTGAATGTTTCTTTCTTCGAGTTCATAGTACTCCTCTTCTTTGTCACCTGTCTCCTTACCTTCTTCTTTTATCTCTTCTAAGGCAAGTCATTGTCGAGTAGTACGGTTTATTCCTCCAACTCGTGGTGGTTTAATTAGGAAATTGGCTCGGCTAGGTCAGCTATTTTTTGAAGGTAGTTCATTTGCTTGGCCTTTCTATAGGTCATTGCTAGCCCACTACCTATCCTCATTCACGATAGTCACCAAGTTAGTAATCTTGTCCAGTCATTCATCTACAAATTGGGGTGTGAAACTCCCTTGTTGACCATAGCTATTGTAAGCACCACTCTCTTGGCTACTTAGGGTTTCTTAAACATTGGAATATGACATTACCAATTACTTTGATATCTTAACAATTGAACCTCACTTCTAACAACCAACATAATACTCACACACCAACAACTACTACAATGAAAACAATATTAACTAACATAACAATAAACCAATTGAACATATACACTCTGTTTTGTGAACATAAAATAGGGGAAAATAGAGCACTTAACTTCTTTAACATAGAATGCTTCTCTAATACTTACTACAATGATATACAACTTCTTCAACACTTCTCAAACCTCTATTTATTAACTTCACATACAATACATTACAACAAGTCACTCAAAGCACACAATACCAGAAACTTACTTGAACGTAGCTAAGCTCTAATACTAAGATGATATGGATCACCGAGAAGGGTACACATGGCAATCGATATCACACGAACTAGGGGTGGGTTTGAACCTTTAGATGACTCGAAAGATAAATGAGAGTTAAAGGTTGAGCATAGGGTTTCTTGTACATTGACGATGGATATGACGTACTAATACCTCATAGGAACTTAAGTCACACTTGATATGATGCACAAGTATGGTTGGAGATCGCTTGCCATTAGTTTATGCTTAAACGGCATAGTTAAGAGTAAAAGGGTCACGAGCAAGCTAGGGGATACTTAGCTCATAAAGGGTAAAATTCTGTATTTTGATGTTAAATCATGTTACGGCTACTACAAATTACAAGTATTTATATGGCCCAATCAGGATTAGTCTTAAGTTACTACAAATGACAAAAAAGATTCCTACTAGAAAAGGAAAAATACAAGGTGTATGGGGGCAATTTCGCAATCAACATAAAAGGAATATCCATCTACAAGGACAGTATGAATGTCAAGAAATAGGATACGCATTTGCTTCTTACTATAGTGGTCTAAATGGTATTATATGCTAAGCAAAGTTGGTTAGGTTGGTAGCTTAGCAAATTAGCAACTCGGTAAAGTAAGGTTAGGGAAATGGTAGCTTGGCAAGTGGTCTCCCTTCTGCTTGGCAACAGCTAGTCAGCTTAAAAGTGGGATATCTCGGTCTTGGTCATTTATTAGCTTGATGGTAGGTAAGTTGATTATTCAGCCTTAGACTTGCTCGGTAGTAAGAGATTGGCTTGGTAATAGATGGGTTGCTTTGGAGGACTTTGCGATGAGATAAAGGGAGATTAGAATGGAACAACTCAACTAGTCAAGGTGCAGAAGGCATTGCTCTTTAGGGTTCAACTCCTTAGGATAGCTTGGTGAACTAAGTTAATGAGTCCTCGAGCTTAGGAGCGAGGGATGAGACCATCATCCCTATCAACTTTTAGTGAGTTGGTCTATAATCACCCATATAAAATCATGTGTTGATCTTGTCTGGGGAAGTGCTGATACAAAATCTATGGTGATACGATCCCATTTCCATTGTGGATAAGCAACGATTGGAAAAGTCTACTTGGTCTTTGGTGTTATGCTTTTACTTGTTGATAGGTGGGGCAAGTAGCTACATAGTTCATAACTTCTCTTTACATTCCAAGCTACCAAAAAGTAGACTTATGGTCTTGATACATCTTATTTCCTTTGAGATGTATGGTATACCCTAAGTAGTATGCTTCTTCTAAGATATTTATTTTCAACTCTTGATAATTAGGAATGTAAGTTTTTTGTTGATATCTTAAAATCTTAGAATCATCCACATGGAACTCTTAGGTAACACCTAACCTTATTTTCTCCCATACCTCTTGGCATTTGTCATCATTTCATTTTTTTTCCTTCACCTCATTCAGGATTGTTGGTCGAACCTCCATAGCTAGCTATTGAGTACTTATACTAGAATCAACTAACTCTTTTTGGTTGGTGGGCATCGTAGCTACTTTTCCATGATTCTTTTGGCTCAATGCGTTTTCTACTGCATTAGCTTTACTTGGATGGTAATGAATGGACAAGTCATAATCCTTGATTAGTTTGATCCACTCTTTTGCCTTGGATTAAGATCTTTTTAGGAGAAAGTATACTTTAAGCTCTTATGATTGGTATGTAAATCATAATGTTGCCCATACAGATAATGTCTCCAAATTTTTAAGGCAAAAACTATGGCTGCTAGCTCCAAATCATGGGTAGGATAGTTTTGTTCATGACACTTTAGTTGTTTAGAGGGATAAGTTACCACTATACCCTCTTACATAAGCATGGACCCTAGCCCATTTTGAGAAGCATCACTATATATGCTAAAGGGTTTACTAGGATTAGGTGATGTAAGCACTGGAGAGTTAGTAAGCCTCTTCTTCAACTCATGAAAATTGGCCTCACATTCATGATTCCATTCAAATTTGACTCCTTTTTGAGTTAACTAAGTTAATGGTTTTGCTATCTTAGAGAAATCCTGTATAAACCTCGGGTAAAAACTAGCAAGACCCAAAAAGCTTCCAATTTCTATTACTGTCTTCAGTCTCTTCAAATCTAATATAGTTTTGATCTTCTCTAGATCTACCGAAATTCTTCCCCCCTAAGATAATGTGTCCTAAAAACAAAACTTTATCCAACTAAAACTCACATTTTGACTTCTCATATAATTGGTGTTGTCGTAACTTTTGTACAATTACCGTCAAATGTTTTGCTTGTGATTCTTTATCTTTTGAGTACACTAATATATCAACAATAAATACTACAACAAACTTATCTAAATATGACTGGTATATCCTCTTGATTAAATTCATGAAGGCTGTAGGAGCATTGGTTAATCCAAAGGGTATAACAATGAACTCATAATGTCCATATCGAGTTTGGAAAGTAGTTTTTGGTATGTCTTCAGGCTTAATCCGTAGTTAGTGATACTTTGATCTTAAATCAATTCGAGAGAACACTGTTGCACTTTGTAATTGATTGAACAAGTCATTAATCTAGGGTAATGGATACTTATTTTTACCAGTCACCTTATTAAGCTCTTAGTAATCGAGACACAACTTAAGAGTCCCATCCTTCTTCTTGACAAATAATACTAGAGCACCCTATGGTGAAACACTTAGTTTAATGAATCCTTTATCTAGTAATTCTTGCAACTGCTTTTTCAATTCTTGTAATTCAACAGGTCCTATTCGATACAGTACTTTGGATGTAGGTTTTGTATCCAGTAAAAGATTAATGGTGAAATTGATTCCCGTCATAGAGCAAGTCCTTGTAAATCCTTAGGAAAAACATCAGGGAATTCACATACCATAGGTATTTCTTTGATCTTCATAGACTTCTTTTTTTCCATAGTAGCTACCCAACATATGCCCTAACTTAATTCTAAATCTTGAACTTCAACTGTTGCTAAAGAGGAAAAGTTACTCTTATGATTACCTTGAAATATTACAATATTATCCCTAAGAGAAAGACTTTTTGCTTTACAATCAAAATTGGCTTCATGCTTAGTTGGCCAATTGATTCTTAATATGGAATTGTATCTTTTTAAGGGGATTATAATTAGGTCCATCGGGAATTCGTACTTTTGAATTTCTACTTTTCTACGGGGTACAATTTCTTAAGTCGTAACTTTTGTCCCCATAGGTGTTCTAATACTATACATTGTTTTTGCTTCTTGAGTCTTAATCTTATTCTTTTATTGAAACTCATATTGTATAAATGAGTGAGAAGCACTCATATAAAATAAAAAATATGCTGGAAATCCTTCAACTAGAGCATTACCTGCATGTTTCATTTATTTATATAATACTTTAGTACATTCATTTATCATAGATACATATTTATTCTATTGTTATAATTATTTTACTAACAATCTTAGTTAAACTCAACAGCAATCATTTCATTTAGACCTCCTCATCCATGAGATCCATCTAGTTCGTTTCACTTCCTTCCCTAATCCCCTCCATCCATTCGAGAAAGTCTTCCATGGTCCTTTCTCCTTTTATGGAGAATACTCAAGCTGTGGTCATATTCCTTTCTAGGTTGGAAACACTTCCTTCTACCCTCAACTCATCTCATTTTTCCATAGGTCCTATACTAGAGCTTCAAATAGTTCTGAGCTCTATGTTGCTCATTGTTGTAAATACAACATTTACCTTGCAGTTGCTCACATCAACTTGATAGATGATTACTCCCGTATTTCCAACACCTTAGAGCTACATTTGTTCTTGAAGTAAAGTTTTTAGCAGCCGAAGGTTTCCTTAGCACCTTCTTATTTCTTCCAAACCTTCCGTAAGGATAGCCTCCTAAACTACAACTTCCTTGACTCCTCTTCCAATTCCATAGAGCCTACAATTGTAGTTGATTAGCTTCTAACTGTCTTGCCTTATCAACCACAGTAGAATAAGTCATAAGATTGTAATCTTCAAGCTTACATTGCATGTTAGAATAATCTATATCCTGAATAGGTTCCAGGGCATATTGGAATAACCGATTCATTTCATTTTCATACTATGTTGCAATCATATTTCCTTTTTCTAGGTTAAACAACTCCTTCATCATTTTCTTCTCCACACTTTTAGGAAAGAATTCCCTTTAAAACTCTTCTTTACCTATTCCTTATGATCTCTCCTTGTAGTTGACAATCCTTAGAATCCCACCAAATCCTTGCCCTAAACCAGAGCATGAAAGTTCCATAAGCTACTTTTTGATAGTTAGGAATTCTAAAAGCTTGAAAACATTGTTCAATTGTCATAAGCAAATCATTCACTTCAACCGGGTTAGTCATATCTCCATCAAAGTATTTAGTAGTGTGAATCAAATATGGTAATTTATTGATATCATTTGGTTGTCCTTCCATTGGGGGGTTTCCTTGTTGTCTTCTTATTACCAAATGAAGTAGCATAGTATCGTGATGTTGAAACATGATTTGTATTGTAGCCAAAACCTAGTTAAGGAGCGGATTATCTATTGTTTGTTGTACTTGTTGCTCCCTGTTCTTAGGGGATTTATCTTGCGGTAGATTCTCTTATGACATTCTTTCTAGTAATACTATATTAAGTATTCTTGTAAGTAATACTAAATTAAGTATTCACATAACAAGGAGAAAGAGTATCTAGTTAATGTCACTTCTACTTTATTTAAACTAACTTTTACAAGTTGTATACAACCTTCTTATTAGCACTTCACTTAAATACTAATACTAACACTTCACTTAAGTAACATATCATATGATAAAACAACATAGAACATAGTTCCATTTAACATTAGACAAAGATATCAATAATTTATTTTTAACATATCAAGCATCATTGGTTGGGTCAAAAGGTGAGGCATTCACTAGGCAAATCTTGTTCGTTAGTTGTCATACTACGTATGTCCTCAAGAATATCACTTTCTAAAGTGTCCCTATAAGGTAGATTCTCATAATCTACAGTTAAGGGATGGTAATGTCCATTTCCATAGATAGGGTGCCCATCAAACTGTAGAGGGGGTAAGACTTGCAATGGAGAAGCAACTATATGAGAGGCATTTCCTTCGATATTCTCAATTGGTTCCTTTAGCCTAAGCGGGTTTTCATTACCTCCTTCATTTTGGTCATTTGGTTCTATAGGTTCTTTTTCATTTTCATTATGTTCTGGAATTGTAACCACATATGGGAATCCATCATGTAAGGAAAACCAATGGTTGACACCTAGAGGCACTTCTCAAGATTCTAATCCAAATCCTTCTAGAATAGTATCAATATTTGGTGGATAGGTTTTGTTTGGATCTAATTGTATAATGAGGTGAATTACAGGGATCACCACTTGTTAGAACCCAGCATACCATAGGTAAAACTATTCAAATGCATTAATGGTAGTATATTCATCAACGGATTCATCAAATTTTTCAATCATTTTATCCCATAATGCTTCCCACGATAGGGGAATTGTCTCCTTATATTTTTCCATGATTTCATCTATAGTAAAGTAAACTCCCTCATTCGTTAAATGGTGAACGGGCCATTAAAGTCAAAGACGATAGTCAATGGGATTCATTTCTTCAATATGATGAAACTACATCTACTCTTTGTTAAGGAAATCTCTTCGTCTTTATAACTCATAAGAATCCCCTAAGATTGTTAGTACTAAAAGAAGAAATAATAGTATCATTATTTCCTTCTTTCCCTCCTTTTTATCTTATTTATTTATTGTTATTATTATCAATATATATATATATATATATATATATTTTATAACTTTTAATCCCATTTACCACACTCGTCTCTATGTTATTCTTTAAGTATTGGCATTGATACCATTTAAAAGACTTTCATGCTTTGCGAAGTGCTTTAATATTCTTGCCTTATGTCATAATTACTTATGATAGCTTAAGGCCAATTTGCCATCATAGTTAGTTAGGTTATACAAAGCTTTCATATAACCAATATTTAAAGAATAAACATTTTATTAATTTATTTTAAAGTTGTATTACAATATAGGCTGAAGCTCGAGCCAAAGCTTAGTTTTGTTACAAAGAAAATTTTAGTTTCTTATTCCTTCCTTTGGCTTCCTATCTTAAAAACTTACTAATGGAACCCTAGGTATTGTGATGGGTTCATCTTGAAAACTTGTAGTAAGCCTGTAAGGTTGTAAGCAAAGCCATGACTTAGTAAGTAGCAAGGAACCTATATTATACTAAAGTAAGTAAGAATAAAACAATCCTTTAAAGTGCGATGCAATAAAACAAATGTCATCCACATGATGTTGTTCGAATCGTTGTGAGATTAGAGAAATTATGCCACTTTAATATGGGTTTTGAGGAGTTTTCATAATAAAATGTTCTCACACCAAATCTAAGCTTATGCAATGGATCTTCAATCGTTCCTAAACCACTTTAGACTATACCTAGATAGCTTTTACCTATACTGTAACCTCTTCTTCAATCAAAATAGTTTAGTATGGTTAAGAGAAGATATAATCTTAATGACTAGTTGATATTTGATGGAGACATAATGCAAATATATGATGGATGTAATGTATGTCCAATTTCTTCAATCAAGTGGATTCTTAAGGTCTAGTTTAGATTAGTGATCAAACAAATAGCACAAACCACAACATTATAATTTAAATACACCATAAGTACACCATGTAAGTAAACTAAGTTATCGAAATCATATTTTCAATCACATACATCACATGTGTAGAAACAATTCTTAGTTAGAACAACAAACAATATAGTGATTAATAGTTCCTTGTCATAAAAAATATAACTATGGTGAAGTATGCCAACTTACTGGATATGTGGTTGTCTCATATACCTGGAAGTGAAAAAGGAATTTACTAAGTTAGTGAAGTACTCCCTTGTTAATCGTATCACTAAAAATTGAATATTTTAGTCATAAAATACATTTGGCATCAAATAGTCATAAATAATATATTATAATATAGAAAAATTCATTACAGCATTATAAGGTTAGTAGTTATGTACTTGAAAATAAGGTTTTTAGGCATTATTGGGTAAAATCTTAAAAAAATTATTAAATATATCATACATGTAAAATAATTTTTAGAAAAATACCCATATATTACTATAATTATACGGTACTTACTATAAATATTTTAAGGAGAAAGGAGCCCTATTGCCTTCCCAATAATTTACCCATTGAAATGCACTCATATGGCCAAAACCACCATGTAACGGCTACCACCACCGACCTAAGCTTATTGGAAACCTAGAAGAGAACATAAGGATGCTCTAGTACAAATTTGGTGATTTTTGGAGTTTGGAGTGAGTGTGCAAAAGATTTAACAAGTAAGGTGCGATATTTGTAGGTAATTCCCCTACGGTAAAAGTTAATTTTTTATTAATAGTTTAAGAGTTAAGGTTTAGGATTTTTACTATAGTTTCCTAAAATGCTTACATGTATCTAAAAGTTATTTTTAGAAGTTTAGGACATTTTTCTAATTTTTGATGAAGTTTTGGCACCTAAAAAGCATAATAATTAATTTTTCTAATAAAAATTTGGCTTTTTAAAACCTATTCCCTTTATCCCCTAGATTTTTCTAACTTATTAAATAGGTTTTTGGGTTTGATGTGATATTACCTTGCATGTTGATTCATTTTGTGTAATTTTTCCTATTATTTAGGGCTATTTTGGTAATTTCATTACTTAATTAATAAATACTAAGTTTATTTATGCTAAAATATAGTTAAATCATCTAATTTATTGATTTTATATTTAATATGTGAAGTGATTATGCCCTACATGCAGAAGACATGAGTTATGATGTCATAAATACAATTTACCTTCATTTAGTATTTTACTATCTACTATTTTACTTTTACTTTTTACATTTTACTTCTTTACTTTTATTATTATTGTTTTTTTTTTATAATGTAGGGCATTTTGGTCCTTTCTACTTATTTTGTCTCATTTGTCCTATAGTAAATTGTTAAATAAGACTTACAACTATACTAATTTTGATTTATTTATTAACCCACCTTACCTTCCCAAATCTTTTACATTTTACTTTTTCTTTTTTTTTTTTATAACCCCCTACATATGTATATGGTTTATCATCCATTTGATTAAAGTCTTAAAAGAAAAGTTATACTTAATGTATCTACATAATATATATATATATATATATGTATATTTTTCTTGGGGTTTTGGTCATTCAAGTCCTAACTCCTATTCAATTGTTTAACAAATCTTATAGTTAGTAAAATTGAACCTTATTTATTGTCTTAAATAAATATAGACCCTAATAATGACCTCCTATTAAGTGAACAAAACATACAATTAGCTAATTTGAGCTACCAAGAAGAAGGCCTTGGTGTTGTCACGAAGAGAATTATAAGCTATTGAGAAGGCCTGAAGAGCTTATGTTTTCGTTGATAAGCAGATTGCTTCAACTTTAAAGGCTTGAACAATGTTCCTAAAGAGGTCAAGAGATTGATTGATGAGTTCTTTAACCTATTCCATAAGGAATTGCCCAAAGGGTTTCCTTAAGTTCAGGGAATTGAACATTGCGTTGATCTACAGCTTGGCATTACCCTGCTAAACTAACCTATATACATGATGAATCCAGAGTAGCCTATTAAGCTAAGCCTATTAAGTGTAGTTATGTGAGAGAGAGCATGAACCCATGTATTGTACTTGCTTTGTTCATACTAAAGGCAAAAGATTCATGGCACATGTGCATGGACAATTGAGGTATTAACTGCATTACTGTAAAGTATAAATATCCCATACCAAGGCTTGATGACATATTGGATGAGCTCTAAGGTGCTTGAAAGTTCTCTAAGATTGATTTAAAGAGTAGTTACCATCAAATTTGCATGAGGTTAGGAGATGAGTGGATGACTACTTTCAAAATGTGACATGGTCTTTACAAATGGTTAATCATGCCTTTTAGATTAACAAATGTGTTGAGCATGCTCATGAGACTTATGAGCCATGTGATGAGACCCCTTATCAAGAAGTGTATGCTAGTATACTTTGATGTTATCCTAGTGTATAGTGCTGATCCAACAAACCATATGGAATACGTCTAAGCTGTTTTTGACATACTTCATGCCAAGAAACTATTTGGAAATTTAAAGAAATGTACCTTTTGTCAACATTAAGTCATCTTCTTGGGATATGTAGTGTTTGGTGACAAACTTTGAGCCGATGAGGAAAAGATCCAAGCTGTCTTGGAATGATTGACTCCAAAGAATGTCATTGAGTTGATAAGCTTCCATGGACTTGCTTCCTTTTATAGGTGGTTCATCAAGAACTTTAGTATTATAGTGACTCCCTTTATTAAGCTCATGAACAAAGAAGTTGGATTCCAATGGACTAAGCGAGCTGATAAGAGCTTTCAAGAAATTAAGGAGAAATTAACGATGGCCCCAATCTTAGAAGTGCTTGACTTTAAAAAAACTTTTAAGTTAGAATGTGATGCCTTAAGTATTGGTATTGGTACTATATTAATACAAGAGCACTGACTTAATTGCTTTTTGCAAATGTTTTTCTAGAACGCAACGATGTTGTTAAACCTTAGTATACGCTTAAAAAGCCGCCTTTTTATGAAACCACAACAAATGCTTTCAAAACCATTTATGAAAATTTCAAGGCAAAGCTATTGGGCCATTATTGGATAATCTATATTTGTAGGTTCATTGCCTTGTTATGGGACCATCCGAGTGTTGAATGCAATTATTTGTAGGTTGTTACCCTATTTTGGGAGCATTCTAGTGCTCGAGTGCAATTACTATGTTTTTTGAAGGTGGATGTTTGGTACCACTTGGTATGTGAATGTCTTATCTTTGTGTTCACAGGTGAATAGCTTAAGATTAGAGGCCCATGTAGGGGTTCATCTATAGGGATGCTATCTTGAGGCAAGGGTACGTAACATTTGGACACTGGCGTAATTGACATATAGACGATGTAAATCTATGCTTTTTATGGCCTCCCATAGATGTATTATTTACATTCATCATATATGCATACATTTTGTGTGTAGATAAATTACATGATTGTATTAATTAATGTTTAATAACTTGTTTGAATGGTAGTGATAAGGAACAAACTCATTGATCAATGGTTTGCTCACTCCCCAATAGTTCCTCTTGTAGGTTTATTATGAATTGGGATGGGAATAAGGTTAGATGCATAGTGCAAATCTCAAGAAATGTAATATTAAGTTAGAACTAGAAAATGAAATGTATTGCTAGTTCAAAACACTCTATCTAGGAAGTATTTACTTGTTAAGTCTTATAACATTAGGTAGTTGTTGCAATTCATGAAATAGATGTACTTTGTCTTATTGTTTGGTAGGAGATACTGATTTTCTAAGTTCCTGATAGGTTATAGATTTTCATCTATCCATAGTCATATATATATATATATAATTTAAATTTGATTAATGAATTAAAATTAAGAGCCATAGTGGTTTATTGGTTAGAGTCTTGTAATTGGTTTTCATATTATGTATGCACATGTAATATGAAAACTTACCAAGCCACCTTTAGGGCATTACGATACTCACTTGGGCCAATGCTTATTCCACTATTTGATATGGTCATCTTCACCTATATATGTTAATACAATAGAATAATTAATCTATCATCTTTCTGAATACAAGAACGGTAGCTAGCGCATATCACTAATCAATCTAGACTACTATTAATTATAGCTTCTTCATTTCTTATCCATATTTAGCAAACTTTATATTACCATGATCCTTATTTCAAGAACCATACAAATATCTTAAGATATCAAACTAACCACTATAGTGACATTACCAAAAATCTCATTTACAGTTCCAATTCGATCTTATATTATCATCGTCACCTAACTAATCATATTATACTCGATAGCTTGTTGTTGCTCATGAATCCATACTAAAAAACACTTATCAACAAGCGTTCTTCATGAAAATATCAAGCTTGAGTCATGTAAGTATTATAAATATTACTAATTTTATTTATTATTTATTAATGTAGTCAAAATATGACTAAATATTCATTATTTATAGACTAAATAGTAAACTATCCACTCTATTCCACAAATAAATCCTATAAACTCATAAGAATATATAGTTTCATGTTTGGTAATTAGAAATATTAAATTAGCCTACTAGATATACTTTTTAAAATATCAATTTTAGGTCTGATTTTACTAAAAATTGGGTTAAATTATGTAAATAATCAAATTTATTTGTAAGGCCAAAACTAATTACTCTTAATATTATTTTCAGGTTGTAGAAATCATTTAAACTTGGATTCATCAAATAGATTTAAGAAAAGCCCATTAAGTTCTCATTTTGCAAAATAGGGTATATTTGCTAAAATAATTATAATAAATATCAAACAAATATTCTATCAAAACCTCTTGTTATGTAAATTAAATATATGTTAGTAGGAGTTTATAGACTAAGAAATAAGCAGAAACAATATCATTAATATTTTGAAAAATTAATTTAATTTCATTCAAAACAATGGATATCTTAAGAAACCTATGTTTCCACTTTCAATTTCATTAAAATAAAATTATCATATTAATCTACATATAAAATAAATTCATAATAACAGGTTCAATGATTAATCTTAGGAATTTAATATTTTTTAAAATTAAAATAGCTTATGGACGAAAGGTAGAGCACAACCATTCATTAGCATTCGACCACCATCTGACTACTAGTGTATGTCTACCGAATGCATTATCTAAGGAGTATGTGATTAAAATTTGGTGAGTTTTGGTGGTCATTTTCTATTTTTACCAAATTTATCCCATTTTATCTCAGTTTTGATTGATGGTGGTTGGTAGTTGTATTGGTGGTTCCTTAAGGTGAATGGTACTCATCATGATTCCTTGTAGCGAGAGGATGTTATAGTTTAAGTTTGGTGATTTTAGGAGCTAAAATGAAATTTTGTATGAATTTTTCTCTATTTATATGATGATTTTTCAATTAAAACAATAATAATTAATTAATTTTTTGACATTTGATGGGTAGGTGGCATCTCTTGGAGTGCCAACTCATCATAAGCTACCATTTTCTTCATTAGAGAGCTAAAAATTGTTGTATTAATTATTGGACTAAACCAATTATTTATTTATGCTTGACTCATTGGGTCAGGTGGTAGAGACCAAGAAGTCTAGACTATATTAGAATGATTCAGGGAGAATTGGCTTGGTAGGCTCGGAATAGGGATCATAGGATCGGTTTATTCGTATTTAACTAAGCAGGCTCATGTACTTATGAGGAAAACTATTGGCCTTGGGTCATGAGCAAGCACATCCAGGATAATTATGAATTGAGCAAGCTTCATCTCATCTGTTGATCACTAAAATAATCCGACAGATGCCATCATACTAAAGGGCCTATAAATGCTAGCCTTTCCTCCTTATTTGCAACTCTTAAAGAGAATAGAGAAACAACATTGCTCTATAAGGACTCAGCTCTTTAGGTTCAAATAAGCAATCAAGGCAAATAATTGATCTCACTTACTCAAGTTACAAGGTGAATGCCTGAGGTCCCTTAAGGTTGCCTTGTCTATCACTTGTACATTTAAGATATTGAGATTGCTTATTTCTTCTCCTTACCTTGTTCTCACCTAATTATCTCTTCAAGTGTCATTCCTATATTACTTTTTTGAAGCTACGTATAGCATGACACTTACGGAGTAGGTACGTGACTACCCTAATCGGACCCTTAACATTATATTTTGGCAACTTCGTTAGGGAAAAGTGATAGTAGAGACATGGCACCTCTCAAGAAGTGAACAACTGGCACATTTAATACCACATCCTAAGAACTTAACGCTAATGTTAACCTTACCAAGTAGAATCTACTCCTACCACTTGAGACCACTAACAAGGACCATTTGGTGCTTGAAGCTCCTTTGGATCCTACATAGATAATTAGGCAATATAAGAAGCCATAAAGGCTTTAAACTAGTTCATGGCTATGTTTCAACCCCTCCTGATTGGGTTAGCTATCACTACTATTGTACAACAGGATGTAGCCTCCCCAAACCCTACCATTGCTATACAGATAGACACTACTGTCTCATCTTAACTAGTTAACTTGCCAGGTATTGAGGAAGATTCCCATTAAAGAGGGGCGGGGGGGGGGGGGGGGGTGGTGATTAAAGTCCTTCACTAGAACTTACACAACAACCGACCCTTGCAATTGGGAATGTAAGAATCAAGCTAGGTGGCTCTTCATCATCTCGCATGTTCTCTCCTCCATCCAATCCTACTATCCTAACCTTGGGTAGATCTACTTCCTACCCCAATAATGTTGTTGCATGTTCTCTCTTCCATCTAATCCTACTATCCCAACCTTGGGTAGATCTACTTCCTACCCCAATAATGTTGTTGCTCTGCTACCTATGTTCATGGCCTCTGCTCTAAGGACTTCCTTTATAAAAAGAGAAGACTTGGATGTTTACATGAGGGAGATATAAGTAAGTCATCTACGAGAGTACCATAGCTTAAACTCTTAGATTACCAACGCATTGTAGTAAAGTCTTACCCTAAGGACTATGTAAGTCCTAAAAAATGCTTTTCAATGGCAAGAAGGCAAGTGCAAAGGAAAACTTGCAAAAATTCATTGAAACCTTAGAGCCTTATAGGCTTGATGATAACCTGAAGCGTAGAGAGTTCTCCAAATCACTAATAAAGGAGGCATACACCTGGTATGTCAATCTCCCCTAGGGATTAGTTGATTCATGGGAAACTATGTGCAAGCTTTTCCTAGAGAGATTCTTCTCCACTTAGGAATGAGTCACAATTATAAACACGGGAAGAACATGACAAAACTTGAAGGTAGATCTGATGGATTATATGGAGTGCTTTAGGGACTACACCTTAAACATCTAAGAAGTATGTAATGAAAAGGAATTGGTGAAGATTTGCATTTAGGAGATGTTCATTGAGTGTCCCTTTAGAAAACCTCAACTTGTGTTCTTTTTCTAGACTCATTGAGACTGTGAGAAGAACCAATAAGTTCATTGCATGGCACTGGTAGGAGCTGGGAGATTCAGGAAATGAGTAACATTTGTTGGCTTGGGTCAAGGAGAATGTTCTAGAGGTAGTAGAAGCTAAGGAATGGTAACCCAAGAGTAATGCAGTGCTGACCTTTGGATCCCTTACCTTAGCTCGCCTCTAAGGCTTACAATCTCTCACGAGAAGGAGCCTATCATCTCAACTTGCTGAGGAAAAGCTCCAATACATGGAAGAGCTATGAAAGAACTCCTTAAGGCGTTATCTTGGATATACTCTGCTCTGCTCAGACTCTTACCTAATTGCCGACCTACTGAGTGCCATGACTAACTTGCTGAATGCTAAGGCCTATTTGTTGAGTGTCAAAGCCTAACTGCTAAGTATTGAGTTAAGGGCCCTTGTACACTAAGCTCTCTTTTTCCATCCTACTAAGCTACAACTTCATCCCATCACTTCGATAGCTTTTAGTACAACACAACAACAATAACCTCAAGACAGACTAACTTAGTACACACACACCCACTAACAGCCTGCCACCTATCTTTGCTTTTTTTGATATTTGTACTATATTCTCTTTTTGTTCTTTGTCATATTTAACCTTTTCGCATATACTAAGAATCTTTTTCATACACTATCTTCTATGTTATTTCTATTACTGTATTGTTTTCCTAGGGATTTATTATAAATAGCCCCTTATCTTTTGTAGCCGAAATCATGTTACATCTTACATCTTGCACACCTTACAGTTAATGAACATATCCTTGTTCTTGTGAGACATCATTCTCCAGGTACATTTCTCTAACACTCTCATAAGTTACTATATGATATCATATTATCGAAGTTATATGAAATCTTCTATTGAGTAGTGAACTTCTTGAAGTTTTGTAGTAAGAATGTTGAATCCTGATGTTTAAGGAGAGATTAATGATGCTGATAGCGATGCTCATGGTTGTGATCGTATTACCCAATATACCTTGTGAACTACTGACCAACAATTGTAAGACCTTGCTGCTATTATAGCTAACTTGGCTATATCGGTACAAAGGGTAGTAAAGACTAGGCTTCAAGAGTGAGTTGATGAACAAGGTAGAGATGTGAGAGATAGGCTAAGAAGGCAAGTAGCTAAGCATAGAGCATTGAAAGTTGTTAATATGAACTTAGCTCCACCTTGACATGCTAAAAGGTTTATGAGGAGGAGACTTTAGTTAGCCAAAGTTAAAGAGTATAGGGAGGAGGAAGAGCAATATGATGGATTCGAAGAGCACACACTCTATCCCCCCAAAGGAACCAAACATCTTAAAGTGTAGACTTTAAGCTTTAATAGGTCTAGTAGTGTTGATGACTCCTTGGATTGGGAGGAGAAGATTGAAAAGATATTTGGCTTTTACGATTATGAGGACTTGGTATGTATTTAAGTAACTACTTTAGAATTTTCTAGGTATGCGGCAATGTCATGGGAGAAATTGCAGAATGTACATTAGTGAGCCTAGCATGAAATCTAAACCTGGAATTAGATGAAGAGAGTTCTTAGGAGTAGATTTATGCTAGAACATTATAAGTAAGACACCTTCTAACGTCTTTAGGAACTCAAGTAAGGTAGTCGATTTGTAGATGAGTATGTTTGAGAGTTCTAGCTGCTAGTGATTCATTGTCATGTTAATGAGCTAGAAGTGTTGATAGTAGCTTGGTTCATTTCTGGACTAAGATTCAAGATTGATAATATGGTGGAGGTACAGAGGCTTGGAAATCTAGATGAGACCATTTGAGTAGCATAAAGGGTTGAAAGGCATAGGCGAAATCAGCTTAGGTAAGCATAAAGCAGTCGACTTAGCTTGTTGAGTAGAACTAGTATGTTGAGCTGACTTGGATATGACCGAGCTTAGAATAGTTCTAAGGTTGACTGTTGAGGTCAAATGTCAAGCAAGCCTAATGATGGCCGAGTAAAGACTAAGGCCGAGGAACCTAAGGTCAGAAATGATATGGTTAGAGCTTTAGTAGGAAGACCAGAGAGATAAAGTGTTTCAAGTACCTTGGTTTTGGATACGTAGCTAGTCAATGTCTGAACTGACATGTCATGAACATTAAGCGAGACAAGCCCCATTTTGAAGTGGAAAGTGCTAGTGAAGGAGAGGAAGAAGAAATGGATGTTAATCATCTAATTGAACAATTTCAAGAAGATTCTAATGCCCAGATTCAACCTAAAATGGGTGAATACTATATGCTTGTACGAAGATCTCTTAGTATCTTTACCTCTAATGAGAATGAATAGAGAGAGAATCTCTTCCATACAAATAGTTGAGTGAATGATAATCTATGTGCTTTGATCATTGACGGGGGGAGTTATGCCAATGTCATAGCATAAGGAGTAGTGAAGGCCCTGGAGTTGCCGACCTGTCTTCATCTTAAGCCTTACAATATTCACTAGCTTAATGAGAAGGGAAGTTTTCTTATAGCCGAGCAAGTTAGGGTGCCAATTATTATTGGTGACAAATACAAGGATGAGGTGTTGCGCGATGTCTTATTATGTGTGCTTCACACATATTGCTGGTCTAACCAAGGCTATTTGACTTGAAAGTGCTCCACGATGGATATAAGAACACTTATATGTTTCAAAAGGATAGGAAGAAGGTTGTACCAACTCCTATGAGCCTGAGAGAAGTTTGGGAATCTCAAATCAATGTTTCCAAATCCTTACAAAAGAAGTCTTTGGTGATTTCTCGAGCATAATTTTCTAAGGGTGTTAAAGAGGAGGATTTCGTACTCTTATTGGTCAGAAGATTACTTAAGCTTAAAGAGGTTAGAACATTACCTACCAAGTTACACGCATTGCTTCAAGAGTATGCTAACTTGTTTCTTGTTGAGTTGCCAAGAGGTTCACCCCCTGTTAGAGGAATAAAGCATTGCATTGACCTTTAGCCTAGAGCTACCTTACTTAACTAACTTACCTATAGGCTCAACCCTGAGCATGCAGCTGAGCTAAAGAAATAAGTTGATTAATTGTAGGTATGTCAAAGAGAGCATAAGCCCCTATGCCATACCAGATATATTAGTGTTGAAGAAGGATGGCTCATGGAGAATGTGCATTGATAGCGGAGCTATCAACAAGATCGCTATCAACAAGATCATTATCAAGTACCGATATTTGATCCCATGATTGCATGATATGCTCAATGAGTTACATGGTGCATGAATATTTTCAAAGGTTGATCTAAAGAATGGCTACCACTAGATTTGAATGCGACAAGAAGATGAGTAGAAAATTGCTTTCAAAATGAAGGATGGTCTATTTGAGTGGTTGGTGATGTCGTTTGGGCTTACAAATTCATCGAACACCTTCATGAGACTTATGAATCATATTTTAAGATCCTTGATAGAAAATTATGTTGTGGTTTAATTTGATGACATTTTATTGTACAGTGTTGACCTCAACTCTCATGTTGAGCAACTAAAGTCCATATTTGATATCTTCTAAGTTGAACATTTATTCGGCAATTTGAAGAAATATATGTTTTACTATAGCAAGATAGTATTCCTTAGGTATGTTGTCTTTGGAGGAGGAATCAAAGTTGATGATGAAAAGATCCAAGCTATTCTCAAATGGTCGATACTAACCACTGCTGTTGAAGTAAGGAGTTTTCATGGTTTAGCTTCGTTTTATCAAAGATTCATTCGGAACTTTAGCTCAATAGTTACCCCATTGACCGAGTTAACTAGGAAGAATTTTAAATTCAAATGGTTCGAGAAAGCTTAGAAGAGTTTTAAGGAGATCAAATCCAAGTTAACTTTTTCCCTAGTACTAGTACTACTCGACTTTAGCAAGGTTTTTAAGCTAAAATGTAACGCATTTGAAGTTAGCATTGGAGTTGTTCTCATAAAGGAGAGCTGACTAGTTACATATTTCAATGAGAAGGACAAAGGTACCATATTGAATTACTTAGCATATGATAAGGTGTTTTATGCCCTAATTTGACTATTTGAGCACTTTAGAACTGGCAACACTACCTACTATCGAGAGAGTTCATTGTCTACATAGACCATGAATCTCTCAAGCATCTTAGAGGACAGCGATAACTCTCCTGGTGCCATGCCAAATGGGTTGAGTATTTAGAAACCTTTTGCTATTTCATCAAATACAAGAAGGGAAGTGCTAACAATGTGGCTGAGGCACTTTCTTATCGGCATGTTCTTATCACAACATTACAAGCTAGAATACTTTAGTTTGGTACCCTACCTAATCAATATGAATATGATATGTACTTTGGACCCTTAGGAACTAAGTGTAACATTGGAGGAATAGTGGATGGGTTTTATTTAAGCCAATGATTTATGATGAAGGGAAAGCAAGTTTGTGTATCGAGTAGTTCTACTAGGGAATTACTTGTTTAAGAAGCTCATGTTGGGGGGATTAGCTAGCCATTTCAGTAAAAAGAGGACTACCAGATTGTTGAAAGAACATTTTTATTGGCTTGGGATGATGAAGGACATATGTAAGGTTCTTAAACGTTGCGGGTGTGTAAGCGAGCTAAAGGAACAAAGGAACCATTTGAAGAATATACACCTCTACTTATACCTAAATGGCCATTAACCGATCTAAGCATAGATTTCATGTGCAGTTTACCTAAAACACCTCAAAAACATGATTATATTGTGGTAGTAATCTATCGATTTAGCAAAATGAGCTACGTCATCTCTTGCTATAAAACCAATGATGCTTTATTTGTTGCTAACCTCTTTTTGTAGGAGATTGTACAGTTGCATGGAGTCTTAAGGAGTATTGTTTTAGATCGTGATTCAAAGTTCATGAGCTTCTTTGGCTAAGACTATGGAAGAAGCCAAAAGAAGCTTGGGACTAAGCTTATGTTTAATACTTTTTGCCACCCGTAGATAGGCGGCCAGATGGAGGTCGAGAGTAAGATTGTAGGGAACCTCCTTTGAGCTATTGTTAGAAATAATCTACATGATTGGGATTCATGCTTGCCTATCATTAAGTTCGCTTAGAACTGCTCTACCCATAGCTCGACGGGAAAGTTGCCTTTCGAGGTTTTTTATGGACTTAATTCGAACTTACTATTGGACATGATTACTAGCTTAACCTCTTAAGGAGAAAGTTAGTTAAGTTTACAACATTGAGGAGTTTTGGAAACTGCACAAGAAGGTTGCTAAGCAATTAGCTGAGATAGTGGCTTGGCAAAGAGAACGAGCAAGTCGAGGTAGAAAGTGAATTATTTATAGCCCATGAGACCTTGTTTAGATTCACCTTAATAAGGAGGGATTCCTAGGGAAGAGAACGAACAAGTTATCTCCTAGGTTGGATAGTCTTTTCAAAATCCTTCAACGCATAGATCAAGATTTGAGGACAAATCTTCAACAACCCTGAAGAGCTAAAGGAGTGTTGACCTCTAGACCCCTTACTCGAGTTCGCCTTCGAGGCTTACAATCTCTTACAAGAAGGATCTTGTATTCTTAACCTTTTGAGGACAAGCTCTAATACATGGAAGAGCTATGGAAGAACTCCTTAAGACCCCAGTTTGGGCATACTCTTCTCTACTTGAACTCTTACTTAGTTGCCGACTTACCAAGTATTGTGGCTAACCTACCAAATGCTAAGGCCTACTTGCCAAGTATTGAAGCCTGCTTACCGAGTGTTAAGGACGACCTATAGAGTGTTGAGTTAAGGGCCCCTGTACACTAAGCTCTTCTTTTCCATCCTACTAAGCTATAGCTTCACCCCATCACCTCGGTAACCTTTAGTACAATGCAGTAGAAACAACATTAAGATGGACCAACCTAATACGAGCGTACCTACTGATAGGTTACCACCTATCTCTGCTTTTTCTAACATTTGTAATATATTCCCTTTTCATTATTTGTCATATTTTCCCTTTTCACATAAACTAGGAATCTTTTTCATACACTATCTTCTATGTAATTTCCATTATTGTATTGTTGCCTAGGGGACTTACTATAAAGAGTACCTTATCTTTTGTAGCTGAAATCTTCTTACACATACATCTTGTACACCTTATAGTTAATGAACATCCTTGTTCTTGTGAGACATCATTCTTCGAGTACAATCTTTGAGTGGACTTTAGTATTAGCTCATGTCTTATATCAAGTGAAATACTAAGTGCATCATATCGTATTCGTTGGTGCATCATATCCTATGAGTAGCTTCATGGAAGCTACTATTGTAAACACCCCATTTTTTCCCCCACTACGCCCCCAATTTCTATTTTTATTTTTTAAATATGGTAAAGGGTCCTAATTTAGAAAAAAACACAAAATAAAAAAATAAAAAATTTAGAAAAGAACAAAAAATAGAAAATTCAGAAAAGTTTAGAAAAACTAGAAAAATACAAAAAAAGAGAGAAAACTTAGAGAAAATACAAAAACAAAAAAAATTTCAAAAAAGTACAAAACGTAGAAAATTTGAAAAAAAAAAGAGGAAAGTTTGAAATAGAATAGGAAATTTTAAATTGGCTTTAGTATTCTTTTTAGACCTTAAATAATAAAAATAACGAGGGGCATTTTTGGCCTAGGCTTAGATTTACATCTAGCCCAAGCCAATCTGGTTTATTTATGTAATTTGATTATATATATGAACAAGGCATAAGTCAACAGCTTGATGGTTCTATACTTTGACTTCCTATTGTATATAGCTTAGAGATCCTAGGTTCGAATCTCATCAAAAGCGCAAAGTGCCTTTCATTTTTCCTTATAAAACACATTGCTATGTGTTAGGAGAGCATTAGGCTATGTGTCTAGTATAGATATGTGGCACCACTTCATCCGGCCGTAGTTGATGTGGTGCCATGTTAGCACCTTCATTACAATGACATGTTAGCTCCTGTTACGTGTTCAGCTAGGTGTCTTGTCAAGATACGTGGTACAATGTCAATTGGCCATTTGGCTTACGTAGCACCACATTAGCACATTTTCCTACACATTTCTCCTCTTTCCTTTCTTTTCTCTTGAAATCTCGCATATTCCTCCCTAGTTAGCTGACTTCAGCATTGATTTCAAGCCCCTTTTGTTGCAATTTCACCAAATTAATGGTGAAATTACAAACTAAGCACATCATACTTCAAAATGAATCAAAAAACGTGTCTACATTCAACCATTTAATGAGTTAAATTAAGCTTTGAAAATCAAGAAAAAGCTTAAAATCCGGATTTTCCTTCCCTTTCTTCTCACATGATTCAAGCTTCCCAAAGATAATCAAAGCTTTTAACGGTTGTTTTTAGCAAAATCAAAGCTCCTTAATTGCATCTTGACCACTTATTTCACCCAAATCATCACAAATTTGCATTCAAGTTGGTCATATACCCATTATTTAGAGGAGTGTGAATTAATCCATTTTTTAACTTGCTAATGAAAATCAAATGCCAATGAGTATAAAAGGAGGTCGAAGAGGCTCGAATGAAGAGGTGAATTAGTCAAGCATAGTTGAAAACTCTCAAAACTCCCCCTACAATCTCTTTCTCTCTCTTTAGAAACCAAGCTTCCATAATTACCTACGAAACTTAAGACCACCATCATAAGGAACCCCACAATGTAAGCGTTGGAATCTAACCACCTGCATTTACTGTTGTGCTTCTTAGAACCACTCTTAGTAAACCCTAACCACCGTACCCTAACCTCACCGAACTACCACTTCTAGTGGCTATCTTACTAACCCAACACCATAGCTGAACCCATCGTAGTCTAAAACCTAAGACCACATCTCTCTCTTGCACCCAGTAACCTTCATATGGCCAAGTCAACACCACCCCTCCCCCTAAACTCCCCCACCATCGAATCTATCTCCAACCACCTCGGCACTCTCCCTATACCCCTCAAATCCAATACGAAAGCTACAAAAAACTTCTTCTTCACTCATTTTAAAGGTTAGAAACACCCAAAGCATCCCTTGATTGGCTACTATTCCTTCTTCTCCATCTACGACTTGCGAACTACTGGAGCTTAATCCTAGTCCGACTTAACTTTGACTTGAACCTGCTACTTTAAGATCTATACGCCTAAAGCCCTCTATTCGGCCTTGATTCTGTTCAGTTGCTTTGTATTTTTTTATTTTTTGTATTTTATTTATTTATTTTATTTTTGCATAGTAATTGTAACCTAAAAAAAAAAAGAAAAAGAGAAACAAAAGAAAAAGGAAAGGAAAGAAGATGGAAAAAAAGCTTGGTTTTATGTTTTAGAGATAAATTAATAAAAAGAAAATAAAGAATAAAAAAGAAGAAATAAAAATTTAAAATATAAAAATCAAATAAATAAATAAATGGATTTTACTACTTAGAAAATTGTTTTTTTTTTCTTTTTCAATAGAAACGAAATAAAATAGACCCTTTCAAAACAAAGGGCTTTCTTAGAATTTTCAAAATAAACCAACATTAAGACTCTTTAGAAATTTTCTTTAAAATAACTCGAATGGGGTTAAAAACATAAACTTGACAATTTTAGAAATTAAAATCAATCCATTCGCTTAAAGTTTTTGTAAAACAAACTACAGTTGTTTGATCCCAAATGGCGGATATATAGGTACTTGTAGTAATTATGAGGCAACTTAAAATATGAAATTTTTTTTTCAACCTTTTGTAGATAGTTACTAAATTTATTTATTTATTTTTAGATCCATCACAATTTACTTAGTTGTATGTGAATAGATATGAATGTTTGTTTTTGTAGTTGTAATATCAAATTATAAGGGTATAATGAAAAGTGAATCTAAATTTGGAAAGTTAAAAGTGGTATCCGGTTAGGGTTTAATAAGTTAGCCCCTAGACTTAAATCTTTGGTTTTCAAAAACCTTTGTTTAAATCGATTTTTCACACAACCCAATGTTTAGATTAAAATTAATCCACCTAATTGGTTTTAATCTAAATATTTTCTCGACTCTGGTCGGGTGTTGACTCCAATTACTTTCAAAATATGTTTAAAACCCAAATTTTTCTTAATTTTTAGTTGAAGGTTAATATTAAACGGGTAGAGTTTAATATTGATCGAATTAGGGAAAATTAATAAAACTCGGGAAAAAATCAGCCTTGATAGCTTGACAACTCCACTAAGAATGTCAAGAGGGCTAGCCGCTTAAAAAAATTTCCAAAATTAAATTTACCTTTCAAAATACCCATGTTATTTATTCATTTATTTCATATATATACTTTGTTTCAATTACTGTATTTATATTTTGTGCAACATATAATAGGATATGGGGGGTTACTTATTGCATCATGGATTTAAGGTAGATACGGTTAGACCTAGACTATCTTAGAACCCTAGGATGGGGGCCATTGTGTAGGCTCCGGGTGTAGTAGTGTAACCACCGCTCGAGGTTAATTAGTTCACTCTACTTAAGCTTTGACGTGATCAACGAACTGTTTCCCAAGAAACTCGTAATGTCGTAGAGCTTAAAAACCTTTGGAACTTACCTTAATTGCATACATGTCTTTTAGACGGACGAATAAATAGTAATAGGGCATATCACCACTGGAAGGTAGGGACTCTATTAGAATTCCATTATACCATAAGAATATTGTAATACACTTTTCATGTACAATGATAATGGAATTTTAGTGAAAGTCCTAACCTCGAACCCTTTTATTGCCACATTATTATTTAGTTGTTGGCCCTTTGCATTTGCATTTATGTGCCTTCATCTTTTCTTTTATTTATATGTAAATTCTAGTGCTTATTTATTTATGTTTGTGCTTATTTATGTGAACATTAGAATAAGGCCATTAACCCTTTAAAGGCATACTTGTAGGGTTTTTTTTTTTTAGCTAGCCTTTGTGATAAAAAAAAAAAACCTCATAACTTGTAAATAGTCTTCCTTGCTTTAAAAGGTAATTGGACTTAAATCATTTTTTTCCCTGTTTGTAAAATTTTAGAATTCACCGTTCTATAGATTATTATAGGTTTTTATAGACCCTTTTAGCTTTGTAAATCCTTAGTTCCCATATCAAATTCATAAATCCCTATTTGTTTGTGTCTTACAATTGTAAAATAGATCCCCTTACCAGCAATTTCCCTCCTACTAGATTGCATGTAGAGTTTTTTGGTTAGAAATTATTTGTAAATGTCAAGAGTCTCATAAGATTTTCCTTTGTAAAATAATTCTTTTCTTTTAAATAATGCTTCCGATAAGTATGCTTTTAAATACTTGTAAGTTGTAAATACTTTTCTTTAGTTGAATTTGTCAATTAAGTCTATAAACCTAAGTTTTTCTCATGTAAATATATCTTACCTATATTTTTTGTGTAAATCTTATCCTCGTTGTCCTTCGTAAAATAATTTGTAAACTTTCTTTTGGTTTCTCCAACTTTCGCAAAAATTCTCCTCATAAGAAGTTAAGTTGGTCTTATTTCCCTTTAAAAAAAAAAAGAAAAAAGAAAAAAAGAAAGGTTGCTAATAGGTAAGAATTCTTCTAATCAAGTTCAAATGGCTAATGATACGATCGCCTCTTTAGAAAAAACGGTATGTCAAATGGCCCAATAGTTGTAGATCTTATTTCCAATAATCACCAGTCTCTAAGTGTCTCAAGATTCAAACCTAGAAAAGAGATTTTCAAATCTAGAAGAAAAAGTAGTGATACTATAAAGGAGCATTGTAGACCTAGAAATGGTAGTGGGCCTGATACTTAGAAGATTTCAACACCCAACATTCAATACAGATTAATTGTTAGTAAGTCCAAATAATGAAAGTGGTCCAAAAAGAAAAGAGCCAGGGATGAGTGAGAAAAAAAAACAAGCCTAAGGGCCTTAGAGGAGACAATTCACTCAACTAAGAATCTCAATAGCTTAAATCTTTCACCATCTAAAGGAGGCAAAGATCCAGGCTTATGAAGCCCTTAATCTAAATTATAGACCATACAGCATTGACCTAAAAACCTTTATGCGACTATCATACGAGTTAAAAGGGGCACTCTACTAAAAAATGCTAGAGGTTGAAGAATAAGATTCAAGACCTAATTGATGCTAAGGTCATTTAGCTAGAGCTTTAAGAAGTTGGTCCTTCTTCAAGTCAAGAGGGGAGTTTAACTGAATCACCTCAAGCCCTAATTCTTTTGAGTTTGCCAGTACCTTTTGACAAGCTCATGTATTGTCTTAAGTAGTTGGGTGCTTAAATGGAGCAACTTAGAGAAGAATCAAGTACATTTCAATAAAGTTTGTAATAAACTCATAAGAAGATGTTTTGAATGGCTTTGCAATAGAATTATCTTATTAACTGCCTTTAAAATCAAGTGATTGTGGTTTGATTAATATTGTGGAGGTTAGGGTGATTGATTAAGAGAAAAGGATAAAAATTAGTTTGTGTTTGCTTCAGTAACACTAATTCAAAGACAATTTTTATTTTTGATAATTTATTTTTCTATGAAATGGAGAAGAGCCAACTCTTTTTCAAACACCTCAAACTTATACATACCTCACCCAAGCCCATACATTAGGAATAGACAGATTCAGGGCTTTGAATCTCTTAAAGACAAAAAAAAAAAAAAAAAACTTGGGCAATGGAAATAATCACTCTTGGGGCTAATGAAAAGAAAGAAGAGCAAAAAAAAAAAAAAAAAGAGAAAAAAAAAAACTAATGGGGCAACAAAAGAAAAAAAAAAGAGAAGAAAAAAAAAAAGGGGCTAGAAAATTGGGCCCAAGTGTAGGATGAAAGCCCTAAAAGGAATATCACATCCCAATAGGGGTAGCCAAATTGAATCAAAACCTAAAGAGCCCCAAAAACGTAAAGCCTTAAATCACATTCTAAGCCTAAAAACATAAAACCTTCATATCCACTCTAAATCACACCTCAAAATTACACACAGAAAAACTTTCTTACTTATGCTGAATTACACAAGGCCTCCCTACCTACATTACCTCTCACACTCGATAAAAGCTCTTCTAATCTTAAAGGATAATTTATCTTTAATAAAATTATTTTTGAAACTAGGGCAAGCACACTTCTAGTTTTTTCTTAAAGGTTCTTGATTTATATAATTTGGTTGAATGAATAAAATTTTCAAAATAGTCTTTCTCATCATCCTTCTTAAAACCATTTGACTAAAAGGCTAAATTCACAATATTGAATAAAAAAAGACCTAATAGATTGATAAAAGCATATTACCTACAAAACGGACCATAATTTTTTAGAACAGTAGTTAAGAGTGAAATCTAAATCGAGAGTGTGCAAGGAAGTCATCTTTGACTAAACTAGGCATGAGTTACCTCTTCTTTAGGAAAGGAATGTTTAAAATCATAAGGCCTTATGAGGAAGACCAAAATTAGGGTCAAGAGACATATTTAAAAGTCTAAGAAGAATATTAGATACCCCATGTGGTTATAAAGGAAGGAGATGGTTATAGTACTTACTCCTTAAATAAGAATTTGTACTCATTAGCAAACTTAGAAAGAAAGGAAAAAGAGAGAGAGAAAAGGTAAAGGCTTGTTACAAGTTTCTTTTTTCATCCATTTTCAAGTCCATGTTGACCTAAGTAACTAAGCTTTCAATTCATGTCACCTGTTTTCTTTCCAATGTGGTCACACTTTTTAAATTGACCATAATAGTCTAGATATCCATTAACTCTTTTTGTTTTTTAGATTAAGGGATCTAATCCTTGATGTCTTTTTTGTCATGAATGATTTTCACCAAATTCTATGTCTATAAATTTTTTTTTCAAACGGGTTACATTCCTCACTTTGCATCTTTAATCAATTTTTAGGGTTTTCACCAACTTTTAGAGTGCTATCTCATCTTTCATCATTTTTTAGGGTTCTAGCTAGCTCTTAAAGTGCTTTTCCATCTTCAATCCTTTTTTTAGGGTTATAACTAGCTCTTAGAGCGTCGTCTTATCTTTCTTCATTTTTTAGGATTTAAGTTAGCTTTTAGAGCGCTATCCTATCTTTAATCCAATTTTTAGGGATTCAGCCAGCTCTTAGAGTATTGTCCTATCTCTCATATTTTCCTTTACGGTTTTAGTTATTTTCCTTTAGTATTTTAGTCAACTCATAGAGCACTATCTTAACTCATCAATCTCTCTTTAAGGTCATTAGCGAGCATATAGGGCACTTCCCTTCATCTATCTCTCTTTAGGGTTTTAGTGAGCTTGTAAGGCACTTCCTTTCATCAATCTCTCTCTAAGGTTTCAACGAGCCCATGGGGCATTTCCCTGTTCATCAATCTCTTGTTAAGGTTTCAGCGAACCAATAAGGTGCTTCCCCTCATCAATCTCTCTTTAGGGTTTTAATGAACCTATAGGATGCTTCCCTATTGATCAATCTCTTATTAGGGTTTTAGTAAGCCTATAGGGCACTTCCCTTTATCAATCTCTCTTTAAGGTTTTAGTGAGCTTATAAGGTACTTCCCTTCATCAATTCCTCTTTAGGGTTTCAACGAGCCCATAGGGCATTTCCCCGTTCATCAATCTCTCTTTAGGGTTTCAACAAGCCCATAGAGTATTTCCCTATTCGTCAATCTCCCTTTAGGATTTCAATGAGCCCATAAGGCACTATTGATCAATCTCTTATTAGGATTTTAGCAAGCTCATAGGGCAATTCTCTTCACTAATTTCTTTTAGCGAGCCTATAGGACTCTGCCCTTTACTAATTTCTCTCGTCACGAGCCTAAGGGCACTTCCTTTTACTAATTTCTCTTTTAGCAAGCCCATAGAGCACTTTCCTTTACCAATTCCCATTAGGGTTTTAGTGAGCCCATGGGATGCTTCCCTTCATCAATCTCTCTTTAGGGTCTTTAGCAAGCCTATAGGGCACTTCCTTTTACCAATTTGTCTTTTAGTGAGCTCACAGGGTGCTTTCCTTCATTAATTTCTCTTAGGGTTTTAGTGAGCCTGTATAGTGCTTCCCATCACTAATCTCTCTTCATGGTTTTTAGTGAGCCCATAAGGTACCTCCCTTTATCAATTCTAATTTAAGGTTGCTAGTCCCCAAGAGACACTTTCACTTAAGTTGGTGAGCTCGAAGAAGTACGACTAAGTTTTCTAAATTGATACATTTAGGGTTGCTAGTCCTCGAGAGATACTCCTACCTAGGTTAGTAAGCTCAAAGGAGTATGATCAAGTTTTCTAAATTGATTCCAATTTAGGGTTGCTAGTCCCTTAGATATACTCTTACCTATGTTAATGAGCTCAGAAGAGTATGATCAAGTTTTCCAAATTGATTCACATTTAGGGTTGTTAGTCCCTAAGAGACGTTCCCGCCTAGGTTAGTTAGCTCAAAGAAGCATGACCCAGTTTTCTAAATCGATTCACATTTATGGTTATTAGTCCCTTAGAAATGCTCCCACTTAAGTTAGTGAGCTCAAAAGAACACAACTGAGTTTCCCAAATCAATTTTAATTTAAGGTTGTTAGTCCCCAAAAGAAGTTCCTACTTAGGTTAATGAGCTTAAAAGAGCCTAACCAACTTTTTTCAAATTGATTCACATTTAGGGTTACTAATCCCATAGAGATGCTCTCGCTTAGGTTAGTGAGCTTAGAAGACTATGATTGGGTTTTCCAAATCGATTCCAATTTAGTAAGCTCAAAAGAGCATGATTAGGTTTTTTTCAAATCAATTCCAATTTAGAATTGTTAGTCCCCTAGAGACGCTTTTGCCTAGGTTAGTGAACTTAGAAGAGCATGACTAGGTTTTCCAAATCAATTCCAATTTAGGGTTGCTAGTCTTTGAGAGACGCTCCTACTTATCATAGTGAGCTGAAAAGAACAAGACTAAGTTTTTCAAATCAATTCCAATTTAGAGTTACTAATCCCCTAGAGACGCTTCCGTATAGGTTAGTGAGCTTAGAAGAGCATGATTAGGTTTTCTAAATCAATTCCAATTTAGGGTTGCCAGTCTTCGAGAGACGCTCTTACTTATCTTAGTGAGCTGAAAAGAACAAGACTAAGTTTTTCAAATTGATTCCAACTTAGAGTTGCTAGTTCTTGAGAAATGCACTAGGTTTCAAACTAATTCTTTTAGCAAGCTCCTAGGGCATTAGACCCTTCTAAACTCACTTTGTGTTTTGGCTAGCTCTTAGAGTGCCTTCTCTCTCTTTCACCTTTCACCTTTCACTAAATTCCTAGTTAATCAAGTCTATGATAGCTAGCTAGTTGGAGCGCTTCTAAGGGCAATTTTAACCTCAAGGCAAAAATGGTGTCTCTTTTTGTCTTTATGACAAAGTTCTATTCAAACTTCATCACAAAGAGAAGCAGTTATAGACACTCCTTTTTTGTACCCCTGGTATTTTTATTTTTATTTTTTAAATAGTGTAAAGGGTCTTAATTTAGAAAGAAACACAAAAAAATTAGAAAAGAATAAAAAATCGAAAATATAGAAAAGTACGAAAAATAGAAAATTTGAAAAAAAAAGGATAGTTTAAAATAGAATAGGAAAATTTAAATTGGCTTTAATATCCTTTTTAGGTCTTAAATAATGAAAATAACAAGGGGGATTTTGGGCTTAGGCTTATATTTACATCTAGCCTAAGCCAACCTAGTCTATGCATACAATTTGGTTGCATATATGGATAAGGCACAGGCCAACGGCTTGACAGTTCTATACTCTGACTTCTCATTGCATATAGCTTTTGAGTTTGAATCTCACTAAAGGCATAAGGTACCTTTTATTTCCCCCCATAAAACACATTGCCACATGTTAGGATAGTATTGGGCCATGTGTCAACTGTAGATACGTGTCACTGCTTCATTTGGCCACAGTTGATGTGGCACCAAATCAACACCTTTGTTACATATGCAATACATAGCATAATGATACGTCAGCTCCTACTACGTGTTTGGCCACGTGCCTTATCAAGATATGTGGCACAACGTCATTAGACCGCTTGGCTGACATGGTGCCATGTCAGCACATTTTCCCTGCTTTCCTCCTCTTTCCTTTCTTTTCTCTAGAAATCTGACATGTTCTTCCCTGGTTAGCTAACTCCAGCATTGATTTCAAGCCCCCTTTTGTTGTGATTTTGCTAAATTAATGGTGAAATTGCAAACTAGACATAGCAGACTTCAAAATGAATCCAAAAACATGTCTAAATTCAACCATTTAATGACTTGAATTAAGCTTTGAAAATTGATAAAAAACTCAAAATCTGGATTTTCCTTCCCTTTCCTTTCGCATGATTCAAGCTTTTCAAAGAAAATCGAAGCTTCCAATGGTTATTTCTAGCAAAATCAAAGCTCCTTAATTGCATCTTGATCACTTATTTCACCAAAATCATCACATATTCATATTCAAGTTAGTCAAATACCCGTTATTTTGAGGAGTGCGAATTATTCCATTTTTGAACTTGTTGATCACAATTGAATGCCAACAAGTACGAAAGGAGGTTGGGGAAGCTTAAATGAAGAGGCGAATTAGTCGAACACACTCAAAAACTCTCAAAACTCCCTTTATAATCTCTCTCTCTCTCTCTCTTTCTCTCCCCATCGTAGCCCCATACTCTCTCTAGAAACCAAGCTTCCATAAACATGTACAAAACCCAAGACCAACATCATAAGGATCCCCATGATGCAAGCGTTGGAATCTAACCACTAGCATTTACTATTGTGCTTCTTAGAACCAATCCTAGTAAACCTTAACCACCTATACCCTAGCCTCACCAAACTACCACTGTGGCTGAACCTACCGTAGTGCAAAACCCAAGACCATATCTCTCCTTTGCACTTAACAACCCTTAAACGGCTAAGCTGATACACACATCGCCGCCTAAACTCTAACCACCATTGAATCCACCTTTAACTACCTCAGTACTCTCCCTATACCCCTTAAATCTAATACGAAAGCTATGAAAAACTTCTTCCCCGCTTGTTTTGATGCTTGGAAACACCTAAGTATCCCTTGATCAATCGTAATTCTTTCTTCTCCATTTGTGATCAGTGAACCATTGAAGCCTAACCTAAGTTTGACCTGAACTCGCTACTCTGAGATCTATACGCCCAAAGCCTTTGCTCCATCTTTGATTCTATTCGGTTGCTTTGTATTTTTTTTATTTTTTTTATTTTTGCATTGTAATTGGAACCCAAAAAAAAAAATGGAAAGGAAAGAAGATGGAGAAAAAAACTTAGTTTTATGTTTTAGAGAGAAATTGATAAGAAAATAAAGAATAAAAAAGAGGAAATAAAAAAATAAAAATAGAAAAATGAAATAAATAAATGGATTTTACTACTTAGAAAATCGTTTTTTTTAGTAGAAATAAAATAAAATAGACCCTTTCAAAACTAAGACCTTTCTTTGAATTTTCAAAATAAACCAACTTTAAGACCCTTTGAAAATTTTCTTTAAAATAACTTGAGTTGGTTTAAAAATATAAACCCATTGATTTGAGAAATTAAAATCAACCCACTCACCTAAAGTTTTTATCAAATGAACTACGGAAGTTTGATCTCGAATAGTAGGTATGTAGACACTCGTAGTTGTTATGGGGCAACTTAAAAAATGAAAAAAAAATTCCCACCTTTTGTAAGTAGTTACTCAATTTATCCTTTTTTTGTAAATCCATCACAATTTACTTATTGCATGTGTATAAATATAATTAGTTGTTTTTGTAGTTGTAATCTCAAATTATAAGGGTACATTGAAAAGTGAATCTACATTTGGAAAGTTAAAAGTGGTACCTAATTAGAGTTTAATAAGTTAGCTTCTGGACTCAAATTTTTGGTTTTCAAAAGTCCTTTCTTGAATCGATTTTTCATGTAACCTAATGCTTGGATTAAAATCAATCTACCTAAGTGGTTTTAATTTAAATCTTTTCTCGAATTCAGTCGAGTGGTGACTTCAACTATTTTCAAAACATGTTTTAAACCTATATTTTTTTTAATTCATAGTCGAAGGTTAATATTAAATTAGTAGGATTTAATATTGATTGGATTAAGGAAAATTAACAAAAACCGAGAAAAAATCAAGCTGGACAATTGTGTTTGCCAACCTATTCATTTCTTCTTTCTTTGATACCTCGAAGGACCCATTGTTACTACTTCTAAGCCTTAGAGATTAATTGAACTCTTAGGCACATCAAGAGGCTCTATGTCAACTCTCTTGTTCTCTTACCCTATAGGTAAATTACATGTTGTACTTGACCAGTGGTTGTGGGATGGGAACATAAAGCTCCTAAGAGAAGAGTGCTTATTGACTGCATACGAGAAGAATGACCTTAAGTTCTGTAGATATCATAGGATTATAGGTCATCTTACTAAAGAATGTTGGACCCTAAAGAAGATATTTAATGATAGGGTCCATAATGGGGAGCTTGTCATAGAGAACAATGATGTACTCATTAATCCACTCCTAGCATACAACATTCAACAGGGTGTTGCGAATGCTATTAGTCATAATCTAAGGCAAGAAGAAAGAGATGTCCAATAAGTTGAGGTACATTTAGAGAAGGAAGTAGTAGTAGAGATTGACCAAGGCTCATAGCTATTAAAGTGTGTCGCCTTAATGAAGACTTCTAATCTTAGGAAGTTTTTTTATTTGTTGGCATTTGATGATGACACGTGGCTTGTAGCAACGACCACCCTTACTCAAATCACTAAGAGATAATATGGGAAGTGTGGTACAACGCAACTAGTATGAAGGATGGCCAACATATATGAGAATACAATACTCTTTACAAACGCAAATGTGTGCATGAAGAACACTAATCACAATTATCCTCTTTATGTAGAAAGTACACCCAATGAGCATCTCATTAAGAAGACATTCATAGACAATGACTCTTCAATAAATATTATGCCAAAGTCTACATTAAGGCTACAAGGATAAATAATCGACACCTAGTGAAGCAACCTATTGTAGTGAACAGCTTCACTAGATCAACTATAGATATAATAAGGAATGTTAATGTAGACTTCAAAGTTAGACCCATATAATGCTCCATGTGATCGATACACCCCATATCTTACCATCCTCTTGTTAGGAGAAAGTGGCTGCATAACCAGAACGTCATACCCTTAACATGGCACCAATGCATTAAAGGCCATTAGAAAGGTAAAGATATCTTCATTCCAACTGCAAAGAACCTATTCAAAGACAATGGGTCTTATCTTATTAATGTATGGTTATTCGATGAGTATGTTGAAGATGGAGAGATTACTATTGCCAAACCTTTTGGCATACCATGTACCACTTAAGAGGAGACCCAAGGTAAACAAAAGAAGAAGGGGAGAATACGAGGCTCCTATGGGGGCAAGAAAAAAGAATGAAGAGCTCAAGAGATAGAGTGTTTTGTCAAGGCTAATAGGTGAAGGGTATATTACTTATGACAATCTTAAGGATCCAAAGAGGCTTTCCTATATTCCTTAGATCCCATCCTTATGTAAGAAACCCGACCCACTACTCCTCAAATGGAAGACTAAATGAAACCTTAAGTTGAAGAGATTGAAGAATTAAACTTAGCGGGACTAGGGGAGTCTTCGCAACTTAACTTTGTTAGCAAGAATGTGTTGTAAGAGGTTAAGGTCCACTTAGTAGTGTTGTTGAAGGAATACAATGATGTGTCTGCCTAGACATAGGATGAAATGCTAGGAATGGATCTTAGTTTAGTAGTGCATAGAATGAACATGTCACTTGTGGTTAAGCTAGTGAATTATGGACAATGAATCCTTCATCTTAAAATTGAAGGATAAATAAAAGAGGACATTGATAAGTTGCTTCGAGCTAGCTTCATTAAGCTAATTGAACATCTTACTTGGTTGGCTAAAATTGTATCGGTTAAAAAAGAAGAATGGACAAATATGCATTTGTGTAGACTTCCATGATCTTAATAAGGTTTGCCTAAAGGATGATTTCCCATTGCTAAATATTGACATATTGATAGACGTCAAAATTGTACATGAACTTTTCTCATTCACAAATGGCTTCAATGGCTACAACCAAATAAAGATGGCTATTAGAGATGCTAAATACATTGCTTTCAAAACACTAGTGAGAAACTTCTGCTACACCATCATACCATTTGGGCTCAAGAATGTAAGAATTACTTACTAGAGGGTAATGACTACCGTATTCTACAACATGATGCATGATTTCATAGAAGACTAAGTCAATGACATAATCATTAAGTCAAAGTGGGCACTTGATCACTTGACTCACCTATGGAAAGTTTTTGAATGATGTCATCTACATAAGTTATGTATGAATCCACTAAAGTGTGTGTTTGAGGTAGCTTTCGGTAAATTCCTTAAATTTGTTTGTCATAGAAAAAAAAATTGATGTAGATCTAGTGAAGGTGAAAGTTATATAGCCTATGCTCTCACCTACTAATCCAAAGGAATTAAAGACCTTCATAGGGAAAGTCTCCTATATTAAGTGATTCATCTGTACATTGGTATGCAACATATTGGCCTTCTTACATGAGCATAACTTCTATACCAACACCCGATGTATCACACTTAAGCTCAAATATCTTCTTGAAGTTAAGCAAGGCTAATATGGGTATAGAGGTTGATCACTCCTTTACTTTGACAAAACTTCTTTCTTGCTTCTCTCTCTACTTAAACTCTATGTTCTTCTTTGTTAGCTCAATAGAGGGGTGCAATAATGCTACTAAAATTTGTGATAGAGTAGCGGTAAAAGGAAGCTAATACATGGAAACTTCTCACTTTAGCATACGTATTTGGGTCAGCCATTTAACAATAGCTCGCATATTCTCAATATTAATACGTAAGCCTCCTCCACTCACAACATATCTGAGGAAGACCACTTCTTCTTAGTAGAAACAACACTTCTTCAAGTTTCTAAAGAACCTTTCAATTGGAGCATGTCAAATGCAGCTGGGAGATGGTTAGCATGACTCAACAAGTCGACATTGTATACAAGCATGTCATCAAAGTAGACCATAACTCACTTTCTAATTAGATCTCTCTATACATGATTCATCAACCTCATGAAAGCACTTGAGGTGTTTGATAAGCTAAAGGGCATCACCATCCATTCATATAAGCCATGTTGGGTCCTAAAAGCAGTCTTCCATTCATCTCCTTACCTTATACGAATTTGATGATAACTAAACTTTAGGTTGATCTTACTGAAGATTCTAGCTCCATTCAATTCATCTAGCATATCATCTAATCTTAGGATATGATATTTGTACTTGATTGTTATCTTGTTCACAGTGCTACTATCCACATACATACACCAACTACCATCCTTCTTTGGTACAAGTAATGTAGCTAAAGGACAAGGGTTGAGACTTTCTCTCATGTATCCCTTCTCCAATAGTTCGTTGACTTGCTTCTAGAGCTTAGTGGCTTGCTTGAGACTCATCCAATAAATAGGCATGTTTAATAGTGCAGCACCAGGTATTAAGCAAATGCAATGCTCAATTTCTTTGAAGGGGGAAATCTTTCAAGCAACTGCTCAGAAACAAGTCATCATACTCTTCCAATAATTCTCTTACCTCTCTAGGTAGCATAGCTTAGTCCTTTAGCTCCAATAGTCTTCTAATCATGGCATATTGAATTTAATGGCCTCTCGAAGCTTAGATTGGCTTAGTACCTATGTCTTCTTAGATCCTTAAGCTAATTTGGATTGTAAGTTATTCACTTGGCTTAGGGTCATAGGATTTAAGGTGATCTTCTTCCCATCCTTTTCAAATGTGTAGGTGTTTCTAAACCCATCATGACTGGTGTCACGAACTGAGGACGGCCTAGTCATAGCAGACGCCGTATACTGTACAAAGAACCCCTGATTGGTTACCCTTCCAATCAAGAACTCTTCACACAATATACAAGGCTCTACAACCACTAGTTTCCAAAGAACATCCATACTCACATGATATCATTATACAAACATATTTATATAAAATTTAGGTTAATAAGCTTACAATAGACAGCGTTTAAGTATGTCTAGGTCTATAATGATAAGATAAACAAAAGTACATGAGTAATAGTCCACTTAAACTATTCTCTCTCTGTACACAGGACAGTTCGCTCTTGCCCAAGTCCCTAAGCTAACCTGCGGCATCCCCCATCTTGCCTCTACGAACAGGCTATCCTGCAACAAAAGTCTAAAGGGGTGTAAGCCTAAGCTTAGTGAGCAGAACTCTCAGCCACACCACAAGCAAGTTATAAGTACATTATATTCAAGCATATGAATGAATGATCAACTAGATTGCCAAACAATACGTATAATTAACTAGTTCATATACGTAACTCAGATTTAACGCCCTCCGAAGTCAGGGTTGGAGTTTACACGGCACCAATCAGATCAGGGTATTATACTAGAACTTACTTTACTACGGAACTCCACGTTTCGTACTTATATCAAATAATTCTTTTATTTTCAGAAAAACCCAAGTTCTAGTATAATTGTGAGTGGGCCCCCGCAGTCCACACTCACCCCTAAACGGAGGCCTCTAGACTCGACCCTTAGCCAGGCGGTTGGTGCCTCTAACGCCTAGTGTTCCCGCAGGCCAGGGTAAGGTCATTTTGTACGAGTGCACCATACAGAACCAAATAAATAAATAATATCAACCCTCGAATTGCCTCTCTTTACCTCCGTGTGATGTGACGGCCGGAATAGTATCCATGCTATGCATGTTAATGCATGTCCCAATTTCTTTTTATAGGCCAAGTATAATTAGGTTCAAATTATGCTATGACCATCCAATTGTACACACATTCATTTTCTATACTACCATGCAACAAACATAGCATTATCAATAGTTAAGATAAGTTCACAACTCAAGACATACCAGCATACACAAGCGTTTCCCAAAACCCCACACAATCATCAATTGACAATAGTATTCAAGTCCACTATCTACAATCACAAAACAAGCATGGAGTCATTGGGTAAGTACTCACTCGGCCATGGTGATTCGTCCTAATCATAGTAGTCGATCAAGAGGTCCTCACGCTCCTCAGGGTCACCTGATCATTACGATTTGATAAGGCTAGTAAATACTTAAATTAACTAATAATTCTAAACATTTAATTATCTAATTCTACTTAGACTACTATCAACTTTTACTCGGTTAGACCTTATTATTAATCGTATATAACTTCTTCATCTTATTTCTGATATTTATGAATTTATAGTCGTTTTTCATCATTTTCGGACGTATATTTATACGGTAATGTATGTTTTGGATGTTAAGACCCCTATTTTACATTATGAACTAAATTTATAGAAATTTTGAGCTATAATACTTAAGTTTTCTTATTACTTATATTTATAGCCTTTATTCCTTAAATTCTTATAATTAAGGGATTTACTTTGTTATTACTAATTCATGTACTGAATTAGGTATAATCTAATTTACAAGGTGTATTAGGATTTATTGATTTTTTGTACCTAATTACCTACATTTTTCTTATTTTTCTCATTTTCTAAACCTATGCTTATGTCATCGCTTACATCATCTTTTCTTTATGTCATTGCTTATGTCATCACTTGCTTATGTCATGGCTTATGTCATCACTTGCTTATGTCATGGCTTATGTCGTCATGGCTTATGTCATCTCTCACCTCATCATTTGATTACATAAGCATTACCTTATGCTTATGTCATATGTACATGTCTTATGTATATTTGTTCCTTACTTTATACTTATGTACATATGCCTTATACATACATATCTTATACATCTACATATATTTATACCGTATTTATACATGTATTCCTACTCATATACCTATTGGTTGGATACATATTTTTATACTAAAAATTCGTATGCCAAATTTTCTCTTAAGAAAATCCTCTCAATTTCATCCTTTTGTATTTCTATGTATGTATTTAGTATAGTATACACATATATAGTTAGATATGGTCTTAAGTTAGGTTATGTACATGATAATTACTTATGTATAAAGGTTCACATACTTGTATTCCTTTGGTATTTCTTTATGTACACATACCTAAGAGTACATACACATGTATTTCTTCCATCTCCTTCATGATTCTTCATTTTCTATACTTAAAGATGGAAACTTTGTTTCCTCTTCATCAAGACATCACTAAACACCTAACTACTTATCTAATCTACCTAATTAACTAACTAATGAATAACATAAAGTAACATAAAACAACTTAAAGACATACCTTTAATTGTGTTGAAGTTTTTGGAGACAAAAGCAAAGGAATGAAAGTGAAAGAGGAGAGGGAAGTTCACGGCATGGAAAGGGAAGTTTTGCTTTGTTTCTTTTTATTTGATTCTAATTATGGAAGATAACAAATGGTGGGGCCTAAAAGAGATAATTGTGGATGGCAACAATTAAGGGGAAGGGAAAAAGAAAAATCAAAAGAAAAATCAAAAGAAAAGAAAAGAAAGCCATCATTAAGAAGCTAAGATATTTTTCTTATCTCTTAAGATCTTTGACTTTTCTAAGTGTTGACTTGGTCAACTCTTTGACTTTGGTCAACATGCATTATCTTAGTCAACATTCCTTAAGTATGTGCAATTTTGTGCACATAATGTAGTAATTAAAGGAAATGAGGGGAAAAATGAAGGAAATGAGGGGAAATGAGGTATTTGATGAATTGATTAGTAAACATAGTTGATGAGATCTTACTTTAGGTCTTTATAGCTTATATATCTCATTTGATAAACTACTTTGGATAACAAATGCAAAAAATACTAATTTGAGTATTAAAGTTCACTACATATAACCTAATCTTCAACTATTACCCTAACTCTAAGTGAGACTATCTTAATCACTTACTTAAGAAGTAAATATAATCTATGACTCATTATCTTAATTTCTAATGGATTACCTAAGGATTCGAATCTTATAAACATGAATGAGAGTCATCTCTAACCTTTTACTAGTGAATTGGACAAAAGATGAGCATTATATTATCAATTAGGGTTTTAGGGTATATCATGTTGGATTAGTGCACATATGTCTTTAAGATAATCATTTTTAAGGTTTCTATCACCTTTGAATAAAATCTTTAGCATTTAGAAACATTTAGGGTAGAAAAATTCTTTACGCGATTGAGTAATTCTTTTAGGGTTTTCACTTTCATTAGCCTTGTCGACTCCTAAATTGTCTAACATAGTTGAGTCTATTTCAAAAACTAGGTTGATAATTTTAGGGGTTTACAACTGGCCCTTCGATCAAATAACTAAGGCTAGCCTAATAACATATGGGACACGTACATAGGTAATGCATCATAGTGAATTTCATTAGAGTAGTTCCTAATGGAGATTGATAGCAGTACTTACCAAGTGATATGTAGTGCTCCATTCTCATTTAGCTAATGTAGCTTGTATGGCCTTGGATGTGACAAAGTTGGTAACTTAAACTTCTGAACCAAGTCAATAGATGCTACATTAGCATAGCTCCCACTATCCACTATGTGTGCATGCACTTATTCGTTCACCTTGCAAGTGATGTGAAATAAGTTCTCTCGTTGCTCCTCCTTAATAGATGGTTCAATGCTTAGGGATTGTCAAACAACTGAAGTTAGCTTGTCCAAGTCATCAACATACATGTTTTCTTCTAAATGCTCTTCACTACTCTCCCTAACTTCCTCTTTTATCTTTGCTTTTACTTATAGTTCCTCATCAATATTGTCTACTTCAATGGTAGGGACTTTGCCTTTGATGACCATAGTGTGTCAATTGGGGCATTTGGAGGCCATGTGACCAAAACCCTGACACTTAAAGCACTTAATCTAGCTCATCTTTTGTCTTAATCTTTGACCTTTCTCATAAGTCCTCCTCGGCACCTTTTGGTCAATAATGTGGTTCTTTTGCTCAAATGTGACTTTAATCTTCTTACTAAGCTTAGTACTGTATTGAGCTTGGTTGCTAGCATGGTTAGGTTGGTTACTTTCAGTAGGTTGGCTTAATTGAGGTCGAATCGACCTATTTGTCCTTTGTCTCTCAACTCGCTGCACAATCTTTATAGCTCATCCAAAGTGATAAACTGCTACAATTCCACTATTTCCCCAATATCTATCCTCAATCTAATTAGGAATTTAGATATTGTTTAGGTTGAAGGCTTATTGACCTTGCATTTGAGCATAAGTACCTAAAACTTTTGTACATATTTTTTGATAGTGTAGTTTCCTTGCCTTAGTTCTTGGAGTTGGGCAAAAGTGTCTTGTAAGTAAGTGTCTGGTACAATTTGGCTCTAAGGACTCTTTTCATTGAGAGCTAAGTTCTAAACTCTTTGTATCCATCTCACCTTCTCATGGCTTAACAGTTCCTCCACCACATTGCAGCATAACTTGGGAATTCCACAACAGTAGTTTAGACCTTATCATAGTCCTGATACTGATAGTATTTGAAAACTAGCTCTACTTTCTCCTCCTAGTTCAAATAATCATCAACATTTCCTAAGCCATTAAAGCTTGAAACATAGAGTTTTATATGGTTGGTAACTTATGGTGTAAGTGCTCTATCCTCTACATAATATTCCTCTTTCATCTTCTTATACTTCTACCAAATCTATTCTTCTTCACACATATCCTCTTACTCCTCTACTTTGGTCTTGCCGAGTTAGGTACTATCTATACATAGGTCGGACATCTTGTGGAACACCTCCAACTTCAGGAGTAGGTTGAAGGGTATTTTGAATGACCTCAATAGGTTAGGAGGCTAATGCATGAACGGTTCACATTAGCTTAGTGATCATATTGGTCGCTTCATCAAATTGTTTGTTGGAACTTCTAGGGTTGTTTTGTTGACTATGGTGTATAACCCCGTTATTATCATCTCCGATATTAGCATTAACACTAAAGTTAGTCAATTTACTTAGTTTCATGTTCTTAACAACAAGCAATACTCGTATTGTTTAGGAATGACATATAACCACTCCTAATCTATCAATCTACTAGCTACATAGAATCCAAACCTACAATTTAACTATACCTTACTTCAAAAATCCAACACTCCTGCTAACTTCGTCCGACCTAACATAGAAATATTTAGCTACTACTTACTGTATCTTCTATAGTTTAAAACAGAGTATTGCACAACAACCAGCACAATAAAGCAAAACCACCCCTTCTACTATCACTAAAACACTAATAGCTAACTCGAACACAACCTCAATGGTTAGTTTACTACTCAACACACTCTGATGCAAATGGCAATCACCACAACAAAACAATAAGACAATACAATAGTGACTTGCCTAATGAGAACCTCCGCTCTGATACTAAGATGATATGTTGTACCAAGAAGAGACAAGGTCAAGTGTATCTAGAGGATGGGTCTAAGCTCTCATAAAGCTTGAAAATAAGAGGGAAACATGTGAAACAAGCTAAACCTATGAACGAATCTAAGGATATGACGTACCAAGGAACTCTGTAAACTTATGAATAAGCTCAATATGATGCACGAGCCAATTCAATGAGGTCACTCAAGCCTTGCTTAAGAGTTAGGATAAGAGTAAAAGGAAGTAAGATTCTAGGAAAGGAAAAACTCATTATATTCAACAACAAGATAATGAGGGTGATGATTCTTGTAGTTACATATTACAAGGGTATTTTATACTCACAAATCTAGGCAACTTGCCAAAAGTGGAAAAGACTAAAAGGGTAATGTCCAAAAGAGGTAAAATACAAATAATGAAAGAGGGTACAAAAGAGAAATTAGAAAAAGAAGCCGATTCAAGCAGTATATTTTATCACGTAGTTGCTTGGATACATGGCTAGTGGTTAGAGGCGGTTTCTGGTAAAACGAACAAAAGAGTATGGTTGGGCTAGTTAATGCCCAACTAAATTGTAGATTCTTCCAAGGTGTTTTTAGCTTAGAGTGTTCTAGGTAGCTTAGAGAAGGGTTGGTCGAGCTAGTAGGTGATAGAGCTAAGCTATTAACTAAGCACTTTTCAGGTTGGCATTTAGGGGCAATTGATAGGCATAGGAGAGCTCGGCTTAGAAATGGTAGTAGGTCAGTGGATAAAAATAGCTCAGATTCCTTGGTTATAGGTTAGGAAAGGAGAATACACCTTACTAAGCCTTCAAGTCCTCATGCTCAAACTTGGGTTAGGGGTCTTATAGCTCAATTTCTATCAAGTAACCTCTCTTAATTCGATGAGCAAACAATGTCAAATAAAACCACTTCTTGGGAGGCAACCCAAGCTATTTTTCTTTCTTATGTCATTTCATTTCATTTTTTTTAATTTCTTTTTCTTTTTTTTTTATCATATTACAGTTCAACACACTCCATTTTCAACAATCCTCCTAAGTGTTGTAGGTTGGAAAAACTTAAGAAGAAGTTAAACTTGCTAAGGAAAAGAAAGCAAGGATCGTGACCATGAACTAGGACACGAAGTCCAAAAAGTCAAAAAGGTAAAACGGGGATGGGGACGCCAAAGGGTGGGGATGAGTGTCAAAGAGGAATACGGTACAAATCCTATCTGTGAACCTCTCGATAGTAACTTTGGTTGAAAATTGAAAAGAATAGTAAGAGATAACCATGGACAAGGATCATGCCTATGATTTGAATTGTGATTTTCTTAGCACGAATCACATTCAAATTTTAAAAGAAGGAAGGGATTAAGGGGAGTACCATAGCTAAGGATTACACTTGTGAACTTGACTGTAGTCATGCAATACTAATCATAACTTGCTACTTGAATTTTGATGATTGTTTTATTTCAAACCTTCCTAATTTAGCTCTTTTTTGCTAAAGAATCACTTCCCCTTTTCTAATACCTTACTTCTTTAAGCCAAGTTGAAAATTCAAAGAAATCTTGTCAACTTGACTATTACTTATTATAGTGATTGTGCACTTACCATGTTTGTCAAGAACAAGTTTCCATTTTGAGGAACAATAACATAACATGTATGTTTTTATTTATACGAATCTTTATTATGGTGTAGATTACTTTCCTCCCTAGTAGACACTCTCACTATAATATCTAAAGCACTAAGTATAGGGAAAAAATCTCTTGTTCACCTCTATGACTCCTACACAACAAAAAACTACCACTGTCACAACACCAGAAGGGCCTCTTCCTAAACTATCTTGGAAGACGAGCCATTAGAAACCCTACCACCACATCCCAAACACATGTTAGAATTTGACAATCCTAACTACCAAGTAAGATTCAAAGTGCTCAATAAAAAGAGCTTTTCAAGATTATGCTTTATTGATTGGGAAATACTTGGGTAAGCTGACATAGAGATTGGAACAAGAGCTACAGTAGAGGAAGGAGGATGGGAGATATTGTTCAATATCCAAAAGTCAATTTATAAGGAACTTACCCTAGAGTTCCTCATTACCCTTTCCACGGAATACGACCAAAACCTGTATGGAGCTTGAAATACATTATCCTTCCAACTAAGAAACACTAATTTAACCTTTCCATTGCCAAATTCAAGGTATTCATGGTGATAAGGATCAAATCGAGAAACGGCAGTGGATCTAGAAAGGAAGAGTAATGGGTATTTAAAGAAAATGGGTACAAAGAACAGGAAAAGTTTTGATAGTGAATGTAGATGGATATAACTCACCAAGACACAAACACAATCAAGGGTTTGAGCTTGAAATAGAGTTCAATATAACTTACGAGGTTAGATATGACTCACTAACCAGTTTAAATAAAAGGGTTCACCACAATCCTAAGAATAAGATTAATGAGAACACGGGAGAGATTAAAGAGAGTAATCGATACTCAATAATTCGGTAAATGCAAGCTCTACTAGCTCAAGTACAGCCTTGCTCAAAAGTGGAAAGTTTCACTCTCTCTATATATCTCTGTATATCTATCTATCTATATCTCTATGTTTATCCCTTTATCTTTGTAAATAACAGTTACTATTTATAACAAGTCCTAAACTTTAGTAGCAAGACTATAAATAATGTACGAGGCCTTAAACCCTAAAGAATTGGGCTTATAAATAAAATAAAGGAAAACATAAACAAGAATACAAAATTGTGCTTTTTATAAGACTCGGCATGTCTTAGGAAGAGTAGTATCCGAACTGGACGGGGTTGGCAGTTAGATGTACGGGTTTGGAAAGGGGTCCCTAACGTCTTACGTAGCTTGGCTGAGACACCAAAGAGATCAGCCCACAATTGCCGAGTGCTGGAATTAGTTGGCACTAGTCTTTTGGGGTTATGCCGAGTGGTTCTTTGGTCTCGAGTCCTCGATTGTATGATCTCTCATCTTCTTAGTAGACAATAGACTTGTTGCCGAATGGCTCCTTTTCTCCCCTTCGACCTTCTATCATTTGCTCGGCTTTGGGGAATTTGTTTAGCCTCGGGTTAGAATAGGTTAGCATCTTCTTTTGGAGGGTCAGTGTCAGCTTTGAATAGGTTAGCTTTGGCTTGGATGTAGTTGGAGCTTGATTCCCGTCATTATTACGGGTTTGAAACAAAGTCATCCTCGACATTAAGTCTTGTTGCCGAAGTAGTCCCTGACATCTTGCGTAGCTTGGCTGAGACAATAGAGAGGTCGGCCCATAATTGTCGAGTGATAGAATTAGTTGGCACTAGTCTTTCGGGGTCATGCCAAGTGGTTCTTTGGTCTCGAGTCTTCAGTTGTGTGATCTCTCGTCTTCTCGGTAGACGATAGACTTGTTGCCGAATGGCTCCTTTTCTCCCCTTTGGCCTTCTGTCATTTGCTCAGCCTTAGCGAAATTTGTTTAGCTTTGGCCTCGAACTGTTTAGCCTCGAGTTAGACAAGTTAGCATCTTCTTCTAGAGGGTTAGCGTCGGCTTTAGACAGATCAACCTCAGCTTGGACATAATCAGAGGCTGATTCCCATCACATGGGGCTTTATGAAAAAGACTATGCAATTTCCTAAATTTTATACCCTACCTTTGTGAACTCCTATGTAGAGTTAGCCCTACAAATTACTAGCAAAAATTGTTGGATTAAAAACCTACAACCACAAATTTGCAAGAGGAACTGACCTGAAAAATCCCACACACCAAATCCTCCACTAGTTACTCACCCACACTATTAGTAGGGGAAGAAAGAGCATCGAGATAATAACGATGCATTAGGTCCTCTACCTCTACAATCTTGTGGAGGGGTACTAAATCAACTTGGTGGTAGCCTTAGTCTTTTACATGTGATATTAAGCTACTGATGCTAGTGTCAACCAAATAAGGTACGGGTTGTATGTCATGGCCTTAGCAAAGAAACTCAAACTTCTTGTTGATAACTGCCAATTAAATATGATGAGAGATGTAAACTAGATGTCTCTCTCAACTTTTTGATAGATGGGACTTCTCTCGAATGACATTGATAAGATCACATCTAAAAGGAAAGAGAATGAAACTTCCATCAATTAAGGGAGCTTGGTCTATAAAGTGAAGAAATAAAAAAAGTGAGGTTCACAAGTTAGTTACATCCCAATTTGAACAATCTATGAAGAGGTTATTTTGTTGATAGATAAGTTGATGGATTTCTACACTAATTTCATTGATTAAGTCAAGATAAAAATCTTTGCCTACAAAAGAAGAGTTGATTGTTGTTGCAGAACGAATGGATTTAGTAGATAGAGAGAAGGAGGATGATAAGGAAGATCATGAGGAGGACACCATGAATTTGGATTCCAAAGGTGAGGACTTAGATGATTTAGACTTCTTTTAATTATTATTGTGTTGAATTATTACCTTTAGTTATTTACTTTTCAGTTTTCATGTTTTCCTTCTTTGTTATTAGTTTCGAGTCTTTGTATGTTTATGTTGCAATTTTTAGTTTTCAAGTTAATATTTAATTCCATTACATATAATGAAATAATAAAATCTTGTTTGTTTTGCATATCCTTTGCACCTATTCATTGACAACTCCTACGATGCTCACTATTATGGATTTTCATGTGCAATTTACACTTATCTAAGGAGGTACCATATCTCTAATACTCTCTTCTCCGTTATGCGTTATTATGTTTCTTTGTGCATACTTTTAATACACTTCATTGTAAGTACATTGGGGACAATGTATTAAATTAAGTATAGGAAGGGGTATGATAGAAAAAGAAAACCTTATATTACTATTTAGGAAATCAATTATATATTAATTTAACACCAATTTTTCTTTTTAATCTACAACCCTCTCTTATTTAGTAATATGAGGAGTGAATAGTGCTTGTATAAAATTTTTGCTAAGTCACTATTACACATTTTTCTTGTTGCTAGAATTTAATAGTGTAATTCATGTGAGGCAAAGTTACATGATATTTAGCTTAGGATTCTAAGGTAATAATTAAATAATAAAATTGTTGATTAAGCACTAATCATATACTACTCTTAGAATTTCCATGGATGTATGCTTATCCTCCTTAGATTTTTAGAGCCCTATAATTTTTAGTAAATAAGTAGATGAAACTTGTCACTTGTAAATTCTCTTAAGAATTTTAGATAGCCTAAGGTATGAATAAGAATAAAATGATAAGAAGCAGTTGTTACGAATTGACTTTAGTCTATTAGAAGAGCCAAGTTCTTTTCCGCTATCAATATAAAAATAAAAGGGTTGAATTAATAAGGATCGGCCTTGGTCTGTCAAAAGAGTAAGGTACTCTCTTACTACTAATAAGCTTTGGTAAATGATTAATAGTAAAATTTAGCAACCTCTTTGCAAAACTTTACATATGAGCAAAATAATCAAGAGATGAATAGATATAAAATGTGTTTACACTTGATTATAGTGGTTGGCAAGGTTGAAGAGAGATTTGTATGCATCATAGCTAAGTGTAAGGGGGTTGCGTATGGTTCTTACCTAATTATACAAAAAGAGAACTAATTCAGGGGAGAATCCTTTGTCAAATAGTGTAAGTTAATCTTGATTTGCATGAATTAGTTGTTGAATTCTAGTATTTGTGTTTTTGATGCATTGAAAAGGTGAGATAAGAAAAATTTTGCAAGTTGTTAAGGATACTTGATAAAAACTTTACAGAGGTGCATGGACTTATATCATAAGTTGGTTGATATGATTTCTTCAGTATCTTGAATAGTAATAGCTAGACTTAAAAGTTCTTATCTTGATTTCTCTACTCTTGTTAAGGATTGATTAATTTGCTCGAGGATAAGAAAATGTTTAAGTATGAAGAAATTTAATGAGTATGATTTTACGTACATTTCCTATCATATTTTTATGGTTATTTGGATTTATTTTATTGTGATTTTTGATGATTTTCATACTTAATTAAGTCATTTTTTGATTTTAAGACCTGAAAGGAACAACAAAGTGAAAAGGATGAAGATTATGTACTTTTAAGGAGAATTTCACAGGATTTGAAGAATAACTTAAAGATAGCAAGCATTGAAAGTGAATTTTGTCAAGAATTAAAGTCCAAAAAGGACAATGGGTGAAGTCTATAGTTGTGTTCCCTGGCCATTCCCTTGTAAAAGAATTCAATTGAATTTTCCAATAATTTGTACAAGGAGAGGTCCAATGCCCCAAGTGCATGGCCGTGATCCTTAGGTGTGATTATTCTATGGTTTTCAAAGCTTACCATTTGAGAGTCATTTTGTTAGGTCCATATAAATAGCAGCTAGATATGCACAAAAAAGCTAGAGAAGATGCCAAAAGGAGAAGAACAAGAGCTTAATAGCATTTCCTAGGAGCTTTAATAATTTCTTTATGCAAGTTTACGTTTTTGTTATAGTTTTAGAGTAATCTATAGATATGTAGACCTGTAAACCTTCAATTCACATGTAATGCACTTATCTAGTTTATTCTAATAATACTTCTTGTTTCTTGTTGATTCAATTGCGTGTTTTGCATTGATTGAGTTGTTATTTCTAGGTATTCAACTTGATTATTTGATTTTGTATTAAGGTTATGAGACTTGATGCATGAATAAATCTATTGCAACTAAAGGGAACTACTATAATCTTAGCAATAAGTTATAGATTTTTTTTAAAATTAATTTATTATGTTATGAGATTAAGGAATTCATGGTCTTCATGCCATTTGAATTTATTCTATTATAGAAGTGATTGGATAGAGTGTAGTTAAGAATAGGAATCCATAGAGAATCGATTCCTGTTAATTTATTTATTGAATTCCTCTTGTTAATAAGAATAGAGAATAAATTAGAAATCTTTAGTATTATTATATGTCAATTTCTTAGTTATGAGAGTCTAAATATCCTTATGATTATTTAAGGTTTTTATTTGTTCTTGTTATTTATTATTGATTAACAATTAGTTTCCTTTCACTAAGCATGTAGCATTAAGAGCCCCTTGGAATCCTTTCTCGTCAGGAGAAAGAAGAGAAGACTAAGCTTTAATATTGAATTCAAAAGATTCCATTCTTTAGTGAGTCAAAATTTGGCCTAGGAAGGGGGATACTTCTACTGTTCAAGCCCTATTTAAGATAGGATAATGGGGTTCAAGCAAGAGACTTTAGGTTTTACTTAAGGCCAGTAGCAAACTTTGGTTTTAGTGCACTTGTGGAAAAGAAGGAAGCTCTATTTAGTTAGCAAGCATAGGAAAACAACCCCCCCCCCCCCCTAGGAAACTTACTGTTAATGCTAATCCATTAGTTTTAGCTCAAAGTTTTCCCTCAATTGTCTTATTTTATTTCTTTTTAATTAAACTTAATCCATTTATTTTATCATTGCAATTGATATCTCCTTTTTAGTAGAATAATCAAGCATGGGTAAGTAAGTGTGTAGTCCTTGAGGGATCGATAACCTTAGACTCTATTGTTCACTATATTATTACTTGATAGGTGTACCTATCTAATACTTCCTGGTGAATGTGTATCTGAATGGCATGTGCAATTTGGTGGCTCATCTAATAACACCAGACAAGGAGTTAGGGTGAACTTGACATCTCCTAAAGGGCAAGAGATACCTCTAGCTTTCATGTTAGACTTCCCTTTTATCAATAATGACATTAAGTATGAAGCCTTTTTACTTAGACTCATTTTTGCTTAGAATCTTAGAGCATCTAACTTATGAATTTATGGTAACTTGAACTTGATCATGAAGTAAGTTGACAGTGAGTTTGTCAAGACCCTAAAGGGGGCCTAGTAGGATTGCCTAAAATTTCCATAACATGTGTGCACCCATGATATGAAAACTACCTTCAAATCAGAGATTGCAAGACTCTAAATAATAAATCACTAAGATTATTGATTTTCAAGTAAGTAATTTATTATAACATAACATAACATAATATATAATTATAAATAACTATGGATGTCCGATATCCCACAATTCCTTAGAATCGCAGAGAATCGGTATCCCTTACCAAATAATAGGACAGGATATGCCAACATTATAAAATTGTAAGAAAAATTAAATTATATTAAATTCTAACATGTGAATATTTTCTACAAAGAATGTTTATGTATCACCTATAAAGATCTCAACTAATTCTAATACTAATGTACATATCTTCATCTCACACTTAGCACTCGAGACTTATCCCAATCCCATCGTAAGTAAACCTACAAAAGAAAGACTATTAGGGAATAAGCTACAAGAGCTTAGTGAGCTATTCCTCATACCATACTGGCAAACAAGTCATCAAACAAATTGTTACAACCATATGAATGCATGCACATGCAATATGCCAAACAATATATGCAGTTGACCGGTACTGCATATAACATTGGATTTTAATGCCCTCCGAGATAAGGATTGGAGATTCATTGGCATCAATCACAATCCGGCTCTAGCACCTGGGTTTTTACCCATAACTTTGAATATCACATTTCGTAAAATATATTTCCATTTCTAAGTCGTCTAATAGTATACAAAATCCCAAGCTTAGCAATTAGGTGGCTCCCGCAATCCATACTCACATCCTATAGCGAGGATCTCTAGACTCGACCCTCAGCCATATTAGTGTCTCCATCACCTAGTAAGCTCGTAGGTTCGGGTAAGGTCATGTTGTACGAGTGCACCGTATAGAAACACTTTAATATATATAAACAACCCCTACAAGGCCTCTCTTTATCTTCACGTGAAGTGACGGCCAGAATAAGTAATGCAATGCATGAATAATGCATGACCCTTTTAATTTAAGATAAGCCAAATATAATTAGGTCAAATTATGAGGTGATCAATCAATATCAGCAAACCATCCAAATCATATAAAAATCAATCATATAATCAAATCATCAATTATCGTATTTAATAATATTTCTCACAATAATCAATCAATATCAAGTACATGCATATCCTAAAACCCCATGCATTAAGTTATTGATATTCAATTTAAGTACACTAACTACAAGCACAAATAAGTATAGTCATCGGGAGTACTCACTTGACTATGACGACTCGCTCTAGTCGTAATAATCGATTGGAAGATCGTTGCCCTCGTCGGGATTACTTGATCATTATGAGATAACAAGGATAATAAGTAATTGAATTAACTAACAGTTTTAAATATCTATCTACCTAATTCTACTTAGATTACTATTAGTTTTATCAGATTAAACCTAATTTTTAATCATATATAGCTTTTTCATTCTATTTTTGATATTTACGAATTTATAGTTGTTTTTCATTATTTTTGGATGCACGTTCACATGGTGATGTCCATTTTAGACATTAAGACCTGTGTTTTACAATGTAGACTAAATTTATTAAAATTTTAACTATGGAAGCTTAATTATTCTTGTTACTTATATTTATATCCTATTTTAGGACTTAATGATTTAATTAGCTATTAGATTCTTACACTTAGGGAATTTTACATTGGTATTACTAACTCATGTACTTAATTAAGTTTAATTTAATTTAGGATGTGTATTAGGGTTTTAAAGGATTTTTGGATCCTAAGTACATATATATACTTATGTTATACTCTTATGTAATCTTATAAGTTATTATTTTATAAGCTTACGCTTATGTTATCGCTTACATCATCAATCGCTTATGTCATCATTTGCTTATGTCATGGCTTATGTCATCTTTTAATTGCATCATTACTTACATTATCATTTGATTAAATAAGCCTTACCTCGTACCTAAGTGTATTATGTACACTTATGTATATTTATACATATATTAAGTTTATACTTATACCATTACTCTACTTGTATGTATACTAGTATACTCATATATATACTTATACTTATATCATATTTATACTTATACATATACCCATATATGTATATACGCTTACATACGTATTTTTATATGTATTTTCGTATGCCAAAAATTCCTCTTAAAAAAGCTTCTCATATTTCACCCTTTTTGTATTTTAAGGGTGTATTTAGCATGATATATGTATGTATAGTTAGTATATGCCTTATTTTAGGTTATGTACATATTAGATTCTTATGTACAAAGGTCTTTATACATGTATTTATCTAGTATACACTTAGATACATATACTTAGATACATGTACACATACTCTTCTTCTATTTACTAAGGCTATCCTACACTTCTAAACATAAAAATTGAATCTTTAAGCCTTAATCAACATATATGTACACAACACATAAACTTCTTAAACTAATCTATCTATTCATCTAACTATTAGATAATATGGAATAATACATGATAACATACCTTTGTTTTCTTCTTGATATATGGTTGCAAAGTTGGAAAATTAGGAAAAGTGAAAGTGAAAGGGAGGTCACGGTTATGGAGGAAGAAAAAGGGACTTGATTTTGTGCTGTTTTGTGTTTTTGAAAGTGAAAGTAAGTGGGGTCCTAAGGGGAAAAGGAATGGATGGCAAAAGAAGAAGAGAAAAGGAAGAAAAGTCTAAAAGAAAGGAAAAGAAAAGAAATCATTAGAAGGAAGAGATATTTCTAAAATGAAATTGACATTTTGTTGACTTTTCCACATGTTGACTTGGTCAACTTTCCAAAAATAAATGCCATTTTGTGTACATAATGAAGTAATTAGGGAAAATTAGGAGAAAGATTAAGGAAATGAAAGGAAATAAGAAGTTAAGTGAATTGATTAGTAAAAATAGATAATGAGATCTTTCATTAGGTATTTATATCCTATATACACCATTTGGTAAGCTACTTAGTATAATTAAGATGAAAAGTGTCATTTAGGGTATCTATATACACCATTTGGTAAGCTACTTAGTATAATTAAGATGAAAAGTGTCATTTAGGGTATTAATGTTCACTATATGTAACCTGAGCATCAACTGGATCCTTAACTCTATGTAATACTAACCTAGTTATATACTTAGAAGATGAATGTGATCTATGATGTAATATCTTAGTTTCTAATTGATTACTTTAGTATTGTATGTATTTATGAGTGATTAAAAGTTATCTTTAATCTTTTACCAATGATTTGGTATAATGCTAAGGTTATATTATCAATTAGGGTTTTAGGGTAAATTATAGTGAGTTAGGACTTCTATATCCTTAAAGTTATAGTTTTAGGGTTTCATCACTTTCGAGCGCAATCTCTAGTGTTTCTATACATTTAGGGTATAAAAATTTTCTACGTGATTAAATCTTCGATTGTTATATTAGGGTTTTCATTTTAACTAGCCTTGTCAACTCTTAGAATCTTCAAGCACACTAGGGTTTACTTTGGGTGTCAGGTTGAAAATTTTAGGGGTTTATAGAGTTTTCCTTAAAAGAACTGGCATTAGCACCCTACAAGGTTGTAATGTAGTCCTTAGTTAGTAAATTCAATTCAATGAGATATGGGTACACCAAACGGTCCACCAACAACTATGCAAATGCCTTAGCTTAGCTTCGAAGGTTCCCATTCAAGCTATAGAGAATAATTTGAATGTTTAAGTTATCAAGAAATCCATCCCATGTGTAGCTCTACAATTAATGGACAAAGACAAAGAAGTGTAAGACGACTGGTGCATTCCTATTAAGGCACAATTAGCACATCTTAATGTAGCTTCTATGACAACTTTAAAGAACTTCATGTGTATTAATGGTGTTTTATATTTTGAAGGACCAAAAGGCATCTTTTCTTAATGTATTTAGGTGAAACAAGATCATATAAAGTTAGACAAATACCATAAGATTTGGTGTAGAGAAGAACGGCTACCCATGTATTGTCGTATTCAATGTGCAAGGTATTATTGGCCAACAATGTCTAAAGATGCATCTTTGCTACAAATGATTTGCCCAAAGTATGTTGAACTCCTTGACAAGGAGAATGCAACTTTGTATTAAGTAGGAAATTGGAGGTGCCCTTATATCGATTACTTAAAAAATAATGTCTTGCCTACAAATAGCACGGATGCTCAACTAGTAAAGCATAAAGCAAGAAAGTATCTTATACATGAGGATGAGTTGTATAGGGTATCATTCATGGGAAAGTCTCTCTAATGCATAGCACCCCTAGAAACAAAACAATATCATTTGAAGGGCACTCCAGAGACGGTAGAGAACATCAAGGGGGAAGGAAGTTGTACCACCACTTGCTTGATATGAGGTACTACTAGCCTACCTTTGAAAATGATGCACTCAATTTTTCTAGGAAATATGTCACACATAGATGTCAAAATTGCAATTCTACCCATGCGATTCTACCCGTGCGATTCTATGTGTTTTCGATTTTAGGAGGCTCTTTCGAGTTAACTCGTGTATAAAATTATTTTCTTATAAAAACTTACTTTTTAAATAGATTTTACATGTAGTAACTTACATTTTAACCAAGTTTACTGATTCTACATATATAAGTTGAATGGGCCAAATATAAAAAGTAATAACTAGGCTTCTATTATCAATTAACTATTAAGGCATTATATCATCTTCCTTATTCCATCCAATTTTTTCTTCATTCTCTTTCTCTTAGTCCTTTCTTCGATATTCATAACCTTCATTTAGGTTCCAATGCCAATAGAAAAGTTTATAAGAAAAGTTATATATTTAAGTTTATACCATTAACAACTCAAAATAATTTGAAATGTTTGATTTTCTTCAATTCATTGGTTTTTTTAGACAAAATAGTAGAAAAGAAATTAGTTTTGACCCTACTTATCCTTATTTCATGAATGTTAGATCATAGATTAAGAATTTTTTTTATAGAAAAATAACTAAATTTCTTGATTTCTTTATTTCTATTATGTATTTCAAGCTTTTTATAACTACTATAAGCAAATTTATGATTTTTTGAAAACTATTTTACATAGGTTGTAGAAACTATTTTACAAATCCTTTGGCGATTTTAGGTAAAATCATGAATTTGACAAACTTGGTATCACATGTCAACAACATGGTGATGTAATCCATGCTCCCGTTATTACATTGCATAGTTTAACTACTCTATAGCCATTCCATACTTGGGCATTTGACTTAATTGGTCCAATACATCCACCATCCAAGGGAAGCATATGGATCCTGATTAAGACAGAATGCTTCACTAAGTAAGTTGAGGCGATCCCCTTCGAGAAAGCAACATGACTTATTGTAGCAAATTTCATGTAGGAACATATTATTTATCGCTTCCTAAAGAGTATCCTTTCAAATAATGGAACTCCATCAACTTGGATGTATGATAGCTATTGGCTTCTTACAATATTAATAATGTAAAGTCCACACCATACTACTTGAAGGGAAATGACTAAGTAGAGGCAATGAACAAGACTCTCTTGAAGGTGCTTAGTCTAATGGTTCATGAAAATTTCAAAGAGTAACATAACAAACTACCACTAGCATTATGGGTTTACATGAACTCAAAGTGAGGTCTTACTTAGGCAAAAACTTTCTCTTTGGTGTATAGGTTCGAGGCAATGATGCCTAATGAAAATTTGGTTCCTCCTCAATGCTTAGCTCTCAACAATAAATTGGAACCCAACACCTTATGTATGCTGGATCTTGAAGCATTAGAGGAAAGACGAGACACTACCAAGTACAACTTTGCTAATTACCAAGAACGATTACGTATTCCTTATGATTACCTTGTTGGGAAGAGTTCTTTTTAGCAAGGCAATGTTGTACTTTACATAGTAGAGCATGTGTGATGAGATATTCCAGTGTCAAAGTTCACACCAAAGTAGGAAGGGCCCTTCATAATTCATGAGGTCTATAACAGCGACTATTGCAAGCTCCTTAATCCAAGGCAATCACTCCTCCTATTAACTTTCAATACATTAAGAAGTTTCATTTGTAAATTCAACAATGTGTTTGCAATTCATATGAAAGAAATATTTAGTTTTGCATCATCTCTTTATCTTCCCTTTCCTTTCATCTCTTTGTTGTTGCAAAGTTAGAGATTTATCTCTTTAGTGCACAAGTTTAACTAAGTATTCTATTCCTTGTCTTCTTATTGTTATAAAGTTAGAGATATGTCTCCTTAGCACATAAAGCTAATTTATAAATAAGTAAAGAGAGAGCAACATAAGGTTAATTATTGGGAAATACCCTCTCCACCGCTAATATTATTACTCTTAGCACTTGTTATAATCGCTACTTAAGCATGATAAATTACTTTATCTTATGTGCTTAACTTATTGTTGCTAGTAAGTGAGAGTCCCCCTTTAATGTGTGATGCTATGCTCTAAGCTTCATAAGTCATATGACATAAATCTTATTATCATAATATTTTTTGTGTTATTACTGCTAAGTGAAGCTCTACCTCTAGAGCATACAATGACTCTTGCAAGTTCAAGTGGCATAAGTTACTCCTAGGCTAAATAGCCTTACTATGAGATAAGGGCAAGCTATTGAAATAAATAAAGAATAGACAGAAAAGTAAAAAGCAATCAAATTTCATTAAATCAACGAGTTTTATTAGAAAGTAGTAGAAATAACTCAAACATCAAAAGAAAAAGGAAAGAAAAGAAGAATGAACATTAGTAGAATGAATAAATATAGTTAAACTCTACTAGGGGTGCCAATCTAAGCCTATTGTAGACATAAGGTTTGCATTGCCTAACAACTCTTTTGCTTCATGATCTATTTACTCAATAGCACCTTGCAAGGCCTAAATCCTCACCATTGCTCACCTCGATTACTCATAGCAGCATGATAACTTAGCAATTTCTTAGCTCTAGCAGCAACAACAACCAACTCTAAACTTCAAAAGATGAGATCCTTCAACACAACTAATTAGTTGTTGTAACTTATCACCTTGTAAAGTCATCTAAGGCTTCTAAAGCAATAATGTAGCCTCCCCTAACATCTTCATCATGGTATTGGCTAACTCTATCTCCAACATAAGAGACTTGGTCCATAAATCTTTATCTATAACATGAATCCTCTTCGATAGTTCTAATAGATGAGGAGGAACATCAAATCCATAGAAGGATATAGTCTTCTCTAGGATAGCTTTTGTAGTTTCTATCCATGTCTCTACAAGATAAGTTAACAACTGGGGGTAGAGAGACATCAATAGGTTCTGCATATAGTTCACCTCCATAGATGCTTGAGTGTAATAGTACATCCACATGAGCTTTGTCATCACCTGCCTCCTTCATTGACGAAATAATGTCATCTATTTTAAGGGAATCATTTAACTCTTCAATTCCATTAACATCATCATCATCATCTCCATATTGGACTGAAGATTCACCATAATCTACCAAGTCCTCATCATTATCTTCCTCATCTAAATTACTACTGGTGTAGCAAGATTGCTTGAACAAACCTCAAAGCCAAGGATAGCGTATTCTCCCTCTCGCTTGCCATAAGAAGAGAACCTACCCCAACCTACATGAACAAAGAAATAAAGTTAGAACGAATGAATACAAAAGGAAGAAATGTATATATGATGATAGCATGATGTATCTAATGACGTTACCCCTTGAATAAATGCTCACTTAGTCTATGTGGAATCTACTAGTACAAGTGATGGGTGGTTGTTCTTTAACTTTGAAGAAGGTTTCACTCCCTTTGTCCTACTAGGATATTCTAATTGTTTAGACACCTGTATAATGGCTCCTTGGGCATCTTCAGTACTTTAGGACTTAGGCCTTGGAAGTTTAAGAAAGAATTCATAATAATACATAGTAGGTGCATGAAGTGTATCATCTATTGATGCAAAGGCATAAACCTGGAAGACATCCAAGCAGTTAGTCTAGTGTGTTAGCCATCTATGAGAATCTACCCTACAGTGATTAGTAAAAGGAAAGAATACTTATCACTTTCTAGGGTAAATCTTCCTAAAGTCATTTAAGGAAAATATCTAGCAACAAGATTCAAAAACCTCATTGGAGGTAGTCAGGAGAGGCACCCCTTAGTCAAAACCAAGTTTATACACAACTTACTAAGGATAGTATGTCATGATTCTTTGCTCTAAGTAACAACTAGTTGAGTCTTTATTGTTAAGAAGGGAAGGTGACCTCCCTAAAATATACCATAAGAGGAACTTGGCATGAGAATCAAGGATATTTTCTTGATTTTCCACTAAGGTAATCTCACCCTTTAAGCTTAGAGGGTAAAGTCCATTGCTATCTTCATATCCTGCAATTTGCTTGACATAATGGTGGAATGTAAATCCACCCTCAATATCAATGAGTTATAGGAGTGGCTGATCAATTACTCCTTTAACTCAAGCGCATGCTTTAAGAAGAACAAGGCTGGGTTACCTTTGTGCAATTAGAGGAGTGAAGTGTCTTCGAAACCATTTGCAGAAGAAAAGTTGAAGAAACACTAGGTCTATACGTGAAATGATTACATATTGACCTTTTGAGCATAAGGAAGCATGATGATATAGGTTTAAATGCCAGTAAAGTGAACCTAAGTAGAAGGGACTTAAAGCAAACACTTACCTTGGGTGATGCGTATGGCTAAGAGGAAGAGTCATGGACTTATACCTTCTTTAGGCCCTTTGAGGAACACAAACAAGGAAAGCTAAAAAGCTAGAAAAGTGAAGAGTTCAAACTTGTAGAGATGACGAAAAGAACATATGTGTAGAAGACAAAACTACAAAACTTGTATATATAAAAAAAAGAAAAAAATATATGAAGAGGACTTACTTTTTCCTGTGATCGAGGCCTATGACTTAAGGCTCATCCTTTCTTTGCTCCTCGAAGAAGTATGCAAGCTAAGAAGTAAAACATGGCTTCTTCTTCTTAGTGCAGATAGCTTGTAAAGCACTCATTAAGGATGTTTGAAAGCTATGGTATTTATGAGAAGTCATTGTAAGAGCTGGGTCGGTTCATCTAAAGCTACATAGATTCAAAAGTACAACTATGTCTTCTAATGTTAGAGTTATCTCCTCCATATGAAGTGATAAACTTATAGGTCTAAATACTCCAATAGGAAATGATTGTCTGCTATGCTTCCATTCTACTTGTTTGTAGGAACTACAACCAAGTAGAAATGGTGATAGCATGGAAGACTTTCGCCTTCTTTAGAAGAATCACATATTCTAGCTTCTTCGTAACGTATTTTACCCAGGCATTTGGTCTAAAGGGTGGCTATTTTAGGAATGTAAATTGGGTATTAGAGAGAGGTAGCTCTCTTCTCTCGGTTCAAAAGTGAAATACTGAATCTCCCCTGATGGTATATCTAGAATCAATACAAGGCTCATGCTCGATGAAATGGAGACCACCATCAGTTTAAGTTATAGCATATGCTTCTCAACACTTAGATTTGTCCCATAACATGTCTTCAAAGATAGTTTCGTCTAGAAGGTTGTGGTGGACGTATATCTTGATGCACTAACAACTCCTTTAGATTGACTGCTTTCATGCTTTGACTTGCATTGGTCTTCATCTCTTTTGTCATTAGAGTGTAAAATGCTCTACTAAGCGGAGAAACTAAGTTCAACAAATTGCAAGTCATGCCACTATTGTCAATATGAGTTGAATTAGTTACTAACCAATAGGGGAACTTTATACAATTCAAAGAATTGTAGTTTCAATGATGAATGGTGTTGTCTTCTATTTCCTATAATTAAAAAGGGAAGGGGGAAGGGAGGTGATTAGTGAACTACACCAAAGACAAGGAAGTTAATAAATAAATGAGTAAGTAGAAGGGAAAGAGATTTCAATTCAAGAGAATATTACTATGGTTGAAACGTGAATCCAAAGATACCTTCATTGAAGAGTTTTAATTGGATACTCAAGTGTGATGAGCAGTAGGATGGTTGCAATGACATTGATAAAGAGAAAAGGGAGATCTCTACACTTTATATACATATCACAACATAAGACTCTTTCAAGTGGCCATGAATTCAGGTATCATCACCAATTAAAGAAGAGAAGAACAGAACATGAGAATCATGAGCTAATAATCATACATGTTGATAGCATATAGTAGTAACAATTGCAACAAACAAGAGTTTTTAAATATGACTAATTTGCTAGTTAGAGTCTTGTCAAGATTTGAGGAACATGTCTTCATCAAAATTTTTCTTTCCATGATGATAAAAAGAATATATATAAAAAAATTATGATTGCTCGACTAAGGAAAAAGACAGGGTTCATCATCCATCAATTTTCACTAGTATATAAATAAGTATACAAAGGGAGTATTATTATTAGCTCATCCATGTCCTAATGGCACAAGAAATATCTCAACACTGTATAGCAGAAATTAACTCAAATATCCTATATGAAATCTGAATTCGATAAATGGATATAACATATAAATTATGTAGTCTGAGTCCATATGCTTGGAGCAAAACGCTATGTCTACTTTAGTTTGGAAATATATTCATGCAAGAGCATCCTCATGAGACATTATGAAAGCAATTTAGATGAAAAAGGAAACCTAATTTAGCAAGGAGACATTATATGTATATATATATATATACATAGTTTCAATGAAGACTTGAGGCTTATTGTACAAACATGAGGATGTTGATTATGTGTGTTCCAAAAGTGCATCAAGGTCCTTCATATTTATAATGGGATGAAGGCATAGGGCATAAATCACATATTTGCACCCATTATTGTTGGGTTCAACTGAAAAATAAAATTCTCAAAAGTTGATGGTGCAAGTTAAGAAAAATAGAGAATGGAAACTAGGAGCTATTACAATCAAATTATCAACTCATTATTGCGTTGTTGCATACATACATGAAATATAGTCACATTATCCATTTTATAGTACTCGAAGTCATAAAATTCATCATAAAAAAAAAAAAGAGAAAGAGAAGAAAAAATACTTAATGTTGGAAGAATGATAACTCATATTGAAAATGGAAACTTAGGCTTTTGTTTGATGGCAGTTGTAGATATGTAATCTTGTTGTAAGTTCTTCCACATGAAGTAATAATTTTCCTACTGCAAAGAAAGATACAGTTGGAATATCCTAAGTTTAAAGCTACCATCACTCTATAAATTGCAAATTATCTATTATTCTTTTCAACACCCCCTTTTAATTTGCAATTTTAAAACACCTTCTAAATTGCTCAAATTTTTCCATGATAATGGCATTAGTAAATATATCTCTAAGTTGCTCCTTGATGTTAGTAAATATGTATTCAGTTAGTAACTACGTCACCCTCTTGAACCAAATTCCTTATATAATGATGTCGCAACTTAATATGTTTTGTTCTTCTATGAAATATTAGATTTTTTATCATAGTAATAGTTGACATATTATCATAATGAATAATTGTGGAGGCTTCCTGGTTTTGATTTAAATCTAACAAAATCCTTCTTATCCATACTACTTCACATGTTGCATTTCTGTCAACTATATACTCAACTTTAGATAAAGATAGGATACTATCTTCTATTTCTTTGATGACCATAATATAATATTTGATCCCGATCCCATCCTAAATACATATTCAGATGTACTTTTTTTTTTTATCATTGATGGATCCAACTTAGTTACTATCTGTATATCCAATAAGCTTGAAAATTTTCTCTTTTGTGTAATGAATACCATAATTTTTAGTGCCTTATGAATATCGTAATATTCTCTTTGCTATTACATAATGTAATTTTCTTAGATTCTGCATAAATTTAGAAATAAAATTAATTGGGTAAACAATAACTGGCCTTGTATTCATCAAGTAAATTAAGGAACCATCTAAACTTTTAAACTATTTTGTATCTACCTTTAGTGCTCCATCTTCTAAGTACAATTTCTCATTTGTTGCAATTGGAGTAGAAATCGGCTTGCAGTTACTCATATGAATCCTCTTCAGTAAATCTTCTTAGTATTTTTCTTGAGAAATAAATATTTCTCCCTTGGATTGACGTATTTGAATTCTAAGAAAACATTTCATATAACCTAAATCTATCATCTCATACTCTTTCATCATTGCAACTTTAAATTTATTCAACAATGACTGACTTGTACCTATATAATATAGATCAAGTCATCTACATATAAACAAACAATAAGGAAATCATATGTACCTCCCTACTCAATGTAAAATGAAGGTTCACTTCAACTCCTTTGGAAACCATTTTTCTGAAAATAGCCATCAATTTTGCTATTCCATGCACAAGGTGCTTGCTTTAATACATATAACACTTTGTGTAGGTGATAAACTTTATCTTCTTAGCCTTTTATAATATATCCTTCATGTTGCTCTACATAAACCTCCTCTTGTAATTCTCCATTTAAGAATGTCAATTTTATATCCAATAAAAAAATTGGTAATTCTAATTCTGCTGTTAAAGTAAGAACAATTCTAATAGTTGCCATGTGTACTATTGGCGCAAAAGTTTCATTGAAATCAATACCAGGTTATTGTGAATATCCCTTGGCCACAAGACGAGCTTTATGTTTCTGGATTGATCCATCTTTATTTTTGGTCTTATAAACCCATTTTAGACTAACAATTTCTTTATTATCAAGAAGATTAACAAGCTCTCAAGTACGATTTTTGTCAATAGTTGCCATTTCATCATCCATGGCTTTTATCCATATTTCTTCCTTTACGGCTTCTTCATAATTTTGTGATTCACATGTGAAAAATGCAAACTCACATGATTCATAAATATCACGCAATGAGCGTACTTTCATGATTGGACTTTCTAACTCTAAATAAAATTCTTATGCACTTACTGGTGTGGATGTGGTTAGATCTACTGGTATACTGGAAAAATTTGAAAAACTAAGACTAGAACTTAATTGAGGATCTAGTTGTATGACATCAGATCCTAAAGGAAAAATTCTTTGAATAGTTTTCTCTTTCCATTCCCATTCTTAATCTTCATAAAAAATAGTATCTCTTGAAATAATCAATTCATTTGTCTTTGGATTAACAAGACGATATCCTTTAAATTCAATACTATAACTAGTAAAAATATATTTTTCTCTTTTCTCATCAAACTTTTCTCTCTTTTGTGATGGAATGAGAGAATATGCAATACATCTAAAGATCTTCAAAAGATTAACTTATGGTGTTCACTTATACAAGGCTTGGTGTGGAGTTTTATTCAAAACTACTTTTGTTGGAGATTTATTCAATACATAAATTGTAGTATTGACTGCTTCAGCCCAATAGCTATTTAGAAGACCTTTGCCTATCATCATGCTTTTAGCCATCTCCACAATATTATGGTTTTTACACTCTACAACACCATTTCACTATGGAGTATGCCACACTATCATAACTGCCTTTTAATTCCAACTTCTTTGCAATAGTTTTGGAATTCATTGGATGTATATTTACCTCTATGATTAGTTTGTAAAACATTCAACTTGTATCCCTCTATCTTTCCAACATAGCTTTAAACTTAAGAAAAGTGGAAAACGCTTTTGATTTTTGCTTTAAGAAATACATCCACATCATCCTCCTATAATCATCCACAAATAAGATGAAGTACTTATTGCCATTTAATGATGATGTCTGCATTGGTCTAAATATATTAGATTGAACCAACTCAAGTAGAGCTTTGGCTCTATAAGATGTCTTTAGGAATGGCAACCAGTGCATTTTTCCACATGCATATCCTTCACATACTTTCTTAGGAGATTAAATATTTGGCAAACCAATTATTATATTTTTCTTTCTCAATAACTAAAGTCCTTTGAAACTCAAATGGCTATATCTCAAATACCATAAGTGTGACTCATCATTTTTTACACTTTGTAAAGAAACTTTTTCATTAAGAGGCATAAATAATGGAAAAACTTTATTCTTACTCATTTTCACTTTTTCCACCATGCAATTATTCTTCTTATTAGTAATAATACATTTAGCATCATCTAAACTTACCTTATAACCTTTTTGTAGTAATTGGCCAACACTCAATAAATTCTAACTTAATTCAAGGATATAATGAACATCATAAATCAATTTCGAGTTACCTTCTTTTGTGTTAACAGCAATGGCTTCTTTTCTAGCAATCTCATGAGTTTTGCCATCTCCAAGCTTTACTTCAGATGAAAATTTATCATCGAACTCCATAACAATTCTTTATTTTCAATCATATGATTATTGCAACCAATATCAACATACTAAATATTCTCAAATGATTACTCAACGTTCAAGCAAGAATAGAATACCTTCTTACCTTGATTTTCTTTAGAATAATTTACATTTTGATCATCTTCTTGTTCCTTATAGTAACAATCCCTTTTTGAATGATTGGGATTTCTACACCTTTTGCATTGAAAACAACAATTTTTGGAATCATACCGAAATTTCTTGCATATCTGGCATTGAGACATATGGATCCTAGAATTGAATTCTCTTCATCTACTATAGCCTTGAGAACTTTGGAATCTGCTACGTCCATAAGCATAATTAGAAGAATCACCATCACTATTTTCACTTTTATCTTGCCAATTGCATTGCTTCCTAATATTAACCTTTGAATGGAAGGCTTGCTTTAGATTTTGAGTAGAGAATCTACTTATACACTTCTCATGGGGTTCAAGTGATCCCATAAGTTCATCCAAACTCATTTGTGATAAATTTTTTTATTCTTCAATAACAATGACTATATGCTCAAATTTGGTAAGTAAGCTTCTCAAAACTTTTTCCACAATTCTCTTATCAGGAATAGTATTTCCATATCCTCTTATTTGATTAATGATAATTGAAACTCTAGGAAAAAATTCTTACATAGCCTCATTATCTTTCATATATAAATTATTAAACTCTCTTCATAGATTTTGGAGTTTGATGGAAATTACTTTATCATGACCTTCACATTGCTTCCTCAAAATTTTCCAAGCGTTATGTGACATAGTTGCACCCATAATTCGTAGAAAGATCGATCGACTAAGCCCTTGTTGAATGAAAGATAATGCTCTAGTGTCTTTCACAGCATTTTTGCTCTCTCTCTCTTTTTTTTTCTTTTTAGTAGCACAGTCTATGTTGCTTTTACCTTTGGATTAGTAGTAATAGTTTCATAACCGTTTTCGACAATATTCCACAAGTTTTTTGAGATAAATAATATTCTCGTTATCGTACTCCAAATATCATATTTTCACTAACAAATATAAGAATGCTTTATTGGGAAAAATAGAATACTGCATTATTGCTTTGGATGTCATAGCTATGGTTTATGCATATATATGTTTGTGATTGAAAGGGGTTTAGCTCTTGTATCAAATATAAAAATAGAGAATGGAAATTGGGAGCTATTGTAATCAGATCATCATCTCATTATTGCATTGTTGTATACATACATGAAATAAAGTTACATTGTCCTTTTTATAGGACTTGATGTCAACAAATTCACCACTAAAAAAAAAAAGAAAGGGGAGAAAATATACTTAACGTTGAAGAATGACAACTTATGTTAAATAAGGACATTAGGACTTTTGTTGGATGATAGTTGTAGATATGTAATTTTGTTGTAAGTTATTTTACATGAAGCAATATTTTCCTTATTGCAATGAAAGATACAACTGGAATATAGTTTGAAGCTACCATAATTCCATAAATTGCAAATTATCTATTATTATTTTCAACATATATAAGTATACAATTGAAGGTAATGGCATAGATGACAAAAGGAAAAGCAAAACCATGTCACTAGAGAATGAATTGCCTGATGCTGCTTCATACCTTATTGATGGTTGGTTATTCATATGATTGATGGCCACTTTTGTTTATTTCAATCACTATGAGGAAGATTTGAAGAGGGAAGTAAAGTCTTGACAAAGAAAGTTTTATACCTTCTATATAAGCACAAGAATAGAAATAAGAATAAAAGCAAGAATTGAAAATATATACATATATGTATATATATATATATATATATATATATATGCTCAAAATATCAACTAGAAAAGAAAAAAGAAAAGAAAAGAAAAATATTGAGCAAATATGGTTCACACACAAGATGAGAGGAAAGCAAGTTCAGTTTTTTATGAAGTTAAATATAAAAGGTTCATTATGGCCACTAACCTGGCGGTGGCTACAGTGTTTACCATCTATCTTAAACACTACAAATCAAATTTGAGGGAAGGAGCTTATATTACCTATCTATGGGGGGTTTTATATCAAAAAAGGTTACGTGTGTTCTGTGTAATAAGTCATGCTACATGTAACTAAGGAAATGATTTGACTTGCATGTATGGGATGATTAAGTGAAGTATGTCAAGCCTGGTTTTTCACCCTCCTGGTTCTTTTTATAAAATTAGGTTTTCTTTAAACCGATTGGTACTAAACTCTACCCGTTTAATATTGACCCTCGACTAGGGTTTAAAGAAGATCATTTTTTTCAACTTGAAAAAATTTGGAATCGCCACCCGACCGGAGTCGGGAAAAAGGGTTAAGTTATAACCAATTGGGTGGATTGGTTATAACTTAGCTACTGGTCTATCGATTAAAAAAACCAATTTGTAAAACGGCTTTTTTGAAAACCAAAGATTTAAGTCTAAGGGCTAATTTATTAAACCTTAAACAGGTACCACTTTTTAACTTTCCGAATTTAATTTCGCTTTTCAAATTTACCATTTTTAATTTCTAAAAACATCTAACTATGATACACGTGACTAAATTGATTAATTTACATAAATATCTAAAAATGGAAAAATAAAATTTCCATATTTTAAGTCACCTTGTACTTATGTACGGGTGCTTATGTACTTACTATTTGGGATCAGACTTCTGTAGTTCGTTTAACAAAAATATAGTGGGTTGATTAATTTTAACCTTGGAAAAATTGCCGGGTTTACATTTTTACCCATTTTGAGTTGATTTGAGAAAAGATTATAAGAGGTTCTAAGTTGGATTTTATTTTTAGAAATTCTAAATGATTCTAATTTGAAAATTGATTTATTTATTTTTATTTATTTTTAGAAAACTCAATTTTTCTAAGTGTGAGAACGATTTTTGTTTACTAACTTATTTATTTATTTTTATTATATTATCTTATTTATTTTATACTTAATCTATCTATTTCTATTAAACTAAATAAATAAAATACTTCCTTTCTTTTTTTTTTTCTCTTTTTGTTTTTTCTTCTCTTTCTTTTTTTTTTCTCATTTATAACATTTACAAATAAACAAATGAATAAATAAATAAAAAATAAAAAAAGAAAAACTAAGTCGGCTCGGATCAGCTCACTTCGACTCGGATCGAATCGGTCGGCTCACTTCGGCTTGGATTGACTTAGAGTCAGCTTAGTCGGCTTGAGAAATCTGATGGTGGTGGTTTTCGTAAAAACACCGTAGGGGATGTTATCTTAGAGAGAGAGGAAACTTTGATTTTTGTTTTTCTAAAGTGTTTCGAAGTTTTTGTTGCGTTTTGAAAATGAAGAGTAGATCCCTATTTATAGGTGTTATGGTTGTGTCATGGCGATGACGTAGCCTGTGACGTGGCGATGACATGGCAATAAAGTGAGAAAAGAAAATAAAAGATACATTTTGTACCTTTTATGGATTAAACCTAGGATCTTCAAATCATATTCAATATCAAGTCCAGATGCTTAACCAACTGAGCTATTAGTTTTTTCTTATTCATATATGTAATTAATTGCACATATGGACTAAGTTAGCCTGAGTTAGATTCAAATCTAAGCTTAGACCCAAACAACTTTTTATTCAAAACTATTGAAATTGAAATTAAAATTAAAATTATATTCTATTTAAACAACCTAAAAATTTATTATTTTCTAAATACCCTATTTTATTTTGTGACTTTTCAAATTTCTTTTTTTTTTTCTAAATTTCTTATTTTTTTGTACTTTTTCCTATATTCCTATTTTTTTTTATATTTTTCTAGAATTCCTATTTTTTTTTAAATTTCTTCATTTTTTGGACCTTTATTTAATTTTCTATTTTTTTGAACATTTTCTAATTTAGGACCTTGTAACCTAATTTGAAAAATAAAAGGGGAGGCAAAAATTAGATGTCTACAAAGTAGGATGGGGAAGGGGAGTAAGCAGTCTTAGTAGGCTCTAACATGTCAGGTGATAGGTAGAGGAGTGCAATGACATCAAACTCCACAATGGGTAAAGAACGAGGTGGTGTTCTTGAGGTATTTGCATGCTTTGATCTTTGAGATAAAATTCCAGTAAAGTAACGGCATTAGTAAGAATTTGCCTCTTGTCCAAATGAGGAAATGAATGAGGTATTCATAGAAAATGATAGGTAAATTCGATACATTGGATTGTAACATTGATTAATGGCTAGGATTGAAGCCTTTTATATATGGGTATTAAATGGACTTTTTCCATGGGTTTAGGCCCAAATAAAAGGCTTTATATTTCATTAGTATGAGCTAAGCCAAGAAAGGTTAGATCAAATGGATCAATCCAACGCGCTTTACTCTAAACTCACCATGCCAAATCTCCCTTGATCATCTTGAATCTTTATGGGCTTGACTCTGAAAGCTTTGTCACCTTAGCCCAAAGAGTTAAATTAAAATTGTTATGGGGCTTAAGGCTTAAGGCTCAGATTCAGATTTAGCCCTTTACATTTTGCCTCCTAACCAAAGTCCTTCGAACAAAGTCAAAGGGATTTGGGCATCGAGTAAGTCTTTCAATTAACGCTAGCGCATGTGCTATTGAACAGTTATGTCACTGCCAATTGGCTTCATGTGCTAATTCGCAGCACCTCTTATTCGTTTATCATGCCTTGACTAGATTGAGTTGTACATTGCTCCTTATAGCAATACTAAAATAAATCTCTTATGACTTGCTCATTTTTTAGCTTACTTCATTTCTTCAACTTGATCTTCATGAGTCAGTGGTGTTGTTGAATTGAATTTATACATCAAGTTTGCATTGGCGATCTCATTGGGCCAACCCCATGTATCAATATTGTCTTTATTTTCTTCTCATATGAGAGAACTCTTCTTGTAAGATCTTCACATGTCACGTAAATGCTTCATATTAACTAAATTCATTTGTTGTGTTACGACTGGTAAGTATGGCAGTCCTGTTAGCCATTAGTGAGTAGGGGTCAAGGGGACAGTATCCCCTGCGGGGATTTACGAAGTAATGCTCCAAAAGCTAAATGAATTTCCAAATCTTTACTTAGAAAATTCCTTTGAAAAATACACTTATAGTGCCTCAATTGATAATTCCATGGCATCTGCACGTAGAGTGACACATGAAGACGATGAGCCTCCTACATGAATTCCCTGATTTACCAGTTTAGGCAAAGTATGCTATGTAGGTATAAGTTCCATTGTAGGAGGTTGTTCCTCAGCTCTAGGAGCATCTTGCTCATCAATAATCGAGGGATTGAGTGGTTGGGAAGCTAGTGTAACATTTTGTTGCATCACAATGGAGGGACCCATGGCAGTTACCCCTTGTTGTACAGCAGCAAAAGTAGCCAAAATAGGTACACATTAGGCAAACATTGCCCTAAGCTCATTTAGACTCTGATTAGTTCATCATAACTCTCGCACTAGTTGTAGATTGTTGTGAACAACTTCTTGAGCACTGTCTCCTTGATTCGTACCTCCTGATGGAGGTGAATTTTGATTATTGATAATAATAGTACCATCATGTTCTTGATCATTGCCATTTGTAGGATTAGTAGGCCTTCTTCGTAGAGGTACCAAGACGTGAATGTAAAACCTTTCTTGATGGGAATTAGGCTATTGGACCTCTGACCTACAGCTGAGCCCGAGGACTAAAGGTGCCAACATAATGACTCCTTCTATTCTAACCAACCTCAACTAAGGCTGAGTACTTTCTTGCCAAGTCACCCTTCATGCTATGCTGTATGATCGCCTATTTTTCTACAGTATGCTAAGTTGATGATTACCCTCTAACACCGAGTCAACCAATCACTCAACATCTTCCTTATCGAGAAACTAAGAGAAATTCCGGACTGATTAAGCCATCCCTGCAAAGATAAGCCCATCTGTCTGTACTTTTTTTTTTTTTGTCTGCATCTTCTAACGACCTCACCAATGTAGCATCGCTACATGTAAAGTACATGTGCAAAATCCGTTATTTTGTCTTTTCCTTTTTAGGCAGGTTGCCCTAACTTATGACTATAAATACCTTTGTACCTGTAACTGTGATGATGTCAAATCAATTCTTAATACACTCTTTAAGTACTTTTTTCTTCCTTGTGTAAACATTGTTTGTTTACTCTCAGCATTACTCTTATCCTTTCCCTTAAGCAAGGTTAGGTGGCGAATAACCTTACCGATCCAATTCGTACATCATATTGAATTGTACCATGAGTTCTTGGAAGTTCCATTGGTGCGTCATATCCTCTAAAGCTATTTATGGGTTTTTGCTTACCATTTCATTCCTCATTTTATCCATTCGCACTTTCCCCATTAATCCTTTTTCAAGCTTTTTGCAAACTTAAACCCATCCAGCGACCGGCCTTGTCTATTCTTAGTCACGGTTCGCAACATCTTGGTATTAGAGTAGAGGTTTTATATGAATTGTAGTTAGTTCTTTATGAAGTTTTGTTGTACTTTGTTTTGGCATGTGTGAAATGTAGCAAGTTACTATGTTCATTTGATTGTTGTGTTGTTAACCGTTAACTTCCTAAAGTGTTTGTTTAAGGTTTGAATTTGTAAGGAAAAATGATAGACCCATATGTGAATGTTGGTATTGGTGATGATAGTAGAGTTGTCTACCATGGACGATAGTCTCAAGGAACTCCTAGAAGCATTGACGAAAGGCTTGATGAGGTAGCTAACCTCTTAGTAAATCTGACTTGAGCTTTTCATGTGCTATCTTGTCGACCTACTAAGGCCGCGCAAAACACTCTACAAGCTGTTTAACCTATTAGAGGTCAAAACCCAACTCAACCCATTCAAGGTAAAGCAGTTAGTGGACAGGTAAGGCGAACGATAGACCTAAGAGAGCTTGATGAAGAGGAACGTGTACGAATCTCCAGAGCATCTAACCATGTGAAGCTTTGGATTTCGAGTTTCAATAGATTTGGGAATACTGATGAATATCTAGAGTAGGAAGAAGGTGGAGCGTATGTTTGATTACTATTAGTACATGGATTATGAGAAGGTGAGAACTGCTGTTGTTGAGTTCTTCGAATATGTCACCATGTAGTGGAAGAATTTTTAGGCCGTGAGGAGACGAAAGGGGTATCGAGAGATTAATATTTGGCTAGAGATGAAGAGGATACTTAGAAATAGATTCGTGCTAAAACCTATCTCTAAGACATTTTCACTTGACTTTAGGAGTTGAGACAAGGAAGCCGAACTATTGACAAATATGTTCAAGAATTCAAAATGCTCATGATCCGTTGTAAAGTAGAGGAACCACTAGCTTAAATAGTCTCAAGGTTTGTTATTAGGTTAAGAGGAGATATTTGGGACATTGTAGAGCTCTAAAGATTCGACACAATGGATGAAGCTGTTAGGATTACCTAATGAGTAGAGAGGTAAAGAAGGAGCCAAGTACCAATGAGGATGCCGACTAGCCAACTCGGACAGGCAAGTAATTGAAATCTATTGAGTACCGAGCCAAGTAAAAAGGCCGACCTAATGATGTAGTACTGACCCAAATGTATGAGAAGGGGCAAGGGTTTGGCAAGAAGACCAACCAGATCAAGTGCTTCAAGTACTAGGGGTTCGGACACATGGCTGTTCAATGCTTGAATCGACGGACAATGGTCATCAAGAGAAACATCCTAAAGCTAGAAGTGGAGAGTATGGTTAAGGAACTTAAGGAGGAGGAGGTTCCTGTTGAGAAAAAAAGTGTCGAGAAAGAGTTGATTGAGGAGGACATTTTTCTTGAGGACTTAGATCAGTTACTTATGGTTATCCGATGCACTATGAATATGGAACCCTTATGAGAGGAGGAGCTAAAAGAGAATTTGTTCCATACCACCTGTAAGGTAAATGATTAGATATGCGCCCTCATTGTGGATAGTGGAAGCTGCACCAATGTGGCATCAATCGATCTTATTTTTAAAATGAAATTGTCGACTATTGTGCACTCGAAGTCGTACAAGTTGCACTAGTTTAGTGAGAAGGGAGCATGACATGTTACTTAGCAAATATTACTACCGATCACTATTGGGAATTACTCCGACCAGATTCTCTGCAACATACTACCTATGTGTGCTTCTTATGTATTGCTAGGTAGACCGTAGTTGTTTGATAGGAGAGTTATGTACAATGGCTATAAGAATACGTATATGTTCAAGAAGGATGATCGAAAGATCATGTTGAATCCGATGCCGCCAAGAGAAGTTAATAAGTTGCAGACTAAATTTTCTCATGGATTGAAGAAGGCTTTGGTGGTGAGTAGAGCTGAGCTTTGAGAGATCGTCAATGTTAATGAGCCAACCCTCATGTTGGTGAGGTGACTATTGGAAATGAAGGAGAGGGGTAAGTTACCCTAGGAGGTCAAGGAGTTATTAGATGAATATACCGACCTGTTTCCATAATAGTTACCCGAGGGGTTGCCCCTAACTCGAAGCATAGAGTACTGTATTGACTTAGTACTTGGCATTGTACTGCCAAATAAGCCAGTTTATCAAATGAATCTTAAGTAAGCTTCTAAACTCTAACGTTAAGTCAATGAGTTGCTGGAGAGAGACTATGTTAGAGAGAGCCTTAGCCCTTGTGCTATGCCTGCACTTCTAGTGCCGAAGAAGGATGGAACCTAGCGAATGTGTATTGATAGCTGAGATGTGAACAATATCATGATCAAATACAGGTATTCGATCCCAAGGCTAGAAGACATGTTGGATGAAATCAGTAGAGCTAAGGTTTTTAGCAAGATTGATGGTAAGTTTAGCTACCATCAAACTTGCATGAGGCCAGGAGATAGGTGGAAGACTGTGTTCAAGACTTGACATAGACTTTATGAATGGATGGTCATGCCCTTCGGCTTGTCAAATGCCCGGAGCACTTTTATGAGACTTATGAACCATGTGCTGAGACATCTCATAGGAAAGTATGTTGTGGCGTACTTTGACAACATCCTAGTCTATAGTACCAACATGCTGAGTCACTGTGAACATTTCAGAGTAGTCTTGGATATCCTCCGTACCGAAAGATTATTCGGCAATTTAAAGAAATGTTGCTTTTACTAGGAGGAAGTGATATTCTTGGGTTATGTAGTCAGTAGAGGAGGCTTATGAGTCAATAGTGAAAAGATTTGAGAAATTGTTGAGTAGCTGACTCCTAATACTTGTGCTGATGTGAGAAGTTTCCACAGATTGACTTTGTTTTACAGAAGGTTTATTAGGAATTTTAGCACCATCATTGCGCCACTCACCAAGCTAACAAAGAAGAACACCGACTTCTGATGAGGAGAAAGGGAGAAAGGAAGAAAAGAAGTTTTGCCGAGATAAAAGAAATGTTGACCTCTACCCCAATGTTAGTACTGCCTAACTTCGACAAAATTTTTGAGCTGCAATGTAACGCATTGGGTGTCACATCCTAGCATAGCACATGATGCATCATCACATAGGAATACCTATTGAAAACTTAACTTGACCTACTAATTCATCAAAAGACAACATTGTTCACATGATAAGGGGTTTCTACATCGAAGTTCAGCTGGATATTCTACTACAGCTTATGTATACAACATAATATTTACATCAAAATATGAACCAATTTTTTCTTTTATCATCTTCATAGTAATAAGATCTTTGACTTAATACAGGTTCTATACAACAGTCACTGACTGCAACTCACGCTCTTAGTATATTTATCCCCCCTTAGCGTTGGGCACTTCACAATACTATTAACCTGAGAATAAAACATTTTATCCCCTCAGCTACTAAAATTGAGTGAGAGTGGATAACAAATAACATAATATAGACAATATGATAGATAATATTACATATCACAACTAAAACATTTTAATCATAACCTGCAGATTCAACTTCACATGTGCATTCACCCAACTGGGCATTTACTACTAGTAATGCAGTATGCTATACTCATGTATATGGTATGCATTAGTACCGATATCCTATGCCCTCCAAACTTCTTTCGATTAGTCGACATAGCTAGGTATCTGGATACAACGTCTAAGAACCTAGGGCAACAAGAAGCTGCCTAGGAGTAAGACCCCCAACTTTACAAAATTAGACTATACACAGTAGTTCACCAAATCAAAGCAGCAACACTACCAAATTAGACCACATACCATAGTCTACCAAATCAAAGTAGCAATACTGTTAAATTAGACCATACACTATAGTCTATCAAATTTGACTATGAAAATAGTTACAATGTTTAGGCAATGTAATCTATATGTTTTCAAAAATTGAGTTCATAAAGCCATACTTTTTCCATGATCATTTGGAAGCCTCATTTTAAAAGTTCTGACCAGTAAGTCCTTTTTTGTGCCATGCCATGTCATGATATACAATAACAACTCAGGTATATCACTTAGCATAACCAGTCTTTTAGTTTTATTTGACCTAATGATCTGATTCTAGTTATCGAACTCTCTTTAGCAGAATTCTAATATCTTACTTAGGGTTCACTTAGTTAAACACCTAGAGGATTACGTTAGCAATCACTCAACTTCGCTAGTTAACATAATCATTCGTAAGCACAAATTATCACCTAACATAGCCATATAACAGTTTAACCAAAATACAGTTATTGTCATTCAAAATCACCACATCAACACTCACTATAATAGCATATCAATTCACCCAAGATATATCCATATTCAACCAATATAGCATCAAACGATACATAATGTTATGAGTAGCAATATATTTACTCCAAGCATGGGTTAGGTCCATTTACTTAGGCTCAATAATAGCGTAGAATTCTAAACTCCGCTACGTGGTCCTTCCTTTCTTATCAAACCTATGAAAATATAATACAATTTTCAAATCAAGTATAGGTCGAACCCGAACTATTATAAGTTTTCGTTCCTGCATTTTTAAACTTCGTCTAATCATATCTTACTCATTTATTATCTGATTTCAATAAACTTTATATTGTCACGATCATTATTTCAAGTACTATTGATATATATTAAGAATAAAAACTAATCAATATTTTCAAAAACCCAAAAATACCCTCTCATATTACAACTCGACTGTTTGCTACCCTAACTCCGTAAATGACTCGAGTAAGCTTTAGTACTGGACTAAAAATCTTAGAAATTATACTTTCCAAACTTGTCCAACAACACTTATTATACCTTAAAGTGTACATTTGACATAAATTTAATAAAGAATCTAATAGTATTAGTTACTATAGTACATATTAAGCTAATATATAAGCTTATACTAGGAGAATATGTAATAAATAATATATGAGCTCAATTAATTTAAAAAAAAATCTTATAGACTCACAAAAATACTTAGTTTAATTATTGACCATGAATTATACTAAAATAGCCATTATATATTTTTATGAAAATAGCAATTTTAACTCAAAATTAGCAAAAATTAAGAAGACAAGTGAATTTAATCACAAAATAAAATTCAAGTGTCCCAATCATCATTATGAACTTCCAAAAATCATAATACATAGGGCTCATATTTTGATTTTGTTAAAAACTAATTAATTTACTAAAATAGTGAAATTGCTAGTTTTATCCAAAATAATTATAATAAATAGTAAAAATAATTATTTTAAAAAATTCTTGTTACTGAAATTAAATACATATATTGAGTATGTTACATACAAATTTTCAACTTGAAAGGACATTATTTACTATTTCTAAAATTCAATTCAATTTTCGTCCAAACAAAGCAATTTCTTAAGGACCTTATATTTCCAATAATTATTTCACTAAAATAAAATTACTACATTAATCTACACATAAAATAACTCTGGAAAACCAAGTTTCAAATTTAAATAGCATCATTTGATGCTTTTAGAAAAATTACAAAATTTCAACTGCAAATTTGGTTTATATGAACTAGCTACCTTCGGCTACCCTTTAGACACCTAACCTTATTGAAACACCCCCTCTAGTAGTGCTTTCCTTGGCTACAATACCCCACTACAACTGGACACCAATAGCCTATTGAATTGGCCTAATTAGATTCTATACCTTATTTTTTATCTAATTTTCTTATTTTTTTCTAATTTGTTTCAAAATTTCTTTGAGTGATTTTCTATTTTTTTTAGACTTCCAAAATTTTGTTTTTGAAGTGTACAAAGCCTATTTATATTTTCTAATTGGATAAGAATTTGTAAAAATTAGATATGTGGCTTACACATGTCATTTTCTTATTTTTCCAAAGCATGAGGTGTCATTTTCTTATTATTTGCCTTTTGACTCATAAATCCAATTTAATCCTTGGCTACCACATCATGGGATGACTCATCCTTGCATTTTTAATTGATTTTTCAAATTTTTATATTAATTTACCTTATTTTAATAATAATTTCTTATTATATATGTATATTTAATACAAATAATGCATATTCTATGTTAATACATATACATTACATATAATTCAACTTCGTTTATTATTTTTGTAAGTTAATTAACTTTTCTTTAATATCTCATATATTTAAAATCTCGAATTTCTCGTTTTTGATAATTTTCGGCTTTTAGTAATAAATTGACGTTTTTTGTCAAATTAATATCTTTATATAGCTTATTTTGAGAAATTGATTTTACTTGAATTACTTCATCTAACTTTACTGTGAAGTTTAAAATAAAACATATATTATAACCTGGCGCCTTAAATTTAGAGGTTTAGATCCTAGAGTTATTGAATTAGTTCAAAATCCTAGGTTATTATATTAGGCATTAGAATAGGCATAATCCTGAGACAGGAAAGTTGACCAATTGCCTTCTATAGTAAGAAGCTTCGAGAACCATAGCTGAACTACTTCGTATATGATAAGGAACTTTTGGCACTGATGTGAGCAATGCAAGTATAGCAATATTATTTATTACTAAGAGAATTTGTCATATATACTAACCACGAATCGCTGAAGTACCTCCGAAGTCAGACCAAGTTGTCAAAGCAGCAGATGAGATGGGTTGAATTCCTTAAAAGATTCAACTTTGTAATTAACTACAAGTAGGGAAATAGCAATGTAGTTACCGATACTCTTTCGATGAGACCTGTGCTTTTATCAGAACTGCAGACTAAGCTATTTAGGTTTGCAAGTATCAAAAAACAGTACTTCAAGAATCTATACTTTGGACTCATAATTTCACATTGCGTTGAGGGGAGGACAATGGATGAATATCATGAGGAGGATGACTATTTGTTCCATGGCGGAAAACTATGCATGCCAAATTGTTCACTCAGGGAGCTACTGATCAAAGACGCTCATAATAGAGGACTCTCTAGGCATTTTGCGGAAATGAAGACCTATGAATTGTTGAATGGCTAATTCTTTTAGCTAAGAATGAGGAGAGATGTGCATTGAGTTATCAAAAGCTATGCCTATGTAAGAAGGCCAAATGCTGAGCTAAGCAAGGGAGAGCAATGCCCCTACTTGTCTTAACGAAGTCGTGGATTGAACTGAGCATGGACTTTGTCCTCGGACTGTCGTGAATTGCCGAAGGCAAAGATTCTGTAATGGTTGTCTTGGATAAGTTCCGTAAGATGGCACACTTTGTACCCTACTCAAAAACTAACGATGTTTCGGCTATTACTTCTCTTTTCTTACAGGAGATTGTATCGATACATGGCGTGCCGAGAATTATAGTCTCCAATAGAGACTCGAAGTTCTTGTGCCATTTTTAGAGAATACTATGGTGTTAGCTAGGAACCAAATTACTCTTTAGTACCTCATGTCACCCCCAAATTAACGGCCAAATAGAGGTAGTTAATTGCACATTGGGATCATTGCTCTGAGTTGCAATAGGCAAGAACTTGGTTGATTAGGATGTCTGCCTACCAATAGCCCAGTTCGCCTATAACCAAACAGTACATGACATCACTAAGTAGACTTCTTTTGAGGTGTTCTGTAGATTCAATCCCGAGTTTCCCCTTGACCATGCCCCTATACCAATACCCGTACAAGAGGACCTTAACGCAATAGCCAAAGCATAATCCCTTTAGCACATCTATGATAGGATTACTTAGCACATTGATTAAGCTGTTAGAAGAATGCGTGAAAAGACCAAGGGTAGGTTGGCCAAACAATTTCAGCTAGAAGACTTGGTATGATTGCACCTCAATAAGGAACGGTTCCCAAACAAGAGGATGAACAAATTATCTACAAGAATGGAAGGACTTTTTAGACACCTCTAGAAAATCAATGACAATGCCTATAGATTGGAATTAACTGAGGACTATGGGCTTTCTAACGCCTTCAACATTGCTGACCTCAATTCATATCACCTTGATGGAGAATTGAGTGAACATCATTCAAATTTGATCCCAAATCCAAAATAACCTGAAAGGAATTATGTGAATCAAGCTACCGGAGCTTTGACTTACAACTGAGCTTGAGGACTAGAGGGGCTGGCACAACGAATCCTTCTGTTCTTACCAACCCCTGCCGATGCTGAGTACTTCCTTGCCGAGTTACCCTTCATGCTGTACCGTATGGTTGCCCTTTTTTTGTAGTATGTTGAGTTGATGATTACTCTCTAGCGTTGAGCTGACCAATTACTCAACATCTTCCTTATCGAGAAGCTAAGAGAGAGAATCCAGACTGACTATGTCATCCTTACATGGATAAGCCCATCTGGTCGTATTTATTTATTTATTTTTTTGTCCGCATCTTCTAACGACCTCACTAATATAGCATTGCTATGTAATGATTTTTTTTTCTTGTATATTCATTTTTACCCTTTTGTATCTTATACATTAATTTTTTAGGAAATACTTTTTTTGTCTTTTCCTTTTTAGGCAGGTTGCCCTAACTTATGGGTACAAATGCCCTTATACCTATAACTGTGACGATATCAAATCAATTCTTAATACACTCTTTGAGTACTTTTTTCTTCCTTGCGTAAACATTATTTGTTTACTCTTGGCATCACTCTTATTTTTTCCCTTAAGTAAGGTTAGGTGGTGAGTAACCACATCGATCTAATTCGTGTGTCATATCAAATTGTGCTGTAAGTCCTCAGAAATTCCATTGGTGTATCATATTTTCTGGAGCTGTTCATAGGTTTTTGCTTACCGTTTTATTCTTCATTTTATTCATTCATACTTTCCCCATTAATCCTTTTTCAAGCTTTTTGCAAACTTGAACCCATCTAGCGATCGGCCTTATCTATTCTTGATTATGGTCCGCAACACTTCCTCCCTAGTGGAGTTGCCAAAGAAATGTGGAGATTTCGATATCGAAAGAGATCACATGCATATTGTGCGGTAGGTCGCACTACATGTAACTAAAGAAATGATTTGATTTGTATGTATGGGATAATCAAGTGACGTAGGATGGGGAAAAGAAGTAGCCAATCTTAGTTGGCTCTAACACATCAAGTGACAAGGAGAGGAGTGCGATGATATTAAACTCCACAATGGGTGAAAATCAAGGTGGTGTTCTTGAGGATTTGTGTATTTTGATCTTTGAGACAAAATTCTAGTAGAGTAACAGCGTTACTAAGAATTTGCCTCTTATCTAAATGAGGAAATGAATGAGGTATTTATAAAAGATGGTAGGTGAATTTGATATGTTAGATCATGATGTTAATTAACGGTTATGATTGAAGCCTTTTATATATAGGTTTTAAATGGGCTTTTTCCATGGGTTTAGGCCCAAATAAAGGGCTTTATATTTCATTAGTATAAGCTAAGTCAAGCCAAGCCAAGAAAGATTAGGTTGGATAAACCGATCCAACGGGCTTTACTTCAAGCCTATCATACCAAATTTTTCTTGATTATCTTGAATCTTTATGAGCTTCACTCTTTGGATCCTATCACCTTAGCCTAAAATGTTAAATCTATATCGCTATTGGGCTTAAGGTTTAGATTCAAATTTAGCCCTCCACACTATAAAAAAAAAACAATAAAAAATATAAGTCAAAGACTTGCAGTGACAAATGGCAAAGATGAAAAAGGAAAAAAAAAAAATTCTACATGTATACATACATGAATAATCGGGTTAAGCTTTGAAAGGGAAAGGATGATGCTTGTGTGTACAAATATTTATAACCTACAGGATGCGGTTGAGGGGATGAGGATGAAATTAAAAGAAAAAAGAAAAAGAATATATTTTGGTTGATATTTGAAAGATCCAGGATATCGTGATGATATTTGGATAGATTAGGGCTCTGGAGTAAGACGATATTATTGATAACAATTGGCTACTCAAAGAGATCTTGAAAGATTTAAAATATGGGGAAAATTCAAGATTCTTTTACCAGGATTAGAGTAAAAAAAAAAAGATAGAGAGGAAGCGAACATTTAAGAAATTGTTGAAGTTAAAAAATGTTCGATAGCTGTGAGGGTTCATCAATTCATGACTTAATAGGATTCGCTCATGACCAGTGTTCTAATCTTCCCATATTTCGGTTGGCAAAAGCATGTGATGTGAACTAATATTATAAAGCATACATCAAAGTGAATATTTTGAGGATTTTATCATGAGTCGTAAAGGCATATATATATAGCCTGATGGCCTTTGGTGATGTTTGAATTAATCTATTAAAGGGATAATATGAGATATTGTTGATTCTTATGGGGATTTGATTTTGGCCAAAAGAAAATATTTGATTGACTTATCGAAGAAAATTTGAATTGATACGGAAAAGATAATAATATATTCGATACTACAGTTTTGGTTTGTCGAGATATATTGCAGGAAGTTTCGTGATTTTAACTTTCGTAATCTATTGGCCGAGGCTCAAAGAAAAAATATAAAAAATAAAAGTTGTGGGAATCCCTAATCAAATTATGCTCCTGGACGTAGAGAGAAAAAAAAAAAACACAAGGAGAATAAAAATGGGGGCATGAGTTGTAGATCGAACGATTTGTTCCAGGTTCTCTCGAGGTATTAGGCATAAGTGTTTTCGGTTTAACTAGTTGAACTCCCAAGAGTATGTTACACGAAACATTTGTGTGGCAATCGACTTGAAAGAGGTCATGTGAGTACTGCATAATAAACTGTGTTATACGTGACTAAGGAAATGATTTGACTTATACATATAAGATGATCAAATGAGTTAGAATAGAGAAGAGGAGTAGGTAACCTTGATAAGCTCTAACATGCTAGGTGATAGGTGAAGGAGTGCATTGTCATCAAATTCTATAGTGGATGAAGAATGGGGTATTGTTCTTAGCATTTTTGAGTGTTTGATCTTTGTAATAGGATTTTAGCAGAGTAACGGCATTAGTTAGAATTCGTCTCTCCTCCAAATAAGAAAATGAAGGGGGTATTTATAGAGGATGATAGGTGGATTTGATCCGTTGGATCATGATGTTGATCAATGATTAGGATTGAAGTCTTTTATATATGGGTATCGGATGGGCTTTTTCAATGAGTTTAGGTCCAAATAAAGGGCTTTATTATCTTTTAGTATAAGTCAAACCAAGAAAAATTAGATTGGGCAGACCGATTCAACGGATCCTATTCTAAGCTCACTATGCCAAATCTTCTTTAATCATCTCAAATTTTTATAGGCTTGACTCCTTAAGCTTTGTCACCTTAGCTCGAGGAGTTAAAACCATATTTGTAAACTCTGCGAATCTAGCTTTCTAAGTATAGAATCAAATGCCTAAACTGTAGATGATTTCCTGATGTCAATAGAGCTAGTGAGATTTAAAACCGATTAAAATCTCAATTCAAAACCTAAAGTGAATATGAAAAACTTTAAATTATCAATTGAATCTCTAATCATATACGAAGATCCTAAAACCTCAAGTATATGTAACTGCAAAAGTTAATCTCAAAACTCTAAGATAACAATCGAAGATTTAATCGCGTATGAATATATTAAATCCTAAATGTGTAAAAACATTAGAGATTGTGCCCTAAAGTAATAAAAACCCTAAAACTATAACCTTAAAGACATACGAACACTAATTCATCATGATATACCCTAAAACCCTAATTAATAATATAACATTCATATTTTGCCAATTCATTAGTGAAAGATTAGAGATAACTTTCAATCATGCACATATATTTAGAATCCTTAAGTAATCCTTTAGAAACAAAGATATTGCATCCTAGATCACATTTATCTTCTAAGTAATAATTAGGATAGTAATACATAGAGTTAGGGATTTAGTTTATATTTATGTTACATGTAGTAAACCTTAAAACCCTAATTAATACTTTTCATACTAGTTATACTAAGTAACCTAACAAATGATGTATATAAGATATAAATACCTAAAGTAAGATCTCATCATCTATTTTTACTAATCAATTCACCAAATGTCTCATTTTCCTTAATTTTTCTCTTAATTTTCCTTAATTACTTTATTATGAGCATTTGAATTACATGCAATTCTAAAAGAGTTGACTAAGTCGACAAAGTTAACAAAATATCATTGTCATCTAGAATTCTCTCCTCCTTTCTAATGATTTCTTTTCTTTTCTTTTCTTATAGCTTTTTTCTTCCTTTTCTTCTCTTTTGCCATCCATGCCTTTTCCCTTAGGACCCCACTTGTTTTCCTTTTCCAAAGTACAAAAACAAAACAAAACCAAGACCTTTCCTTCCTTCAATAACCGTAACTTCCCCTTTCCCTTTCACCTTTCTTCATTTTCAAACTTTGCAACCATATTTCAAGGAGAAAACAAAGGTATGTTCTTATGTATTACCCCATATTATTTTATAGTTAAATGAAGAGGTAAGTTAGTTTAAGTAGTTTATGTGTTGTATTCATATATGTTGTGGAAGGCTTAAAGTTTCAAGCTTTATGTTTAGAAGTATAGGATAGCCTTAGCAAATGAAAGAAGATGCATGTGTATATATTTTTAAGTATGTGTACATAAGGATATACTTGAGAAATACATGTATAAAGCCCTTTGTACATAAGTATCCATTATGTATATAACCTAAAATAAGGCATATACTAACTATACATACATATACCATGCTAAATACACCCTTAAAACACAAAAAGAATGAAATTAGAGAAACCTTCTTAAGAGGAAATTTAGGCATACGAAATTTGTATAAAAATACATATGTGACTGTATATATATATATATACAAGTATAAATACAGTATAAGTATATGTATAAGTACATAAGTATACATATTAGTATGTTAGAAGTATAGGTATGTATATAACATATATAAGAGTACATAAGGATATACATACATAAGGATATATAGATATTTATATGTAATGAATGAATACATAAGCCATGACATCATCAAATGATTACATAAGCTATGACATAAGCGAATGATGACATAAGTGATGACACAAGCGATTGATGACCTAAGCGATGACATAAGCATAAGCTTGGAAAATAATAAATTAAAAGATTACATAAGAATATAACCTATATATGTATACATATACTTAAGGGTCAAAGATCCTTTAAACTCTAATATACTTTCCAAATTGAATTAAACTTAATTAAGTACGTGAATTAGTAATACCAATGTAAAATTCCCTAAGTGTAAGAAGCTAATGGCTAATGAAATCATTAAATACTAGAATAAGATATAAACATAAGCAATAAGAATAATTAAGCTTTAATGAGTTAAAATTTCAATAAATTTAGCCCATATCATAAAACACAGGTCTTAACGTTCAAAACGGACATCACCGTGTGAACATGTATCCGAAAACGATGAAAAACGATTATAAGTTTGTAAATATCGGAATTAGAATGAAAAAGTTACTAAATACATAAAGAAAGTCTCATAACTGACGAATATAAGAAAATAGTATTGTTAATCTCATTGAGTATGGTAAACCCTATATACATTATACTTAGGTTATATTGGGGGAACAAGACAAACTACAATAGACTTTTAGTTAACTAAGAAGTTTGGCTTTTTAGAATACTTATAAGTTTTACTATTTTTTAGGCATTCAATATCGAGTTCTGGAAACCCCAAAGGCTTAGAGAATGAGCAATAATTCAGGTGAGGGAGTTCTAATGACCTGCTACTTACTTGTGCGTGTTACTTGTATGAGGTTTTGCTACTTGCTGTTACTTGTATTTCTGAATGATTGCTTTGCTTATTTGCTATCATCTATGTGATCACCTTTTTAAATTGATAAATAGAAGTATCAGACCAAAATAACCAATTATACTCGTCGCATGTCTATGACTTGGTAAAGGTATGAATAGAGAGTGCTAGCTTTGCAAAAATCTTGAGAAAAGTGTTTTTGGAAAAAGCTTTTCTACTCTTAAACATATTTTTGTATGATCTCTATAAGGGCTCGTGGAGCCATAAATAATATTTTAATGTTAAGGCAAAGTTAGCATAGGATCTCCAATTGATAGCGAGAGGACTTGCTTTATTGTGCCTGTAAGGTCTTAGATAATTATGGCTGCGAAAGGACTCATATATTTGTGCCTGAGGGGCCTTAGATGGTGGATGGTCCTAGTTTAGGATCTACCTATTTAGATTGGAACCTTTTTTTGTCTCGACTAGGGTAATAGTCGAGTGTTGCTTAAAGGGGTGATGCCCCTAGGTAGCCTCATGTAGGTAAGCTAAGGTACCCTGTGTGGGTAAGTAGAAGGGATAATCGAAGTGTAGACGATGTAATTCTGCACCTTCCATAGTTCTGGACTCCTATGGATGTGTTGCTTGCATTCATTGTGCCTACATTCATTTTATATGTAGATAGCTTGCTTGTACGTGTGATAATAATATGTGATAACTTGCTTGAATGGCAGTAGTGAGAGACGAACTCACTGAGCTGTTGTATACTCATTCCCCCTTAGTTTCTTTTGCAGGTTTACTTACGATGGGATTGGAATAAATCTTGAGTGGCAAGTGCGAGATGAAGATATGTATATCAGCATTAAAATTAGTTGAGATCTTTATAAGTGATACATAAACATCCTTTGTAGAAAATATTTATTTGTTAGAATTGAATATAATTTAATTTTTCTTGTAGTTTTCTAATGTTGATATATCCTGTTTTATTATTTGGTAGGAGATACCGATTTCTACGGTTTTAAGGAACTGTGGGATATAAGATATTTATAGTTATTTATATTTATATATTATGTTATAATAAATTAATTACTTAAAAATCAATAATTTTAGTGATTTATTATTTAAAGTCTTGCAATTTTTTACTTGTAAGGCGATTTTCATATCATGGGTGCACACATGTTGTGGAAATTTTAGGTAATCCTACTAGGCTTCCTTTAGGGTCCTGACAATATCATTATTGGGCTTGAAGCCCATGAGTCAGATTTATCTCACTATAAAATTCAATACTTGAAGATTTATAAACAGTGGTGATTGAATAATTTTATATGAGGAGTTTAAAATATCTTCTCATGCAATAGAGGTTCCATTAGTATCATAGAGAGTCAGTTTAGTACGATATGTACGTGAAGAAAAACATGTAGAGTTTTTACATGAAAATTTCTCGTATGATCAAACCCATTTGAAGAATAGCATGGCTTATCTCAAAGATCTCCGAGATATTAGGAACCTATTATTGAGCGAAGTTTTGGAAGATTAGTTTAGAAATCATGCTAAGAGGTGGAACTTGGTCCCGATAGCATGGTGTAATTTTGAAACAATAGGCCTTATTTGGAATTCCATTTCCTTCATAATGAACATGTGCATGGCATATGGAATGACTATTTCTCCTCAATGGAATAAATCAAGAAATTAGTTTAGGTTACTATTGTAAAGATAGTACATGAAGTACGATTTATTGAAAAATTTTATTCATATAGAGAAGAGGAATTGGCTTGTATAAAGGAATTTACCTATGAAAGAATATTTATTATGTAGCCATGGGAGCAATGTTACTCATCAAGCCTAAAGTGATGTACACAAGCAACTAATATTGCAAACTTGTACACTTAATAGACAATAAATAAATTTGCAGCACTACTGCTAAGCTTATAAGGTTCGATCCATCAACAAAATAAAGTTTTCAACTTTGTAAGTGCACTTGATAGTAGTGCAACTCTTTACAATGCGCGTGTGCTACGTAGTGACCTATCTATTCAAGGTAAGTGGTTGATACCTAAAATACTTAGACTCCATCAAAAAATTTTGGTTAGAGGACAAAATGTAGATAGCTAAAAATTGCCAGATTAATTATTGGGGTAAGCTTAATATTGATTTAGCCTTGACTCATTAGGCTAGATGACAAGGCCTAAGGAGTCTAGTCTATTTTTTGGATGACTCAATGAGAATTGGTTTAGTAGGCTCAAGATTAGGATCGTTACTTTGGTCTGTTCAAATTCAACTTTTCTTAACTAAGCTCATATACTCTTGAAGAAGGCTACTAGCCTTAGGCTCATAAGCAAGCACATTTAGGATAACCAGGAATTGAGTAAGCTCCATCTCATCTATTGATTACTAAGATTATCTAATGGGTCCCATCATACCTAAGAGCCTATAAATACCCAACATTTTCTTCTCATTTGCAACTCTCATAGAGAGTAGAGAAACAATATTGCATTGCAAGGACTAAGATCTTTAAAATTAAACAAGCAATTCATGTAAAGTATTGACTTCACTCGCTTAAACTATAAGATAAATGCTTGAGGCCCCCTAAGGCTACTTTATTTGTCACATGTGCATTTGAGGCACTTAAATCACCCATTCCTTCTCCTTGCCTTCTTCTCACATAATCATCACTTCAAGTGTAATTCCCACATTACTTCTTTGAAGCTACGTATAGCGTATCACTCGCACAACACACATGTGACTACTCTAGTCGAACCCTAACATCTACATCTTCCTTATTTGCTAAGTTCTCATTTTTTTTGGTTTATAATAAATTATTATTATTATTATTATTATTCAATAAAAGATAAATGTGGCCTGGTCTAGTGCTATGTGTCTCCATGAGTTTAACTTCATATTAATTCATTACAAATTAATATCTCGTAATTTGTTGTAAGTGTAGTAGAGTAGCCTACTATACATTTTATCTCAATCTCTCTATTTTTAAGATAATTAAGGTTTTACTAATAAAACTTAAGACTATGAGAAAAATTAGTTGTATTTTAACTTATTTTTAAAGTTTGATTCTACATTGATACTCTTCTAACTTTTATAGCTTCATGTAAAAATTTAATATTATTTAAAGAAAAATTCTCATTGGCCCTAAGTTTTGGAATAAAAGCCTTATACATAATTCTTTCCCTAAGAAAATCATATGTAGCTTAAATTATCAAATCTATGGGATCCAACATTCACTTTATATGCCAAATGATTCATCTTTTGCGTCTTATTATATATGTGAGTTAGACTTTCAAGTTACCAATTAGAAATAAATTATATCAAATAGCTTACATTTACATCAAATTAAAACCCATGTCCTCTTTAATTTTTGAAATGAACCATGTGGATTTACATCTTATAACTTTTGTGAGCTCATCATAAAGTTTGACCTAAATTAGATAATGTTGCCAAGCATCCTAAATTTAGAGCCTTAGAACCTAGGGTTATCACACCATGTTAGAGCCTATCTAGTAAGCTAATAGGATAAGGTAGGGCATAAGGCTAAAGTTAGGTTGTTAGAGCCACTTCTTAGTTAGCCTATCAATGGCTAAAGCGTTTGGTGCTATTATGGTAGTATCATTTCTCTAGGTATACTACCTTCTTCCCAAAATTGAAAGAATGCTTAGCAAATGTGGCCACTCATTTATTTCTAAAGCACATTGTTAAGTGTTAAGAGATATTGAAGAACATTATTAGTGATCGAGATGGAAGGTTTATGGGAAAGTTTTAGATGAAACTATTTAACTCTTAGGGGTTTGAGCTAAATTTCTTGCACTACAACAAATTTAGTTTAAGAAGGCATATGTAAACCCCTAAATTTTTCAACCCAATATCTGAAGTAAACTCAAGTTTGTTAGATATTCCTAGGAGTCGACAAGGCTAGTTAAGATAAAAACCCTAAGATAATAACTAAAGATTCAATCGCGTTTAAAACTTTCATACCCTAAATGTATTTAAACACTAGAGATTATACTCAAAAGTGATAAAACCCTCAAATTATAACTTTAAGGATATAAAAGTATTTATTCACCATAACTTACTCTAAAATCCTAATTGACAATATATCCTTAGTGTTTTACTAAATCACTAGTAAAAAATCAAAGATAACTTTCAATCATTCATAAATACATATAAAACTAAAGCAATCCATTAGGAACTAGGATATTGCATTATAGATCACATCCATCTTCCAATTATATAACTAGGTTAGTATTATATAGAGTTAAGAGCTTAGTTGATGATTATACTATATATGGTAAATATTAGTATTTTAAATAACACTTTTCATGATAATTACATTAAGTAGCCTACCAAATAATGTGTATAGGATATAAATATCTAAAGGAAGTTCTCATTACCTATTCTTACTAATCATTTCAATAAACTCCATATTTCCTTTCATTTCCTTAATTTTCTTCCTAATTTTCCCTAATTACTTCATCATGTACACTTAAATTACATGTAATCCTAAAGAGTTGACTAAGTCAAAGGTTGATTAAGTCAACAAATATGTCATCATCAAACTAGAATCTTCCCTTTCTTTCTATCGAATTCTTTTCTTTTCTTTTAGATTTTTCCCCTTTTCATTTCCCTTTTTGCCATCCACTTCTTCCCTACCTAGGACCCTACTTCTCTTCATTTTTTTAAAATACAAAACAAAGCCCTTTCCTCCCTTATGCAAAACCGTAACCCCCTTGCTCCCTTAATTCCAAACACCTTCTCACTTCACTTTCATAATTCCAACTACTAAAATAAATCATCATCTCATATATATATTTCTTCCTTTTCATATTATAAAGGAGAAAAAGGTATGTTATTATGTGATTTTCCATCTTATATAGTAGTTAGATGTATAAGTTAGGTTAGTGTAGAAACTTTGTATAATATGTAGATATGTCTTGTTAAAGGTAGAAAGCTCCATATTCATGTTTAGAAATGTAGGAAATCCTTAGATAAATGGAGAAAGAGCATATATACATATGTTTAAGTATGTGTATACAAGAATGCACTTGATGAACATATGTATGGATACTCTTATACATGAGTACCTTTTATGTACATAAATAAAAAGGACAAGTATACTAACTATACATACATATACCTTGCTAAATAAACTCTTAAGTGCAAAAATATGGGTTTGGTGAAGTTTTCTTAAGAGGGTATACAAGGTATACAAAAATACGTAAAAAAATATGCATGTAATTGTATGTATATATGGGTATATGTACTAGTATATGTATAAGTACATAAGTATACATACTAGTACATTAGAAGTATAAGTATATGCATAACATATGTATAAAGTACATAAATACATAAGGATAAGTATAGACATATATAAGCAATGACATAAGCAATTGATAACATAAGCGATGGCATAAGCAATTGATAATATAAGCAATGACATAAGTAATGACGTAAGCCTAAGATGACATAAGGAAATAATATATATATATATATATATATATATGCATATACATACATTTGGGCTAAAACTTCTTTAAGCCCTTAATACACATCTTAAATTGTTTTAGACTTAATTGGGCACATAAATTAGTAAATACAATGTAAAATCATCTAAGTGTAAGAATCTAATGGTTAATTAAATCATTAAGTACTAAAATAAGATATAAACATAAGCAATAAGAATATTTAAGCTTCAATAGTTAAAATTTCAATAAATTTAATCCATATCGTAAAACATGGGTCTTAATGTCCAAAACGGACATTACTGTGTGAATGTACATTTGAAAATGATGAAAAACGACTATAAGTTCGTAAATATTGGAAATAGAATGAAAAAGTTACATACGATTAATGATATGGTTCAATCGGATAAAAATTGATAGTAATCTAAGTAAAATTAGGTAAATAAATACCTAGAATCATTAGTTAATTCAATTACTTACTATTATTATTATATCGTAATGATTACATGATCCTAACGCGGATGAGGATCTTCCGATTGATTACTACAACTAGTGCGAGTTGTCATGGTTGAGTGAGTATTTACCTTATGATTCCATGATTGTATGTGATTGTAGCTAATGAACTTAAATGATTATGTTAATTGAATGTTGTGTGGGGTCGGGAAATGCTTGCATGTGCTATTGTATGTTGATTTGTGAATTTACCTTAAATATGGATAACAAATTATTGTTGCAGAGTAGTATAAATGATGATTGTATGAGATATTGTTTAGCCATAATATAATTGGACTTAACTATACTTGGCTAATATAAAGAAATTGGTATATGCATTGACATGCATCGCATTGACCTAAATTCTAACCGTCACATCACACGGGGGTAGCAAGAGGCTATTCGAAGGTTGTTATTATAAATTTATTAGTCTTGTATGGTACACTTATACAAAGTGACTTTACCTTGGCCTACAGGAATACTAAGCGTTGGAGGCGCCAATCACCTAGCTAAGGGTAGCGTCCAAAGGCCTCTGTTTAAGGGTGAGTGTGGACTATGGGGGCCTACTCATGATTATACTAGAACTTGGTTTTTATGAAAATAAAGGACTTGTTGATTTAAATACAGAATGTAGAGTTTCATAATAAAGTAAGTTTTAGTATAATACTTGGATCTGACTAGTGTCGTGTATACTCCAACCCTAACTTCAGAAGGCGTAAATCTAAGTTGCGTATATTGACTAGTTAACTGTACGTCTTGTTTGTCATTCTATTTGTTCATTCATTCATTCATATGTGCTTATGGTATGGTTGAGGGTTTTGCTCACTAAGTTTAGGTTTACACCACCTTAAACTTTTATTACAAGATGGCTTATTCGTTGGGGTCGATTGGGGGATGTTAGAGGTTAGTATGGGGACCTAGGCAAGAGTAGGTCATTCAGTGTGTAGAGAGAACTGATTATGTGCACTATTACTTATGTACTTTTGTTTTGTCAGTAATATAGACCTAGATGTACTAAATTACTACTTACTGTAAATTTTGTAGTTTAAATGTTATATAAATATGTTATATGATGATATCATTTGAATCTGTATGTTTTTGGGAAGTTAGTATGTTGTGGAGCCTTATATATTGTGTAAAGAGTTCTTTATTGGAAGGGTAACCAATCAAGGGTTCTTCATATAGTATACGGTGTCTGCCATGACTAGATTATCCTTGGTTCATGATAGCATACCTTTATGGGCAGTTAAGTTAAAACTACATTGAAAAAATTTGTTCAAGCGGCTACTATTTTGAAGGCGGCATCAAAATCATCTAGGAGGGAAAATTATTTTAGTAGAAAAAATTAGAGTCTAAAATACTTGAAAGACTTGCTTGTTACTAATTAAAAAAATCTAAATTAAACATATACCCTCTCTCTCTCCATCGCATGTTCTTTCACCTTACTTTCTCTCTCTTACTCACTCACTCACTCTCTCTCTCTTTCCCCTTTTACCCCTTGCTGAACTCCTAAACAACCTTCATTCTCCTTACTTGACTTTCTTTAGCTACATCAGCACATGAGTCTCTTTCTCTTCACCATTATTGTATATGAACTAAAACTTAGAAACACTTGAATCAAACCTTAAATTCACTAAAAGTCCATCACAAATCAAGACCATAAAAATTGAATATTTAGGTAAAATTTCAAGAGCTACACCAACGTCATTACATGGGGACATAAAAGATGAAACCTGTAAAAATGGAAACGTTCTCTTGAGAAAATTGAAGGGGATTCAAGAGCATGAGAAAGCAAGAAGCCTAAGAAAGATTTGTAGCATCTCTATGATATACCTTATGGCCTTTTCTCTTCTCACCACCATCAATGACGCACCAAACTCATTGCATAGTGAGTATCCTTTAAAAACCCTTTTTACACAAAATTTTACCTTTTTTTTTTTCTTTTAGTTGTGTAATTATTAGCATTAACTTATTTGGGGTATTTTTATTTGAATCTAATTGTGATTTCTAATATAGTTTAGGCATTATGATTTAAACTATTTTGTGTAGGAGGTAGCATCACGCACTTTAAACTTAGAAACATGCCTAATGTGGTCATTGACTTTCATTTTTACATTATACCTACAAGAAGATGGCTGGGAAAGATGAAAAGAAACTAGATCAAAATGTAAGTGGTGATGGGTAATTGTGTTAACTTTATTTTAAAACCAATTATTTTTGTATTTGTTGCTATATATGTGTCCATGATTGGACTGAACTAATCATTTCACATTCATTTAAGTGCTTTATTGATTTTATGTTGCTCATGTCTAGGTAAGAAATGAAATGAGGTGGAATATGATAATTTATACTGAAAAAAAAAAATGTTTAAAGGAGAAGAATAACAATTCACCTCATATTCAACAATGTACTCAACTTTAATGTAAGTAGGGAACTAGGTATTATGTCCTCTATTAATTGCTTGCTTGTGTGCTTTTCCATTATTCTAGATGAGATCAAGGTTTTTCCTGCTCTTTATCATTTTACTCGGTTATAAGTTGTTAATTTCAAAATGATTGAGTACTGTGATATTTTTGGATGCTATATCTTGTGGCTATAAGCAATATCAATTTGGGAGATCATACAAGTGAGTAACAATCATATTTTTTGTGTCGAAGTCTTATTTAGCTCTAACCTTTTCCTTTGATACCAAACTTTGTCATTTCTCCTCATTATGGTTTAGCTCAATTCTTGGAATATGCTACATAGGCAACACTCAAAATTGTCGTTCTCTACCCACAATCTCTTTTGTTAAACATATTAGGCTATGGCCCCCTACAAACACTAATTAGAAATCATTTTTTTGGTGGAAAATAGATTGTGATTACAAAATCTCATAGCTGTAGGTTATCAATTAAGAATTTGAAAATAAAGAATTATTATTTTCCTCTTTTATATCTCTAGATGTTTTATAAGGGAGAAGGACCATATTAAATATTTATTCTACGAGATATCGATGATTGGTTGATTATTATGGAAGCTTATTCATTTGATTTTAGATTAGCAATTCTTCTATACCTTTTCTTTACTTTTAGACTTGTGCCCTTTATAAGACTTAATTTTTCATTGCTATCTACCAGCTAATTTTATTTCTCTTTATGTGTTTACAAGAATGCCTTCGCTTTTTTTATTTCTCTTTATGTGTTTCCAAGAATACCTTCTCATAATATTTTTACTTATCATTGAAATGAATGTTTTATTTTTTTTACTTCCTACGTTTTGGGTTGGGTTAATATTATGTTCATATGTTTTCTTTATCGTGGAACCACGGATATTTAGAAAATTTTTTATTATTTATAGAACTATTGTTACATATGAAATTCACATTGGAAAAGAATATTTATTATTGTGTCCAATAAATGCAAGTGTTTATTTTCCAACAAAGTGTTAGTAAAACATGAATTGATGCTATTGAATAAAAGTAATAAAGTTTGGTTAAAAAAATAAACAAAAGTAATAAGGTGGATATTGATTCATTGCAAAATACTATAAATTTAGTTTTTCATTAAACCTTCCACCTAATGATATTTGTTATGTTTGTAAAACATGAAATAAAAGAGAAAAATGAAATAAGAAAATAAAGGACAAAAGAAAAAACAAATAAAAAATAAAACAAAAGATATTATAAGAAAAGGGCAAGATTGGTATTAACATTAACAATGAAGGGCATTTTGGTAAGAAGAAATGTTTGCAAACCTTAAAGTATAAAAGGGTTGCTTGGTGTTTAAAAAACCCTTTTCCTGCATTTTAACACTTACGTGTTGCACTTCTCTTAGGGTTCATACAGTTCTTGAGACAAAGAAAGGATTCCACTAAGATTTCATCAAGATCAAGTTGTGAGTTAGGAAGGTAAGATTGTAGGAAACCCTTTTCTTCCAAGTTTTCATTCAAATCCTTGAAGTGATTCATTTTTCCTATGTAGGATAATGATAAAAACATTTTTGCTAAGGTGTAATGGGTGTTCTATAGTAGATTTAGGTAGTGCATTCAAGGTAATACGTTTGTAATTATTTGTTTTTAAATTCCTTGTCAACTTTCTACAAGTTTTCATTTTGGTCCATAAGGTATTATGGAAAGTAAGCTTAGGTTGTCTATTTACTAGCTTAGCCTTGAGGCATAACATTATCATTAGGCTTTGATACTTTAGGAGAGGTTAAGGGTGGTGTTGATCTTCCAAATTCAGTAGCTAAGACTTAGGGTATAACATTACTAAAGGGCTTCTGGTCTTAAAGGTTTGGTGGTTGAGACGAGGTACTAGTAGTAGTAGTGGCGGTGGAGGAGACCATTGATACATTGATGCAATGTCGATGGGACCAAGTTGTGATTGTGTAGCTACTTCTTACTGATGAGTAAATGGTATTGAACCAGCATATCAATCACATGAAAGGTGGTAGTGCCATGGATAGGACCAACCTTGATTTTGTAAATTATTCCAAACAATATAGTTAATAATTGTGATGTGATGTGCTCTTAATTGAGTGTCCAATAAATTAGTTGACGACACTATAAATAAATTTTAGGCATAAGGCAACTTAAGTATGTGTGTCCTACGAAGTGTTTATGGTGGTAGACGTGCTAGAAATGTGTCATGTAGGTATGTTCATGGTTATGCATCTTATACATGTTGGTTCATTGAAATGTATTTTGAATGGTAGATTTGAGTTGAGATTTTTAGGTGAAGAATGTCTTTATTTGAGTTTTAGAGTGGTAAGGAGTTATACTGTTGTCAAGTGGTTGAGTTTAGAGTAGTGTTTTGTGAAAATGGTGAAAGAGGTGTTGCATGCAAGGGATGAGATGTTGCTACAAATTGCAAAATTCTATTTATTGCAGCTAGCGCCTGGACACCATCCTCCTTAGCATCCAGATGCTAGGTACAATTTTGTACCTTTCAACCATAGTGTCCAGACACCATGATCTTGGTATGCATAGTGACGTTTCATTGAGTTCCAATGTGTGTTTTAAGTGTGTTCTTTTGTCCTAAACCTTTTCCATTCATTCTTAAATGTGTTTTAATATCTTAAACTTACCTTAAACTCAACCTATCTTCTTAACAATCCTAGAACCCTAAAGTGTTGAGTTATAAGGGGCTATGTATTGTGTTTTTGATAAAAAAAGTTAAAGCTAGGTAGGCTTAGAAATTGAGTAAAATTGTTGTTTCTCTTGTGAATAGGTTATGAGGCACCTAGTATGGATTCTAAATAGACACTTCAATCAAGTATAGGGTTGTATGTTGTTTGTATGTATAGGACTAGTATTGCTAAATGAACTCAATAAAAACTTGGCTTAAATAAGTGTGTTATTTGTAGTTGGCTAGGCTTGAGAGACTAAGAGGACCAAACCTTAGGGTGGCACTCCAATGATCCTTAAGTGATGGTTTCTTGATTGAAGTTTCACTTAGAAATGATCCGAGTATATTTAGGATGTTCCATAGTTACTATGATGCTGAGGAGGACCCAACATCAACAATTATATGTATTATATATTTGTGTGCCAGAGTTATAAATTACTTTAAGTTTTGGGATGTTGAAACTATATTGCTTGATGGACCTAAATAAGATAATAAAAGGTGGTTGTTGCATGTAGATATCGAATTAATTGATGTATGTGCTTGTGCATATAACGTGTATTCATATGCTTGTGGTTACACCCTATCCTAAGCTTTGCTCACCCTTAAGTTTTCATGTTTTTAGATGTAGGCATAGGTTTGGGTGATTACAAAGAGTAGTACACTGGTTATGGGTATTATGATGATGAAGCTAATTTTTATGACTATTATTACGATTTCGGAGATAGTTTGACATAGTTAGTTATAGTTATAAAACTTGTTTAATAGGTTATCAGAATTATTTTATTTTCATTATTTGTTGTTACTTAGGTCCAAAGAAGTCTCTTGAGACTTCTCAAGTCCATGTTTACAAGCAGTATTTAGTTGTCTAGAATTAAAGTTTTGAGATATTGAGTTTTGGTATTAAGTGTTTTGAGATAAATGTAATTGAATTATACTTAATTTCTTTCCTTTGAATAAAAAAAATGTTAGAATCTAATCTTGGTATATTTATTGGTGAATTATGGATGTAATTAGGACATTCTTGAAATATTACATGGGACTTAATACAAGTGACAGATGATTATTAAAGTATGTGGAGATATGAATAGGGGGATTTTAGATGCCTAATGTATCAATAGATTATAGAGATACGTATTAGGTTGTAATTTTCCAAGTTCTGGGGCATTATAGCTTTAGTAGTATAAGAGCCTTAAGTTTTAAATCTAAATCATAGACAGCCTAGGCTTAAACCTTAGTAGGAGTAAATTGTGAATCAAATGTTATAATTTGATTATGTTAATTGGATAAGTAGCATGTAAGGTTGTGTTGAGTTTTGTACTTGAAGTAGTTCATGTTCATTCTATTTATGTTCTTAGTAATCCTTTCCTTTCTTGTGCTTATAGAACATTTAAGTTATCTAATCCTTCCCTTTGAAACCAAACTTAAATGACTTTATTCATGTGCTCTTTCCATGTCGCATGCTTAGATGCAGTGCTACTTTTAGCTCTTCCTCGCATCTTTAAGGTGATAAGGACACTAACCCAAACTGCATCCTTCTATTGAATCAGAACTAGGCTGTGACAAGTTTGCCACCTCAAGGGTAATGACCTCTACTACCAACCTAAGGTCAGCTAACTCGTAGCTAAACTAAAGCTTAGTAGACTTAGGACTAAGAGTAGACTTACCTTTCCTAGGGCATGGCTACCCTAAACTAGACCTAGCCCTAGTATAATCAAGGACAGGGATCAAACATAGTAACTACTGCTCAAGTTCTAAACTTTATGAATGCTATGATAGGGGTGCTGGTGTAGTAGTAACTGTAGATTTAGAATGACATGCAAGTAATACAAGTGAATGTAGAGATTTGGAGGTTAGAGAGACAAACTGCCATAGACATTAATATAAGCAATTGTCTTGGCGGGATCACCTTTGATCGGTTTGTAAGGAATGTATCACCGAGGTAGAGAATTCCTTTTCAATGGTAGAAGTACTCGATAATAAGAAGGTAACCTATGCTACTTTCTTCCTAAAAGGTTTTATAACCAAATGGGGGGAGAGTACTCCTAAGACAAGTAGGAATGTAGCTAATCTATCACTTAGAAAGAGTTTAAGCATCTATTCTTTGACAAATTCTTCCTTAACAGTACTAGGAAACAGATGGAGCTGGCCTATTACACCGTGTAGTAAGGTAACAAAACAGTATCAAATTATGAGGCGGAGTTAAACCACCTAACTTGTTTCTTACTAGAGCCAATCCGAAGAGATGAGAGGTCGTATACCAAATGATTTATTATTGGTCTGGAGCTTAAGCTATAAGAGAAGATGGTAAGGTTTAGAGGTACTAATGTTAAGATAATTGAACAGGCCAAAAGTGTTAAGCAAAGCATAAGAAGGAAGGAAGAGCTGTTGGCCTATAAGGAGCAGAAGGCCTTAGGTAAGAGGCCTATGTTGAGTTATGGACCATTAAAGCGATTCAAGAGACTTGAATTAGGCATCACGATTAGAGAAAGGGTTAGACCACCTTTTACACTACCTAGACTCATTATGTGGCCAGCCTTAGTGCCTGCTTGCCTACCTTTACTACTGTCAGCTAGGTACACCCATTGTTTTGGATCATAGGATGTTACAGATTGTAAGTAGACCCCATGTGCCTATTTTCTTTAAGGTAAGACTAGACTTGCTAGTATAAACTGCAAAGAGCTAACTTTTCTACATCTGGATTTCTATTTCCATTGTGGTTAGAGAGGGTATTGAACAGCAGATTGTAAGGAATCAGGAAAACAGCCTATGTAGACTACTAAGCTAGCTACTACTTAGAACATAGCCAAAGCGGCTCAACCTCAACCAAGATCCTACTAGAATGCACTAGCCTGGGTCTTTGCACTTTAGCAAGAAAATCAAAGTCAAGAGACTTTTGAGGTAGATACTTTAGTAGATACACTCTTTATCCTCAATCGAAGTTTACATGTTCTTGCATTGTTGATTTTGTGGTGAATGCTTGTATGTTATGTGCTATCTTTATAGATACCCCTTTGATTATGAATACACCTTTTGGGAGTGAAACTTTTTTGAACAGAGTGTGTCAAGACATAGAAATTGTTATAAAAGGAAGAATTCTACTAGTAGATTTGCTAGTGCTAGATATGTCAAATTTTGACTTAATCCTAGGGATAGATTGGTTAGCAAGACCTCATGCAAATATTGACTGTCATAACATAGTAATCATGTTTAAGCCTCTAAGAGAAGTACCTTTCTAATATCAGGTAGAAAGCTAAAGGCCAGTGAATTATAATAGTTACAAGTTATGGGGAAAGGTATACCATAACAACCTTAAGTTCAAGGATTGATGAAGAGTTGAAGACAGAGCAGGTGCCAGTGGTATAGGAATTCTTAGATGTCTTCCTTGATGATTTACCTAGTTTACCACCTAATAGAGAAGTCAAGTTTAAGATAGACCTGGTATTAGACACTAAGCCCATTTTTAAATTAACATATAGGATGGTGCCTACTAAACTTATCGGGTTAAAGAAACCGTTACAAGACCTATAAGGTAAGGGTTCTTAAGGCCTAGTTCATCTTCTTGGGGAGCTGCAGTCCTTTTTGTAAAGAGGAAAGATGGGAGCATGAGAGTGTATAGATTATAGGGATTTGAATCAGGTGACAATTAAGAACAAGTATCCACTTCCCTAAATTGATGACCTATTTGATCAATTGCAAAGGGCACAACTTTTCTCAAAAATAGATTTGAGGTCAAGTTACTATTAGCTAAAGGTGAAAGCAAAATATGTAAAGAAGATAACATTCAAAATTAGATATGAGTTGTATGAGTTCTTACATGCTGTTCGGCCTTATTAACACGTTTACGGCATTCATGGACTTATGAACTGAGTATTTCGAGAGTATCTAGAGATATTTATTGTGGTCTTCATCAATGATATGCTCATGTACTCTAGAAACAAAGAAGAGCATGAGCAGCATATAAGTATCACAATAAGCAAACTCAAGGTAGAGAGGTGGTATGCTAAGTTTAGTAAGCCTAAGTTTTGGTTAGATTTGGTAGCCTTCCTAAGTCACATAGTAAACAGTGAAGGTATATTAGTAGATTCATAGAAGATAAAGATAGTTGTAGAATGGTTGAGACTAAAAATGGTAATGAAGATCAGAAGCTTCTTAGGGCTCATAAGGTATTATAGGAAGTTTATAGAAGGATTTTCCAGATTAGCAGCTACCTTGACTTAGTTATCACAAAAGGGGTAAAGTTCAACTAAGATGACAAATGTGAGCAAAGTTTTCAACATTTGAAAGAGAGAATTGTGACTACTCCAGTGTTATCCTTACCATATAGTGGTAAGGAATTCGTCATTTAAAGTAATGCCTCGATCAAGGGACTTGGGTATATGTTAATGAAGAATGACTAGGCGATAGCTTATGCATTACATTAGCTTAAGCCATATGAGAAAAACTACCTAATCAACAACTTAGAATTGGCAACAGTAGTCCATGCCTTACAATTGCAAAGGCATCACTTAGTAGGGGAAAGGTACAAAGTGTATACCGATCATAAGAGTTTGAAGTACTTTTTCACCCTATGAGATCTAACATGAGATAGTGAAGGTAGTTACAGCTGATAAAAGTCTACAACCTAGACATACAATACCACTTAAGGAAAGCAACGTAGTAGCAAATGCTTTGAGTAGGAAGTGACATAATAATCTAGCTAGATTGATAACGATGAAAAGGTTGTTGGTGGAGGACATAAGATGACTAGAATTGGAAATTTTGACCAGAGAGGCAAGTGTCAAGTTGGCAAATATGTAGACTCAGCCTATGGTAGTAAATAGAATTAAGATGGCCCAAGTTGAAGATGAGGGTATATAGGAGATAAAGAAGAAGATGGAAGTAGGAAAGGTAGTAGAGTTCATAGTGGATGCTGATAGAGTACTCAAGAATAAAGGTCAATTATTTATGCCATCAAGACTAGAATTAAGAAGTGAATTGCTGAAGGAGGTACATTACTTGGGATATTCTATACATCTAGGTAGCATCAAGATGTACTAATATGCCTAAGAGCTCAATAATCACTAGGGCTTACCATAGGAAGTGGTAACAATAGGTCCTTTGAGGTATTGAAGAAAAAGGAAATGGGTAAGTCGAAAAATATAATAGCTTCCATAAAGCTGTTAGTAAGACATGAGACACTAACGAACATAACACGATTTAGTATTTCACTTAATATGATGCACAAGCTAATACTAAGATCTACTTACCGCTAATCTCAAGCTATTCAGTAAGATTAGATAAGAGTATAGAAGAAATTTACTTGGAGAATGATGTCTCATAAGAACAAGAATATTCATTAAATGTAAGATGAGTAAGATGATTGCAACTACAGTAAAAAGGACTATCTATAGTAAGTCTTTTAGGCAACAATACAGTTATAGAAAATTACATAAAGGATAATGTAAGAAGAAGGTTCCTGGTATAAGAAAAAGGGGTAAATATATCAAAGGACAAAAATGAATTTCATGCTTTGGGATCTTAGGGCATTGTGGTTAAACTAAGCTAATGTTGGGGCTACTAATGTTGAGCTACACTGAAAGCTGTTGGGATGATTGGGTGAAATTGCAGCTTGGTAGGATGGAAAAGGAGAGCTCAACGTATAGGGACCTTTGACTTAGCACTCGATAGGTTGGCTATTGGGTGAGAGTCTGAATAGAGCAAAGTGTGTTAGAATTAGGGCCTTAAGGGGTTCTTCCACAACTCTTCCATGTATTGGAGCTTGTCTTCGACAAGTTAAGAAGATAAGATCCTTCTTATGAGAGATTGTAAACTTCAAAGTTGAGCTCGGGTGAGGGGTCAAGAAGTCGATACTCCATCATGTATTGAGACCTAAAGGCATACTATTAGTAGAATAATATGAAGAGGGAGATTTCCAAATATGTGTTAAGGTGCTAAACTTGTCAGCATATCATAATCGAGCTTTAGAGGCAAGCAGGTGAGTTATAGCCATGATGCATCTTCAAGGTTAGACACATGGAGATACACCACAATGAAGTAGACCTAAAAAGAACAAAAGAAAAGCTAGCAAAGTCCGAGTAGCTACCGAATGACTATGACACACCACTCAATCCTACTTAGTCTACAATCCATCGGATATGACTCATCGGTCCAAACTGAAGGGTCACTTGCTACTACTGCTTGCTAAAGGGAATAGATAAGAGTTGAAGGTCAGGGAAAACATTAAGGCTACTTAAAGGAAACTTCAATAATGATCCTATATTGGTGATTGTTTTTGCGTACAAATAAGTAAGGGTTTATATAGGTATACTAGGGTTATTTTATATGTATAAAAAGACAAAAGGGTATTCTTACAATTAATTTACATAATAGATATTAAAAGGGGTAAAAGAGATAAAGAATATTCAATAAGGAAAAAGTAAAAATCACTATGGAATGTTGTGTCAAAAGTAGGCCAATTTAGGAATAGGAAAAGTTAAAATCATTCTGGAATGTTGTGTCAAAAGACACATGCCTCTTGCTGGCTAGATACTAGAAATATGATACAAAGTAGGCGAATTTAGGAAAGCATTTGCAGTTAGGGGCCGACCTGACCTAGATCAGGTTGGGAGCTAACTAGTCCTAATATAGAGTAGTCAGCTTGAGTTAGGGTCAGATGCTTGTGGTTGGTGTGGGATATCAATTTAAATAGTCTTGGAGCTATCTTCTTAGATGTCCTATCATAGAATATCTGCTAGGTAAGAGCAAGTCTAGCACAAGTGAGGATCTAACAGTTAGGTCAACAAGAGATCAATTTAGAATAGGAATCTCCATCTTGGATATGGTTTCAAGCTAGTATTCTCCGTATGAGTCTTTGGAGTTCTTTAGCTCGGCTACATGTGATTGGTCTAAGGGGTTGATTCGTATCATTTGGTTAAGGGTTAGAAAGATTTGTCCTCAAATCTAGAGTGGTCTTTAGATGTCCTTCTTAGGTATTTGTGGGGCCTTCCTCTAGTTGGTGTAGAATCAAGTCGAATACATTGAAGGTAGAGGAAATATTGCAGTCATCAGGTAACTCGATCTAATAAGCATTGTGGTTGAATTTCTTCAAGGCTTTGAAAGGACCATCAACTCAAAGGGATAGCTTATTCTATTATGAGTGTGGAAATCACTTTCGACTGAGGTGAATCCATACTAAGTCTCTTAGCTAGAAAGAAACAGTTTAGCGGCCTCAATCAATCTCTTGTTATCTCTAATTGAACTTAGCGATCTTCCTGGTTATAAGTTGGAATAGCTTATACAATTCTTAGGCTTAGTCAACTTTGAATTCACTTTCTTCAATAGCTATAGGGGCATTGATTATATCTAAGGGGATAGTAGGATTGAGGCCATAAACGACCTCAAATGGGGTCTTCCTAGTGATACTATGAACAGTTTGATTATATGCAAATTCTACAATTGGTAGACACATATCATAATCCCTCAAGTTCTTTCCCACGATAGCTTTGAGTAAGTCCTAACATCCTATTTACCACTTTAGTTTGGTTGCCAGTTTAAGGGTGGGTATTGGAGTTGAATACAAGTTTAGTTCCAAGTCTTCTACAAAGAGTCTTCTAAAAATAGCTCAAAAATTTTGTATCCCGATCTGAAACAATAGTCTTTGGTTCTCTATGTAGTCAGATGACTTCCTGCAAAAACATATCAGCAATGTATAAAACATTGTTAGTTCAATGGTACGAAAAGATTATACCATTTTACTAAAGCAATCCACAACAACAAATATAGAATCTTTTCCTCTAGATGTATGGGCAAACCTTCGGACCAAGTCTATGCTATGGTCAACTCAGTATAAGGTTAACGTTAACAAGGGCATGTACTCTCCATAGGAATCTCTCTTCTCCTTAGCTTGCTTACACACCTTACAACTTTTAACTACCTTATGGATATCCTTGGCTAAACCAGGCGAGTAAAAGTTTTCCTTCAATAGGTTAGCTTTCTTAGTCTCCCCAAAATGACTAAATAACCCTTCACTCTCAGCTTCCCTAACCAATAGCTCATGCGTGGAACAATTTGATATACATAGCCTTCAGCCATCCTTAAGATAATATCCTCCAATAACTACTCCTTCTTGGCACTATTCAACAATGGGACCGAAGTGAGAGTCATTAGCATTTGGTGATAAGTGAAAATCCCAATAATTTTGTCTGTAAAGTGGTCAGTAAGGTTTGCCATCATGATAGAGTATCGACAACCACATTTGTGCTTCCCTTCTCATGTTAGATGACATAGAAAAATCCTTCCATAAACTCCAACACTTGGCTTATCTTTTCGAGAGTTTGTTCTGACTCCCAAGATGCTTCATTGATTCATGGTCAATGTAAATAACAAACTCTTGTGGCAACAAATAGTGTTGCCAAACAGTGAAGGCTTGGAAAAGAGAGTATAACTCCTTCTTGTACACAGAATAGTTCAAGGTAGCACCATTAAGCTTTTCACTGTAGTAGGTGATGGATCGTTGCTCCTGCATGAAGACGACACCAATTCTAACTCCCGATGCATCACATTCTAACTTAAAGGGCTTATTAAAGTTTGGTAGTGATAGGACAGGGGCAAAGGTGAGCTTTTCCTTGATCTCTCTAAAGCTTTGTTTAGCTTAGTCGTTCCAATGGAACCTATCACTTTTCTTTGTTAGCTCAGTCAAAGGGGTAGCTATTGTACTGAAGTTTTGAATGAATCGCCTATATAAAGAAGCTAGGCCATGAAAACTTCGAACCTTAATGCCACTCTTCGGCATCGGCTATTCTAGAACAACTTAGATCTTTTCTTCATTTGCTCAAATTCCTTCCCCTAACACTATAAACCTAAGAAAAATCACTTCATCCTGGCAAAATGAACACTTTTTCAAATTTCCATACAACTTCTCTGTTTGCAAAGTGTGAAATACTTCGCGGAGATGTTGAACATGCTTGTTTAGGTTACCATTGTATACTAGTATGTCATCAAAGTATACGACCACACATCTCCTAGTTAGAGGGTGCATCACATAGTTCATTAACCTCATGAATGTACTCAGTGTATTAGTAAGTCTGAACAATATAACTAACCACTTGTGAAGGCGATGCTTAGTCTTAAAGGCAATTTTCTACTCATCACCCGACCTCATACGAAATTGTTGGTAACTACTTCGCAAATCAATCTTCGAGAATATCTTGGCACCATGAAGCTCATTCAGCATGTCATCGAGCTTCAATATTGGATATTTGTACTTGACAGTAATATGGTTGATCATTCAACTATCGATGCACATATGCTATGAACCATCCTTCTTTAAAGATAAGTAGAGCTAGTACTATACAAAGGCTCATACTCTCCCTAACATACCTTTGCTCTATAAATTCATCTACTTATCTTTTCAGCTTAGCGGCTTTCTTAAGGTTCATTCTATATGCAGGTTGGCTTGGCAGGGCAGGGCAACGCCTAGCTATAGATGTAAACCTTGCAAATTTTGTTATTTAAGAGTAAAATTGAACTTTAGTACTTTAGACGACATTATGAGTCGTTAAAGCGATGCAAGATAAAAATTTAATAAATTATAAATTTGAATATATTATAAGTAGTAAAAATCCTAGAAAATTAATCAAAACTTAAATCGCATAAAAAAAAAAACCCTAAATTTGATATGCGTGCAAATACTCGAAATCGAACCTGAACTTGATTGAAACCCTAAAACTATAACTTTAAGCTTATAAAATGAATAAATATCACTTAATATTAATATAATCATAGTCGATCATGATTATCAACTAAATCACATAATCACGTAAAACTTTTAGCGAAAACGTTAAAATAACTTATAAAAATTATAATTGTAACGGGCATAAAATTCCAAAATTAATTTATAAATGTTATTTTTATTATTTTTACGCTTGGAAAAATTATATATAATTATTTTTAAGCTTCTTTTTCTTCCCTTTTTCTTTCTTTTCCTTTTCCTTCTTCTTATTTTTTTTCCCCTCTTCCACATGATTTTCTAGCTAATTTTTTAGTAGCCTATGTGCTAAATTATAAGTAACAAGTGTCACAAATTTATGGACTAAAGAATAAGTTAATCAAAGTAAGTATCTCATCCAATTTGATGAGGAGATTTAACTTAGATAGTTTTTCTTTTCTTTTAATCCACATCCCATTCACATCTAGAACTTTCAAACCAGAAAAAAAAAAAATAACAAAAGCAAATCACACACAACAAAACCGTAACCCAAAAGAAAGGGGAAAAACTAAGTAATTGGAAGAAGAAGAAGAAAAAGAAGAAGAGGAAAAACAAAAATAATTTAGGTAAGTTAATTATTTATTTTGTACATATATGTATTCTATACTATGTATATACTAAGTATTTTATTTATTTATTTATTTACACGTATATATATATATGCATGAATAGATATATACATATGTATTTGGTATGTATCTTTATTTATGTATGTACATATGTATTTAGGAGTGAGTATATATATCTAATATACGGTATAAATATATAGATATAAATAGTAGTTAGTATGTATATTTTTCTACACATGTATTCTTGTACGTATGTATGTGTGTGTATTATATATGTATGTCTAATTAGTATCTTGTATATGACATATGTAGGAATACTTGTATAGTATATGTATATATACCAAATATTTCCTTTATATACATGTATATATATTTAGTATTTTACTTAATTAATTATGTATATATGTGTGTGGATATATATAAAGGTGTATATGTACATAATATTTATTTTAGTATGTAATATGTATATACATGTATTATACAATTTCGTATATATATGTGTATATATATCTATTTCATATTTTCTATATATATATGTGTGTGTATGTGTATAATAATAAGTATACTTATGTATATTTATACTTAGTATGTTTAATTTATAAAATTTATGAATATATATGTACTCATTAATTTTAATAAAGTAAATACATGTATGCGTATAATAATATGTATATATACTTAATAATTTCCAAGCATATGAAATTTTTATATAATTATGTATATATATGTTGCTAATGTGTAGGTATATATACCTATTATTAATAATATTTGTATTTTAGTATATATATACGTATATAGTATGTTGTATATGTACAAAAGTATGTAAAGTATAAATAAGTGTATAATATACTTGTACATAATATATAAATAAGGATAGAATAATTTAATCTATAATGTATCATATACATATAAACGTACATATATGAATAGTGATATATACGTAAAAATACAAGTATAATTAAATAGTGTATACAATATATTATACGAATAATTTAATAAATAAAGTAAGATAATAAATATATATATATATAAGAATACCGTAATTTGGAGGAAAAAAATTTTAATAATTAAGTAAATTGAAAGATTTAATTAGATATAATCATAAGTATTTATATATATATAATTAAATTGTAAATATAATAAGAAAAAAAGCTATCCCTTTATGATACATTTAGTATGGAACAAATTTTTCCTGTAGTCTTTCTCAAAGCTTAGTAAGGAACTCAATACTCGTTTTAGAGCTAGGGTCATCACTTATCCCCGATTAGCATAGACATAGGTTTCCTCTTTCTCCTTGGCTTTTGCCTCTTGAACATCCTTCTCCTCCTTAAGCTTTCTCTTATTGGTGCTATCTACTACATCTCCTTGGTGCACCATGATACATCAGTTTGGATACTCAACAGCTATATATCCAAAGCCTAAGCATTTAAAGCACTTCACCTCGCTAGTCTTCCATCCAGAGGTCTATCCTTTCTTATATGTTCTCGGGGTCGACCTAGCTTTAGTTCGGCTTGACTATCTTGCTCGACTATGCTGGCCTACTTGGTTAATATCAAGTCAATCATTCCTTTCTTCAGTTTAGTATGGCCTCCTCAACTCAGCTTGAATAGGTTGGTGTGGTATAAGGGCTCAGGAGAATGTAAGCTCAAGTGGGCTTGAAGCACTTCTTCTTTGTTTTTTGATCCTCTATGCTATCTTAATTGCCTCTTCTAAGGTATAAAAACTCTACACTTTCATGATGTTGTAAATCTCATACTTGAGCCTAGAAATGAACCTCGATACTGCATGAGCCTCTAGTTCTTCTACGTCAGCTCAGATCATAAGCATTTAGAACTCTCTTACATAGTCATCAATAGATTGGCCTCCTTAGCGAAATTCTTGCAACTTTGCAAACATATCTTATAAGTAGGTCTTAAGCACAAATCTACCCCTTAACAATCTTTTTATCTCATCTCAAGTCCTCATACCTCAACTTCCATCCCTTGATCTAGCTACATTCAAAATTTTCCATCATATAGTGGCATACCTAAAGAACTAAAGTGTAGCAAGTCGGACTTTAACAACTTCTGTACATCTATAACAATCAAACACCTTTTCTATCTTCTCCTCCCACTCTAAGTATTCATCTGTATCACCACTTCCATTAAAGGGTAAGATTTGGACTATGACATTATCTAGTCCTCGTAGAGCTCGAGGTCCTCGCTCCTATGTTTGATGATAACTAGCTTCTTCTTCCTCCTCTCCATACTCCCTAACATCGTCTACCTCAATCTCCTCTAACTCTGTTTCATCTAGCAACTTGGTTTACAACTCCTTTTAGCTTGAGGGGGTCGAATTGGATGATGGGCTTGGCTACCTTGGCCATAATCTCTCTCTTAGGTATTTTCTAGTGGGTCATGTGGCAATATACCTTGAGGTTGTTGCCTATTGACTTACATTGCTATAACTAAACTCTTAATAAGGTTGGTAAGTCTGTCAAGTTTGTCATCGATTGACCTTAGGGTGTTACTACCATTATGACCATGATCAAGTTGTGCACCACTACTTTGGTCACCAACAACACCTTGAACACTCAAATTTGACATGATACAATACTTCTCAAATAGATTAACAACTCAGTAACAACTTTAATACCAAATAATCACTCGAATAGAATAGAAACAAACTTGGTCCATTTTTGTAATGCAAAATAGAGTAGGAACAAAGTAATAATGAAACCACACTTACTAACACAAAAACATACTGTAGTAGCTATGGAAGCAACATAGCAACCATTAACAACAAAGTGAACCAAATTTTCACTATAATTTCACACACTCCCTCTCAGAACTATGCTTTAATACTAGTAAAGCTTATACATCTCCAAGTTCAGATATATAGAGAGGCACTGCAATAAAGTGAACCTAAAAGGAACAAAAGAAAAGCTAGCAAAGTCCAGGCAGCTATCGAATGGATATGACACACCACCTAATCTTACTCGACATATAGTCTCCAAATATGACTCACTAGTTTAAACAAAAAGGTTGCTCGTTGCTACTCTTTACTAACGGGAATAGATAAGAGTTGAAGGTTAAGGAGAACACTAAGGTTGCTCAAAGGAAACTTTAATAATAATCTAATATTGATGATTGTTTTTACATACAAATAAGTAGCCAATTTTATACTATTCACTAGGGTTATTTTACACGTATGAAAAGATAAAAAGGTATTCTTATAATTAGGTTACATAATATATGCTAAAAGGGGTAAAAGAGACAAAGAATATTCAGTATAGAAAAGTAAGAATCATTCTAGAACGTTCTGTTAGAAGACACATGTCGCTTGGTGGCTGGATACTAGAAATATGATACAAAGTAAGCGAATTCAAGAAAGCATTTGCAATTAGGGGCTAAACTGATCTAGATCAGGTTGGAAGCTAGCCAGTCCTATTGTAGAGTAGTCAGCTTGAGTTGGGTTTGAATGCTTATGGTCAGCTCAAGATATCGGTTCAGATAGTCTTGGAGCTATCTTCTTGGATGTCCTATCATAGAATATTTGTTAATAGGAGCATGTTTAGCACAAGTGAGGATCTAACAATCAGATTGGTAAGAGATTAGTTTTGAATAGGAATCCTGATCTCGAATATGGCTTCGTGCTAATATTCATCGCGTGAGTCCTTAAAGTCTTCTAACTCAGCTATGTATGATCGGTCTAGGGAATTGATTCCTATCAAGCCATTACTGATATTGAAGTGGAAATGGGAATAGGTCACTATAGCTTTGTGACAATGTTACTAAAGACTCTAAGTAAGAATGATGCAACTTAGGTGATTGTAGATCAGCTAACGAAGTCAGTACACTTCATTCCCATTCACATCAATTATACATTGGATATGTTCGCTAAGTATATATTAAGGAAGTAGTGAGGTCACACAAAGCATCGATAAGGATTACATCAAATAAGGACTCGCGGCTTGTCGGTAGATTTTAGGGTAGTTTGCATAAGGCCTTGGGTACAAAGTTATAGTTTAGTATTACCTTCTACTTATAGATTGATGATCAATCAAAGAGAACCCTACAGATACTTAAGGATTTGCTTTGAGCTTATGTACTAGATTTTTACAGCCATTGGCATGAGCACTTTTCCCTTATTGAGTTCGCCTATAACAACAATTATTAGGCTACTATTCAAATGGCCCCTTACAAAGCCTTATATGGTAGGAAGTGAAAATCTCTCATACATTAGGATGAGGTTAGAAAAATATAGCTTTTGGGTCCAAAGTGTAATACCTCAGGATTTCGAGTCAGTTCAACAACTTTAGAATCTGAGCCCCTAAATTTAGGGGGTCGGGCTATATTATCCATTTTATTTCAAACTTCACAGTAATGTTAGAAAAATTAAACAAAACAATCAAGTAAAGCTAATTTCTCAAAATAAGCTATATAAAAATATTAATTTAAGAAAACGTCAATTTTTCGCTAAAGTCGATGAATATCAAAAACGTAAAAATCAAGTATTTGGATATAACGAGTTATTAGAGATAAGTTATTTAACTTATAAAAATAATAAATGAAGTTGAATTATACATGTATTAACATAGAACATGCATTATTTGTATTAAATACACATATATAATAAGAAATTATTATTAAAAGAAGGTAAATTAACATAAAAAATGGAAAATTAATAAAAATAAATAAAAGATGAGTCATCATACCTATATAGCAGCTTAGGATCAATTTGGATGATGAGTCAAAAGATAAAAAGAAAATGAGGAATTGACACCTAGCAAAGTTGGACATTAAGGATTTTTAGATTTTTAACACATGGCACCCACTTTTTGACATGTCATCATATCTAAAATTATAAATTGGCCTTCTATATTTCATTTTGTTATTTTAGAAATTTAGAAACATTAGAAAAATCAGACAAAAAATTAAGAAAAAAAGGGGAAAATTAGGGGTGAAATCTAAGTAAGCCGGTTCACTAGGCTAGGAGTAAGTTGACTTAGAGTCATTTTGGGGTTAAAAAGAGGGTACCTGGTTCTTCCAACAAGGGGTGGTGGCCGGTTCATATGAACTAAATTTCTAGTCGAAACTTTGTAAATTTTGTAAAAATAGTAAATGATATTATTTAATTATGAAACTTGCTTTTTTGGAGTTGTTTTATATGTAGATTAATGTGGTAATTTTATTTTAGTGAAATAATTATTGGAAATATAAGGTCCTTAAGAAATAGCTCTATTTGAATGAAAATTGAATTAAATTTTAAAAATATTAAATAATGTCCTTTCAAGTTGAAAATTTGTACGTAACATACCTAATATATGTATTTAATTGCAATAACAAGAATCTTTGAAAATAATTGTGTTTACTATTTATTGTAATTATTTTGGATAAAACTAACAATTTCACTATTTTATTGGATTTATTAATTTTTAGCAAAATCAAAGTATAAGCCTTATGTATTGTGATTTCTGGAAGTTCATGATGAAGTTTGGGACTCTTTGGTTATATCTTGTGATTAAATTCACTTATTTGTTCGATTTTTACTAATTTCGAGTTAAAATTGCTATTTTCATAAAAATATATATTGGCTAGTTTAGTATAATTCATAGTCAATAATTAAACTACACATTTCTGTGATTCTATAGGATTTTTTGTAGAATTAATCAAGCTCGTATACTATTTAGTATGTATTTTCATGATATAAACTTATATATTAGCCTAATATATGATATAAGAATTATTCTTAGTGAGATATTTGTTGAATTTGTAAAAGAATAATATTTTAGGAACATAATAGGTGCCGTTCGATTTGGGAAATATGGAATTCTTGGATCTTTAATTTATATTTAGGATTTATTTGAGTTAATTACAAAGTTATATTAATGTACGGTCGAATTGGTTATACGAAAGCATATTTTTAGACATTTGACAATGTTGATTAATCATGATTCTTAAGATATGTAATAATACTCAAAATAACGATCGTAATGATATAAAGTTTACTAAAATCGGATAAGAAATGAGTAAGATATGGTCAAACAAAGTTTAAAAATGCAAAAATGAAAGCTTATAACAGTTCAGGTTCGACCCATACTTGATTTGAAGACCATGTTATATTTTTATAGATATGATAAGTAAGGAACGACCACGTAGTAGAGTTTAGGATTTTGCACTATTATTGAGTCTAGGTAAGTGGATTTAACCCATGCTTGGAGTAGATAAATTACTACTCATAACACTGTGTGTTGTTTGATGCTGTATTGATTGAATATGAGTATATCTTGGGTGAACTGATATGCTACTAGGGTAAATGTTGATGCGGTAATTATGAATGATAGTAACTGTACCTTGGTTGAATTGTCATGTTACTACGTTGGGTGATGAATTGTGTTTATGAATGATTGTGCTAATTAGGGAAGTTAAGTGATTACTTACTTAATCTTCTAGGTGTTCACCTAAGTAAACCCTACGTAAGATACTAGAATTCTGCTATGGAGAGTTCGAAAACTAGAATCAAATAACTAGGTTGAATAAAACTTAAAGATTGATTGTATTGATTGATATTCTTGAGTTTCTATTTCGTATCATGGTGTAGCATGGCACAAAAAGGGACCTATAGGTTAGAACTTTTAAAATGAGGCTTCTAAGTGATCATGGAAAGAATATGGCTTTATGAGCTCAATTTTTTAAAGCATATCGATTAAATTGCCTAAACATTGTGACTATTTTGATAGTTAAATTTGGTAGACTATAATGTGTGGTCTAATTTGGTAGTGTTGCCACTTTAATTATGTGAACTACAATATATAGTCTAATTTTGTAAAGCAAAGTTAGGGGTCTTACTCCTAGGTAGCTCCTTGTTGCCCTTTTTAATATTGTTAGACTACTACAATGTGTAGTCCAATTTGGTAAGGGTCCTACTCCTAGGAAGCTCCTTGTTGCCTATAGGTTACTAGATGTTATATCTAGATGCTCAGCTATATCGACTAACTAGAAGAAAATTAGAGGGTATAAGATATCGGTACTAATGCATGCCATGTGCATGAGCATGGCATGTTGCATTGCTAGTAGTAAATGCTTGATTAGGTGGATGCATACGTGAAGTTGAACCTGTAGGTCATTATTGAAATGTTTCAGTTGTGATATGCAATATTGTCTATCATTTTGTCTATATTATATTGTTTGTTATCCACTTTCACTTAACTTCAATAGTTGAAAGAATAAAATGTTTTAACCTTAAGTTAATTGCATCGTAAAAGGCTTAGCACTAATGGGGGATATATATATATATTGGGTAGTGCATTTAAGGTAAGATGTTTGTAACAATTTTTTTTTGAATTCTTTGTCCAATCCCTATAAGTTTTCCTTTTGGTCTGTAGGGTATTGTAGAAAGCAAGCCTAGGGTTATTCAACACGTATCCTATGGCATGTTTATGGTGGTAAACACACTAGAAACAAGTCACGATAAGTATGTTTATAGTCATGAATCCCATACATGTTACTTCATTGAAATGTATTTTGAATGGTACATTTAAGTTAAGATTTCGAATGAAGAGTATTCTAATATGAGTTTTAGAGTAGTATGGAGTTATAGTGTTTGTTGGGGTTATTGAGTTAAGAGTAGTATTTTGTTAATATGACAAAAGAGGTGTTGTTTATAGGGGATGAAACACTACTGCAATCTGCAAAATTCTACAGATTATAGCTAGCATTTAGATGCCACCTCCCTTAGCGTCAAGATGGCAAGTGCAATTTTACACCTCTCAACTATGGCTTTGGATACCAGTTAAACTAGCATTTGAACGTCATGATCCCTATACATGCAACGACATTTCATCTACTTCCAAAATGTGTTTGGGTAAAACCTTTCCCAATCAATCCTAAACATGTTTTGATATCTTAAACATACCTTAAACTCAGTTTATCTTCTAAGCAATCCAAGGACCCTAAAGTGCTAAGTTACAATGGAGTATGTGCTATATTTCTAAAATAAAAGTTGAAGCTAAGTAGGCTTAGAAATTGAGTAAAAGTGTTGTTTCTCTTGTAAACAGGTTATGAGGCACCTAGTGTAGATTTTGAACAAACACTTCAATCAGGCATAAGGTTATATGTTATTTATGTGTGTAGTAATAGTATCGTTAAATGGACTCAATAAAAACTTGTCTTAAATAAGTGTCTACTTGTACTTAGTTGGGCCCAAGGGACTAGGAGGACCAAACCTTGGGGTACACCTTGATAGTCATTACATGATGGTATCTTGATTAGAGTTTTTCTCAGAAATGATCTACGTATATTTAAGATGTTTTGTGGTTACTAAGGTGTTCAGGAGGACACAACATCAATAATTATATTTATCATATATTTGTGTGCAAGAGTCATGAGTTACTCTAAGTTCTAGGATGCTAGAACTATGTTGCTTGATGGACCTAAATAAGATAATAAACGGTTGTTGTTGCATATAGATATCAAATTAGCTAATGTATGTACTTGTGCATATAATGCGTATTCATGCACTTCTGGTTACACCTTGTATTGAGCTTTGCTCACCCCTTAGGTTTTCATGTTTTAAGATGCAAGCATAGGTTTAGGTAATTACAAGGAATATTATAGTGATCATGGGTATCACAGTGTTGAAGCTAATTTTCACGACTATTATTATGATTTTGGAGTTTGTTCAACATAGTTGGTTAGTGATGGATTGCCAACCTCCAAATCCCTCACTTGCGCTCAACTTCGAGGCCTACAGTTTCTCACTAAAAGGATTATATCTCATTAATTTGCTAAGGACAAGCACTAGTATACACAAGAACAATGGGCTACGAGATATATACCTTAGTCATTATGGGCGTCTTTGTACCATTGACACGTTTGAAGGAATCAATGTTAGACTTATCGGATCCTTAACAATTCGTACGAGAATTGGTCTAGGGGTCTCTAGAAAGCCCCTTTTATGAAAATGAAATCTATTATAGATAAAAAAAAAAAAAAGTATGGATAATTTATTTCTCTAAAGTCCTAGCTCGAATGTGCCCTACTCTACCCTAACCCCTACCTGGTCAACAACCTACTGACTATTAAGGTCGATTTGTCAAATGCTAAGTTCGAGGTAGGTATGTGTCTAACTCTTCTCTTCCAACATACTAAATTACCAACTATCAAGGTTGACCAGTTGTGTGATAAGGCTGACTTGACAAGCGTCAAGGCTGAGTCCTCTACATACCAAGCTCCACTTACTTGGCCTACTAAACAACAGTATTTGATATGGATTAGTGGATGGACACACGAACCTAATATCATGCGTAACCAAAGGGGTGGGCCCAAGCTGTAAGATGTCTCGAAAAGTAAATGAAAGTCATGAGGGTAAGCAGGGTTTCCATGCACCGACGATGGTTATGACTCACCAATGCCTCATATGAGCTCAAGTTACACTTGATATGACGTACAAGTATAGCCGAAGGTCACTCGCCACTAGTCCATACTCGAATGGGCTAGATAAGAGTAGCTCAAGAGTACGCAAAAATGATACTTAGCTCAAGAGAGAGTAAAAAGTTTCGTGTATTCTTCTATATACATTAATCACGTGGGTAATACATTATGCGAGTATTAATAATATCTTGTTAGGATAAGTCTTAAGTCACAAAAATTACAAAGAATTGATCCTTATTTGCTAAACAAAAGGAGAATAATTTACAGTGAAATGAAATCGTGTAAAAGAACGTCCTCTATCAAAGAGGACAGTATAAGTGTTAGAAAGGACAGCGTACGCATGTTTTACTCAGTCTATAATTCTACCAATATTGTGAGTCGAGTAGGGGTAATCCTTTGATCAGGTCTATTTAGCATCGACAGTTTGGCATCCTAACAGTTGGGGTTAGACAGGGGTTGGATTAAGGGAAACTCACATTCAGGTTGGCCTCAGCTGGTCAGCCCTTTACAATTGTTGGCTTAACTTCAACACCCTAGATATGGCTATTTTCCTGATTGAGTGCTTGGACCAAGGTACAGGGAGGGGTAGGCTCCAAGTAAGCTAATCACCTCGGTAGTTTCCTAGATGGTATGGAGAGTGAAGTAGCTCGGCAGATCGAATGAGAAAACACTACTCCTCAGCACTTAACTCTCCTTAGATAACTCGGCAGACCATATGAGAAAGCCTTCGGGCTTAGGAGGGAGTAATCGATCCTTGATTCTTATCATTCCCATCGGATTGTTTGAGATTTAGGATCAAATTTGGTTCGACTTCAGGTTGCTCGTCTGTGAGAGTGTAAGGTTGGAGATAAGCAATGTTGAAGGAGTCCAAGACTCCATATCCTTTAGAAAATTCAATCTTATAAGCATTAGGATTGATCTTTTCAAGCACTTTAAAAGGTCCGTCAGCCCTAAGAGACAACTTGCTCTTCCTTAAGTTTGGGAGCCGATCCTTGTTAAGATGTATCCAAACCAAATCACTTGGTTGAAATTGTCTCTTTCTCCATCCTTGATCCCTATTAGTATCCCTTATTTGTCTCAGCAACTCTGAGTACCCTTCGTTAGAAACATCCCTAACATTAATATAACCTAACCATAACATCCCAAGACTCTAGAACATAGATCTAATCACAGCATGTGAGCTATCATTACGTTTTTTGACGTTGTACTATATTCCTTTATTTAATTCATCCCTTTTACCCTTTTGGTAATGTACTATGATAGTATTTTTGTATTACCCTTTATTGTAATGACTTAAGTTTCCTTATTGCCTTACTATAAATAGTCCATTTTCCTTGTAACATCTTTTCTAATATTGAATATACTTGTTCTTATGAGATACCTTTCTTCAAGTACATTTCATTTACACTCTTACCTAATCTTGCTAAGTAGCTTAAGATTAGTGGTGAGTGGACCTTAGCATTAACTTATGTGTCACATCAAGTGAAGTACTAAGTCATATCCTATTTATTGTGGCATCATATCCTCTAAGCAACTTACGGAATAATATGAATCAGCTCGTGATGAACCTTTTGCTGAGGTCGAACTGTTAGAAGTCGAGTTCAACCAACCAGAAGCCGAAGCTAACCTATCCTAACCTGAGGATGACCTACTCCTCTTCAAGCTGAACTGATGACTAAAGGCCGAAGGGAGGAAAGGGAACCATCTGGCATCAAGTTAGTCATCTACCGAGACGACAAGATACCAAACGATAGAAGCCCTTAAGCCAAAGAAAATCTTGGTATAGCTTGGTAAAGTTAGTACTAAGCAATCCATGAGTACAACAACTGTAGGCCGACCTCATTAGGAGCTCATGCAAGCACAATAAGACTTCTAAATATACCACCCCTGCTCAGACACCTGACTGCTAACCAGCCCCTGCTTAAGCCCATAAACAGCTTGGATGACTACATACTGACCACTCCATTAAATGTATAGTTTTGTATACTTTGTAAATGTTTTTCTTATTTCAATTATGGGCCATTCTTTAAGGTTTAAGGCCTTGTATATTATTTATAGTTTTGCTACTAGGGTTTTAGGACTTGCTATAAATAGCAAGTATTGTAATCATCAAAGACAGTGAAGAATATTCAGATGGAGAATTTACACTTGAACATTCCTTTTAAAAGCAAGGACATTCTTGAGCTACTTTAAGTTGGCTTTTCAAATTGTTGAGTGTGCTTTACGCCTTAATCTTTTGTGTTCTTATCAGTCTTGCCCTTAAGATTGTGGTAAATCCTTCATTTGAACAAGTTAGTGAGTCACATCTAACCTCTCATTTGTCAAAGGACTCATTTAGTTATTATTTTCTATGGTAAGCCCTAGTGATTAATTAGCTCCTAAAGCTTCCGTGATGCATATGGACGTGGTGAGACTTGAACCATATGTCAGAGTACCCATTTAGTTATTATTTTCAATGGTAAGCCCTGGTGATTAATTAGCTCCTAAACACATTAGTTAGGGTTATGAAACCTATTGAACAAGTAATCAAAGTTATTTTATTTTCATTATTTGTTGTTACTTGGGTCCGAAGAAGCCACTTGAGACTGTTCAAGTTTATGTTTATTAGTAGTATTTAGTTGTCAAGAATTGGAGTTATGAGATATTGAGTTTTGGTATTTAGTATTTTGAGACAAATGCAATTGAATTATGTTGAGTTTCTTTCCTTTGAAATAAAGGAATGTTAGAATCTAGTCTTGTTGTATTTATTGGTGAATTATGGATGTAATTAAGACATCCTTGAAATATTGCATGGGAGATAATATAGGAGGCGGGCAATTATTAAAGTATGTAGATATATGAATAGGTGTATTTTAGATGCTTAACGTGTCAATAGCTTACATGGACAGGTGGTAAGCTATAATTTCCCAAGTTCTAGGGTGTTACAATGTTTTTGCTAATGTTTGCCACATATATGGTTACTTTGACTTTTAGGATTTCAATATGTTTTCTTTATTAATTTAGTTGCCTTCTAGGAAATTTTTTGTATGGTTGATACTAACCATTTTATAGTTGATGGCTTGTTGCTTAGAAACCCGATTATCTCATGTATAAGACTTTCAAGAACCTTAAATAGTTGATGCCATCTTAAAGTGTTCTTTCTAATAACATGTTAACATGGATTTGTCATTAAATATATTGTTGAGATCATGCTAGAACCATAGGTTTTGTTCATGTTAATTAGCCTAATATATATAATTCAAAGGACATGTTGGAGTTTGTTATGCCACTTAAGAGTAAAATGGATTTAAAAGAAGGATTGTTAGCTGGATGGAATTCTTCTTATAAAAAGTAACATTGTTTTAGTAACTAATTATCAAATGAGATAAAGAACCAATGAGCAAATTAGTAAATTTGTGTACCTTGATACGTTTACGTAAATCAATGGTAAGGTTTGTTTCAATTATCATTAACTCATATGTTTTCCTTTTTTTTTTTTTTTTGGCCTTAACATTAGTTTGTATGCAATAAAGAAAATGTGACTAAATAAGATGTCTCACATTTTGCATGAGTATTCTCACTAATACTTTTGAAGTTTTTGATTCTCTAGTCTAAACAAACTTGCATTGATAAAAAACTTTACTTGATGAACCATTTCTTGCCCATCCCACTAAGCATTCACAACCACATTTCTTGCCAAATGAGGTAACAAAAGCTAGGTAAAATATATCTTAGGGACAATGATTCTACTTGATTCATGCTAGCTTAATTTGCTTAGATTTGTGTCTATATTTAAACATTAAAAATTGCAACTATTGGTCTAGATACAGATAAAGAACCATTTTTTATGGTCGATGGCAAAATCATGTTAGCATGTGCCAACATCCAATTGCTAAAGCTACTATACATGTTTACCTAAAGCATACTTAAATGAGCTACCATGGATATAAACCTCTACTTTTGTATGGTTGGTACTTCATGGAGTTACTTATTGCTAGCTCTTTCCAAATGGTTGAGATTATTTTTTTCTATAGATGGATTTATGCATATATTAATTACCTAAAAAGGAGTTTATGTGCATCTATGTAGTCTTAGGAACCAATTGCATGGGTTGGAATTTTAGAAAGAGCAATACTGTATCTACTCTATATATTAAGACTAGCAAATAGATTTGAATGAAGATATAATATCAGTAACCCAATGTTTTTTTTCATAAAACCTATGTTTGATTTATTAAATGTGAATGTTATCCTTCTTCAATCGATTAGAACTTCATCTTTATTTTATTATGTGAATGTGCCTTTGCAAAGTCCTGATGCTGTTTTTCTTTTCTTCCTCTAAATTTTCCTTAATTAATGGTATGATATCCTTGTGAATTTTCCTTTATTTGTTTTCTTTGATTTGTTAAATCAATGTTCGATTTTGTTGATAGGGATTTTTTTACCTCAAGGCACTCAAGCCCCTAAACTAACCTAATAGAACACACATTCATTATGTTTCCATTCTCTAAATATCTTAAGTCGTGCATCCGATCTCTCTCACTAACCCTATAATCTGTAAAGAATGAAGAGCTCAAGAAGATAAAGAGTCTAGAATACATCTAAATTGCTAACACTAGCTCGAGCTAGTTTCAATTAGCTCAGACTAGTAACATAGAGCTTGGGGAGATTATTCAAACGTGCTAGCAATTGAATTCAAATAAGGGCATGAATAATTAAGGATCCTTACAAGGATAATTGCCCACTAGCTACCAAAATGCTACCCACATTCTAATACATCAAGACACGACCCTTAAGTCAAATTCATGCATGTGTAAATTCTAGAGACAACAGTTATGAAGTAGTTGCTAGACCCCGATTATAAATATAGCTCAACATACCATTGTAAGCTCTCTTTGGGCCACTTACACTCTGCTTTCTATCACTTTCTTTATTCTTTCACTTACAAGAACTTTAGTTAAGCATTGTAGTGGCTATGTTGGAGTTGCCCTAGTACCCCCTATAGCCTAATCTACTTTCTTTTGTAGGGTATTAAACCAATTAGTGTATAGAAATCTTACTATCCAATTTTTATCATTAATAATTTGGTGCTATCTATTCTCTAAAACCTAATGCGGTGACTAAGATAGGAATGAAAGATGATAATGCTTTGAATGGAAGTAATGCCCCTCACGTAGCTTAGGAAGAAAGATCCTTATAGTAGCACACTCCATAAGTGGGTCCTATAGAGATTAATGATATATTTAGGCAAGTTTAAGAAGTTGAGCCCTTTGTTGAGGAAATTGAAGAAGTCCTCCCTTTAAGTGTTTGATTGCCTCAATTGGACACTTATGATAGGAAAAAAGATCCAGATGACCATTTGAACAACTTTTGCACCCTAAAGGAGTTGTGTGGACTTTCTAACACTATTGTATGTGGGGTATTCCCTTCTACTTTAAGAAAGTTAGTGAGTAACTGGTTCAACTCACTGAAAGCAACATCAATCTCATCATTTGATCAATTGGCTAATGAGTTCAAGTAGTACTTTCTTGTCAATAAGCCTCTTGCAAAGGATTCTTTGCTTCTAACCTCAATTTGGCAAAAGCCTAGAGATTGCATTAGAGATTGTGTTTAGAGATTTAATGATTGAAATTGCTAACTGCAACAAAACTGTTACATTGCATGCCGTTTGCTATGGTGCTAGAGAAGACTTAGACTTCTTCAATCTCTTGCCAAACATCCTCCAACTTCACTTAGATAGTTCACTATGAGGTAAAAAAAGTTTATATGCTAAGAGGACCAAATGCAAGCTCGCAAGGAGCTTGAAAAAGAGAAATTTGAAAGAACACCTAAGAAAGAAAGAGGATCAGTAAAAGACCACTTAGGTAAGAAATTTGACGTACGTAATAAATTTAGTTGACCTTTAGGAGATTGGAAAGGACTAGTTCTAACCTTTGCTACATATACATCACTAAATCAACCTATGTCAGACATTTTAATGGAGGTACGGAATCACGGGTTTTTAGCTTAGCTAGAAAAAAAAAATGAGGAATAATCTTGTAAGGAAAAATCTTAATAAATATTATGATTTCCATGGAGATCATGGTCATAACATGGATGAGTGTATTCATCTAAAAAATGCATTGGAAGATGCTATCTAAGAGGATAGTTAGGGAAATTTGTGGCAGACAGGGAAGAAAGGATTGAATGCCCCATATAAAGGAGAAGGGTCGATCGACAAACTTGTAATAATGATGTCTAACCTAATGACCAAGAATTGGTACCTTGGGATAATGCTAGAGGAGATAACCAAGCTCCAAGGGGGCAATCAATGTGATATTTGGAGGGCTAAGAGGAAGGAGTACTTGGCTGCCTCGAGCTAGGTCGAATCTTAAGTAGATCAGGTGTTAAATGCTCAAGGCAAGTGGCATAAGGTAAATGATATGATAGTTTTCTTTGATAAGGGTATGTAAAGGATTCAGTTTCCCTATGATGACACCTTAGTCATTACAACTAGAGTCATTGAGTTTGAGGTTAGGAAAGTTATAATTGACACTAGGAGCTTGACCAATATTATTTTCAATCATGCATTTAACCAAATGCAATCAAAGTTGGAGAACTACGAGATGCAACCTTACAAGTATAACTTATATGGATTCAATAACCAACTAGTAAAGGTTTAGGGAATGGTCACCTCAACTCTTTAGATTAGGGATGATGAGAATGTCATAGAGAAGGAGGTAGATTTTATCGTAGTTGATTGCGCCTCCTATAATGGGATCATGGGCCGACCATCCATTAACATTTTCAAGATGGTAGTGTCAATAGCTCATGAGAAGGTAGAATATCCAATCTCGACTAGAATTAGAACATATAATGGAGACCAATAGCTAGCTAAAGCTTTCTATTTGAAAGCTCTAAAAAGAAACCAAGTATATCACATTGAAGAGGGTACAAGTAATCACTTATAGGTTTGAAGAGAGCCAGTAGAGGAAACTTTAACTATACAACTAATGACAATCTTGAGCATACCACCTTTATGAGCGCATGGTACAATTCCTATGAGCTAACAAAGATGTTTTTGTATGGTCTCCATTCAACATACCTGATATTATTCACTCATAAGCTTAATGTTGATCTAAGTGTTAAAGTGGTGCAATAGAAGAAGAGACACTTTGCCTCAAAGAGGTAAGCAACTATTGAAGAAGAGGTCTAAAAGTTGCTAAGAGCAAATTTCATTAGAAAAGAGTCATATCTAACCTGGTTGGGCAACTGTATGTTGGTCAAAAAGGCAAATAGAAATTGGAGGATGTGCATTGATTTCATCATCCTCAATAAGGTGTGTTTAAAGGATTGTTTTCCTTTACCCCATATTGATCAAATGATCCCTCAACCTTGAGACATGCTTTATTGACACTTTTTTTGGATATAACTAGATCAAGATGCACCCTTTTGATTAGGTACATACCTCTTTCATCACTAATAATGGAATATATCCACTAGGTTGAATTCTTCAAGGAGAACTCAACTAAGTTTCAAATCCTAACTTGCTATTCTAATTTAGGTGAGTCAAATGAAAAGTAGTAAGTCGTAATCAAAAGCAAAAATGGGAGCAAAAGTTAACAAATAACACAATTACTAAAGACGTAGGCTGGTGACATGTTTTCGATGTAGTGGTAAAGTTATGTCATTTTGATATTAAGGGTAGTTTTTAATTGGGTTTTGATGGAATTTAACTGGAGGTAATCTCAGGTAAGGCATCTCACTTAGCAACATAGTGAAAAATCTCTTTTCGATCTCCTTTTCCTATACAATCAGCTTAAGACTCAATTTGTGCCATGAATTAAGTGCTTTAGTTCTTAAAATTAAGGGGTCGATCTCTTCTTGATCTCATGATGTATCCTAATTCACTAGAACCACATAAAGTAGTGTGAAATCGATGAGCTATACCTAATCTCCTCTCGATCTTATAGTTGTAATTATACGTTTATCAATACTCTACAAACTTATTAACTCATGCTGGAAATTACATTACTAATCTCCTCTTGGTTTCATAATCATGTAAGTCTTTTCACTCTCATAGGACCTCTTGGAACTAATCTCTTCTCTGTCTCATAGTTCAAATAGGGAGGGCAGTAAATATCAAAATCCTAACTAAATATTGATGAACTACCGACTAACGGTCCCATTACTCACACACGGCTCCGAGGACTCCAATCCCTCACCTGAAGAATTCTCTCTTAGCAACCTGCTGATGACAAGAAAGTTTACGCCAAAGGAATGTGGTTGAACTGTTTGAGCTCCTCGCATTATCATATGTTGATCTATACACTCAATAGTGATGATGCCAACCATTCCCTTATCAAGGACCCTATATTGAGTAATCCAATGAACTGCTACCGAGAGGTTCTTGTTAACTGACGAGAGACTCACTTAACGACCAAGTAGTTTTCTCTTGATATGCTACCATCTCTCTCTCCCAACCCCTTTGTTGCTGTAACATCTTGATCTCTCTCGCTTGCTATGCTTAGAGAATATTCGTATGGGACCAATGTTGCACTGTTACGTATCCACCTTATCTAACATTGTACTACTTTTCCATTTTTGTCTTTAGTCCTTTTTACCCTTTTTCGCATGTATTAGGAATCCTCTTCTTATATATATTTTCCTGTAATTTCTTTATTTGTAATGTTGCCTTAAGGACTTACTATAAATAGTCCCTTTCCTTTGTAAGCTAAAGATAACTTACATTTTAATATTGAATATTCTGTTCTTGTGAGACAATCCTCTCCAAGTCCATCTTTCATACACTCTTATCTAATCTTGTCGAGTAACTCAGAATTAGTGGCAGGTGGACCTTGACATCAACTTGTGCATCATATCAAGTAAGGTTTCAAGTCATGTTGTGTTCATTGGTGAGTCACATCCTTTGAGCAGCTTTACATCAGCTACTCTTGTTTGTCTATGGATCATTTCCCTCTATTTTTCTTCGATATTTCGGAGGACCCATTTTAGTTAGATTTTCTCGGTAAGTCCTAATGATAAGTAAGCTCTTAGGCACACCATATAATTTCCTAGTATCAGAGCTTGAGGTTAAGATCAAGAGCTATGTAGTGATAGTCAGTCTGCTCTTTAAGATACTTGTGTTTGTGTTGAAAGCATCTAAGTGTAGTGTCTTTATTGAAGCTTTGTGTTGAGAATATCGAACCCTAATGTACAGGGAAAGATTCACTATGTTGAGAGTGATGCTCATAGTCGTAGTCAAGTTACCCGACAAACACCATGTACTATTAATGAGCAGATACAGGATCTTACTGCTATTGTGGCCAATTTAGCTATCTTAGTAAATAGGGTCTTAGAGACTGGACCGTGTAAGAGATTTGCTGAGTAGGGTTAAGAAATGAGAGATAAGCTAAGGAGGCAGATGAATGAGCGAGCTCCAGAAGCCTTTCTAGTGAACAAAGCACCACCACGACGCGTTGATAGAGTCATAAGGAGATGGTTAAAGTTTGACGAAGTGGAAGAGTACGAAGAAGAAGAGGACTAATATGTTAAGATTGATGAGTGCGAGTTTAGAGCGCTAAGAGGTGCCGAACATCTTAAGATACAGATTACGAGCTTCAACGGATTTGGTAGTGATGATGACTACCTGGGCTGGGAAGAGAAGATCGAAAAGATATTCGAATTATATGATTATGAAGATGCTATCTGTATTAGAGTAGTTGCGTTAGAATTTTCTAGATATGCAGTAATGTGGTAGAAGAAGCTACAAAATGTTCATTTAAGGACCTGATGCGAGGTCCGAACATGGAATAAGACGAAGAGAGTTCTGAGAAGTAGGTTCGTTCCCGAACACTACGAATAAGACACTTTCTAATGACTACAAGACTTGAGGCAAAGTAATAGATTCGTAGATGACTATGTTCGAGAGTTTTAATTGCTCATGATATGATGTGATGTCAATGAGCTTGAGACCCAAACTATAGCATGGTTCATCTCAAGACTATAGGCTAAAATTGGTAACATTGTAGAGCTGTAGAGCCTCACAACTCTAGATAAAACCATCTGTATAGCTTAGAGAGTTGAAAGGCAATAGTAGAATCAAGTTAGCCAAATGCCGAGTAGCCGAACATTGATACTGAATAGGAGTGGCCTACTGAGCTGACTAATGAATGATAGAGTTTCAAACAATTCTAAGGTAAAATGCCTAGGTCACATGCCTAGTCTATCAAACGAGGGTTGAGGTAAGAGCAAGACTAAGGAGCTTAAGATTCGAAGAGACCAAAGTCAAAGTTTAGGGAGGAAAACCTGAGAAATCAAATGTTTTAAATGCCTTGACTATAGATACGTAGCTAGTCAATGTCCAAACCACCGAGTCATGACTATAAAGGGAGACAAGCCCCAGTTTGAAGTAGAAAGTGTGAGTGAAGGAGAGGAAAAAGTGGCAATTGATCAGATGTTGGAAGAATTTGAGGAAGATCCCAATGTCGAGATACCTCTTGAGGGAGGAGCCGAGTATTGCTTTGTAGTTTGACATCTCTCAGTACTTTTGTGGCTAACGAGAATGCACAAAGAGAGAACCTCTTTCATACAAATTGCCAGCTAAATGGCAAGTTATGCACTGTGATAATTGATGGAGGGAGCTATATCAATGCCATCGTGCAAGGGGTAGTTAAGGCCATGAAATTGCCATCTCTTCTATACCCCAAGCCGTATAAGATTCACTAGCTAAATGAGAAAGGAGAACTACATGTTTTTGATCAAGTTAAAGTGCCTATTACTATTGGTGATAGGTATAGGGATGAGTTGCTATGTGATGTCCTTCCCATGTATGCATCTTACATATTACTCGGCCGACCATAGCTATTTGACTTGAAAGTATTACACGATGGGTATAAAAACACCTACATGTTTCAAAAGGATGGGCAGAAAATTATATTAACACCTATGAGTCTTAAGAAAGTGTAAGAAATCTAAGAAAAGCTTGCTAGATCTCTATAGCGAAAGTCCTTGGTGATTTCCTGTACTTAGTTTGCACAAAAAGTCAAGGCCAAGGATTGTGTGCTCCTTTTAGTCAAGAGATTCTTAAAGGTTAGAGAGGCCATGAACTTACCTGCAGAAGTGTAGTAGTTACTTTAGAAATTTGATGAACTCTTCCCTACCGAGATACCAAAAGGTTTACCTCCCTTGAGAGGAATTGAGCATTGCATCGACCTCTAACCAGAAGTTACATTACCAAACCGACTTGCTTACAGGCTCAATTCAAAGCAAGCAGCTAAACTGAAGAAACAAGTAGATGAGTTGGTGGATCGTAGATATGTAAATAAGAGCATGAGTCCTTATACCGTACCCACTGTACTTGTGTTGAAAAAGGATGGAATGTGGCGAATGTGCACTGATAGCTGAGCTATCAATAAGATCACTATCAAATACCGATACCCGATCTTGTAGCTTGATGATATGCTTGACGAGTTACACAGTACTTGCATCTTCTCTAAGATTGACTTGAAGAGTAGCTACTGCTAGATATGGATGAGACTTGGGGATGAATGGAAGACAGCCTTCAAGACAAGGGATGGTCTATTCAAATGGTTGGTGATGCCGTTTAGACTAACTAATGCACCGAGTACTTTTATGCAGCTGATGAATCATATAATAAGATCATTGATTGGCAAATGCATTGTGGTTTATTTTGATGATATTCTAGTCTACAATGCTAACCTCCTCATTCATGTTGAACATTTGAGATTGGTGTTTAACATACTCTGCACTAAGAAATTATTTGGCAACTTAAAGAAATGTACGTTTTGTCAAAACGAGGTTGTATTCCTCAAATATGTCATTTCAAGGAGTGGAGTTCGAGTTTATGAGAAAAAGTTAGAGCTATTAATAAGTTGCCTACGCTGACTAGTGCTACCGAAGTCAAGAGCTTCCATGGCCTAACCTCGTTCTATTAGAGATTGATCCAGAACTTCAGCTCCATAAATGCACCGTTGATTGAATTGACCAAGAAGAATGTTGAGTTTTGACGGATAGAAAAGGCTTAGAGGAGTTTTGAAGATGTAAAGACTAAACTAATGTCTACTCCAATACTCACCCTGCTAGATTTTAAGAAGGTTTTCAAGGTTGAATGTGATGCATCTGGTGTCAGCATTGGTGCTGTCCCTATGTAGGAGCACCAACCCATTACCTACTTCAACGAAAGACTCCGAGGTGTTGCCTTGAATTACTCAGCCTACGACAAGGAATTCTATGCCCTTGTCTGTACACTCTAAAACTGGCAGCATTATCTGTTGTTGAGAGAATTTATCATCTATTCGGATCATGAATCTCTTAATCATCTTTGCAAGCAACAGAAGCTTTCTCAGCATGACATCAAGTAGGTCGAGTTCTTGGAGACCTTTTGCTATGTCATCAAATATAAGAAGGGAAGCACAAATACAGTAGTTGATGCACTTTCTCATCATCATACCCCCATCACAATGTTATAAGCTAAGGTACTTGGATTTGGTACTTTACCTGATCAATATGAGCGTGACCTACATTTTGGACCCTTAGTAGCTAGGTGCAGTGTTAGAGGAGCTACGGAAGGGTTCTACTTAAGTGAGGAGTTCTTGATGAAGGATAAGCAGATTTGCGTGCCGAGTGGTTTTGCAAGGGAGCTACTGGTTGAAGAAGCTCATGCTAGGGGTCTAGCTGGCCATTTTAGGGAAAAGAGGATGATTGAGATATTGAAGGAGTACTTTTATTAGCCTAGGATGATGAAGGATGTGCGCTGAATACTTGAGAGGTGCAAGGTGTGTAAGTATGCAAAGGGGAAGAGAGAGCCTTATGGAGAATATACTCCTACCAATTCATGAGCAACCGTAGACTGATCTAAGCATAGATTTCATGCTTGGCCTTCGCTACACATTGAAAAGACACGATTCGATCATGGTGGTGGTTGATCGATTCAACAAGATGGGCCACTTCATTCCTTGCCATGAAACTAATATGTTTTATTCATCGCTAACCTCTTTTTGCAGGAAATTGTGTGACTACATGGAGTGCCGAGAAGTATTGTATCCAACCGTGATTTGAAATTTACGAGCTTCTTTTGGAAGACCCTATAGGGGAAACTCAGCACTAAGCTCCTATTCGTATCTCTTGCTCCTAAACAGACAGCCAAATTGAAGTAGTTATTAGAACCATTGATAATCTCCTATACGCCATTGTTGGAAAGAACTCTCATGACTGGGATTTATGCCTGTCCATCATTGAATTTGCCTACAATCACTCAACTTGCAACTTAACTGGAATATCACTATTTGAGGTTGTTTATGGACTTAACCCAAATCTACCCTTACATTTAATTAACAACCCGACTACACAAGGGGAAAGTTAATCCGGCTTACAGCATGGTGAAGAGTTCAAAAGGTTGCATCTGAAGATTACTAAGCAATTGGCTAAAACTGTAGCCTAACAGAAGGAAGTGGGAAACTACAGAAGAAAGCAAGTCGTTTATACCCATGGGGACCTTGTCCGGGTCCATCTTTACCAAGATTTGAGGGTAAATCTTCAATAACCCCGAGGAACTGATGAATTGCCGACCAACGATCCCATTACTCGCACACGGCTCCAAAGACTCCAATCCCTCACCCAAAGAATTCTCTCTTGACATCCTACTAATGACGAGAAAGTTTACATTGAAGGAATGTGGTTAAACTCCTTGAGCTCCCCGCATTGGCAAATGTTGATCTATATACTCGGTAGTGATTATGCCGACCATTCCCTTACTGAGGACCCTGTGCCGAGTAATCCGACCAATTACTACCGAAAGGTTCTTGCAAGTAACGAGAGACTCACTTAATAGCCAAATAGTATTCTCTCGGCATGCTACCATCTCTCTTGCCCCGACCCCTTTTTGTTGCAACTTCTCAATCCCTCTCACCTATTGTATTCAAAGAATATTCATACGTGACCAATATTGCATTACCACTTGTCCACTTCGTCTAACATTATACTACTCTTCCATTTTTGTCTTTTGTCCTTTTTACGCTTTTTCGTATATACTAGGAATTCTCTTTTTGTATATATTTTCTTGTAATTTCTTTATTTGTAATGTTGCCCTAGGGACTTACTATAAATAGTGCCTTTCCCTTATAAGCCGGAGATAACTTACATTTTAATACTAAATATTCTATTCTTGTGAGACAATACTCTTCAAGTCCATCTTTCATACACTCTTATCTAATCTTGCCAAGTAGCTCAAGATTAGTACTGGGTAAACCTTGACATCAACTTTTGCATTGTATCAAGTGAGGTGTCAAGTTATGTTGTGTTCATTGGTGAGTTACATCTTCTAAGTAACTTCACTCCAACTACTCTTGTTCATTTGTAGACCATTTCCATCTAATTTTTTTCGATATTTCGAAGGACCCATTTTAGTCAGATTTACCCGGTAAGTCCTAATGATAACTAAGCTCCTAGGCATACCAAATATACAAACCCATATCAAAACTACAACATTCTACCTTCTCAATCTTCCACATTGTCACAAACCCATAAAACTAACTTAGCCACTCATGGTATTAAAAATCACTGCTAGAACATTCATAAATATAGTGGAAAACTTCATGAATAAACAATATAACAAGAGATTTTAACAAGAGCAAGTGAGTAGATGGAAGATAAGATAATAATAAACTTAAATCTAGCCCAAATATCAAGAAATATGCATTAGAATCTTAAGAACAAGTGTCAAACAATGTCATATAATAATAAAGACAACAATGAGCATGCAAAACTAAGCTAAACCCTATCAAATTCCTAATTATGGCTCGTGATTTCAACAATAAACGTGAGTATATATAAAATTGAGCTGCTAAGAAATTGATGAGAAGGTCTAATGATCAACCAATAGATATGTTATATAAAATTAAGCTACTAAGCAATCGGTAAGAAGGTTTAACGATCGATCGATAGATATGTATCAGCTTGATGTTAAGGTTTTTGGTCAAATAAACCCTAACCCTAATCCCTTCTGTTGATCGATTGGTAAGGATAGGCATGGTTAAATTCTCTCTTCTGGTTGGTTAGTGTAACCCTAATGCTTCAAGGCATATCGATCATTCAGTAGCAAGAATACAAATCAATCAATAGGCATGTTTCCCATACTTCTCCAATTTTGGCTTCTTAATCAATCGATAGGAGCTACCAATGGTCTTGGTTGCTCTTGTATTGTAAACCCCGCGAATTTAGCTATCTAAGTATAGAATCAAATGCCCAAACTGTAGATGATTTCCTGAAGTCAATAAAGCTAGTGAGATCTAAAATCGATTAAAAATCTCAATTCAAAACCTAAAGTGAATATGAAAAACCTTAAATTATCAATTGAACCTCTAATTGCATATGAAGACCCTAAAACCTCAAGTATATGTAACTGCAAAAGTTAACCTCGAATCTCATCAAAACCTTAAGATTAACAATTGAAGACTTAATCGCGAATGAATATATTAAACCCTAAATGTGTAAAAACACTAAAGATTGTACTCATAAGTAATAAAAACCCTAAAACTATTACTTTAAGGATATAAAAGCATTAATCCACCATAATTTACCCTAAAACCCTAAGTGATAATATATTCTCCATATTTTTCCATTTCATTAGTAAATAACTAAAGATAACTTTCAATCATGCATAAATATTTAGAATACTTAAGTGATCCCTTAGAAACTAAGATATTGCATTCTAGATTACATTCATCTTCTAAGTATATAATTAGGATAGTATTACATAGAGTTAGGGGTATAGTTGAAGCTTAGGTTAAATGTAGTAAACCTTAACACCCTAATTGGTACTTTTCATACTAATTATACTAAGTAGCTTACCAAATGATGTATATAGGATATAAATACCTAAAGTAAGATTTCATCATCTATTTTTACTAATCAATTCACCAAATGCCTCATTTCCTTAATTTTCCTTAATTACTACATTATGTATGGAAAGTTGACCAAGTCAACACATATTGACCAAAGTCAATATTTAGAAAAGTCAACAAAAGTGTCTCTTTCATTTGAAAAAATATCTTCCTTCTCATGATTTCTTTTCTTTTCTTTTGGCTTTTCCCTTCCTTTTTCCTCTTTTTCCGTCCACTTCTTTCCCTTTCCTAGACCCCACTTCTTTTCCTTTTCAAATACAAAATAACACAAAACAAAATCCCTTTCTTCTTCCCCTTTCCAATCGTATCTTCCCCTCCCCTTTCACTCTTCTTTCCTTTTCAACTTTTCATCCATTTTCAAGAGTAAAATTAAGGTATGTACTTATAATACTATGTCTTGCTTCATCTTCTTTACTAGTTAGAAGAAGAGTTAGGTTAGGTTAAGTAATTTTGTGTTGTGTATATATATATTGATTTAGACTTAAAGTTTCAATCTTTACATATGGAAGTATAGAAATCTTTAGGCAATGGAAGAAGATGTATGTGTACATGTCTGTGAGTATGTGTACATAAGGGTATGCTAGAGATATACATGTATAAATACCTTCGTACATAAGTATTCATTATGTACATAACCTAAATTAAGACAGCTACTAAGTATACATACATATACCATGTTAAATATACCCTTAAAATACAAAAAGATAAAATTTGAGAAGCTTTCTTAAGGGGATAGATAAGGCACACGAAAATACGTATAAAAATACGTATTTCACCATATGCGTATATGGGTATGTATATTAGTTTATGTACATATTAGTACATTAGAAGTATAGGTATGTATATCACATATGTAGAAAGTGTGTAAATATATAAGGATAATAATAGACTAATGATGTAAGCAATGATGTCATCAAAGGATTACATAAGCCATGACATCATCAAGTGATTACATAAACAATGATATAAGCATAGGTTTATAAAAGAAGAAATAATAAGATTACATAAGCATATAACATAGGTATGTACATGTACTTAGAAGCCGAAAATCTCTTAAACCCTAAGACACTTCCTAAATTGAATGAAACTTCATTAGGTACGTGAATTAGTAATATCAATGTAAAATTCTCTAAGTGTAAGAATCTAATGGATAATTAAATCATTAAGTATAAACATAGGGTATAAATATAAGTAATAAGACTAATTAAGCTTCAATAGTTAAAATTTCTATAAATTAAACCCATATCGTAAAACATGGGTCTTAACATCCAAAATGGACATCACCATGTGAACTTACGTCCGAAAATGATGAAAAACCACTATAAGTTCGCAAATATCAGAATTAGAGTGAACAAGTTACAAAATACATAAAGGAAGTCTCATAACTTACAAATATAAGAAAATAGTTACTATTAACCCCATTGAGTATGATAAACCCTATACACATTACACTTGGGTTATATTAGGGGAAACTAGATAAACTACAATAGACTTTTAGTTAACTAAAGAGTTTGACTTCTCAGAATACTTATGAGTTTTACTATTTTGATTTATGCATTCAATATCGAGTTCTGAAAACCCCAAAGCTTGGAAAATGAGCAATAATCTAAGTGAGGGAGTTCTAATGACCTGCTGCTTGCTTGTGCGTGTTACTTGTATGATGTTTTGCTGCTTGCTATTACTTGTATGTTTGAATGATTGTTCTGCTTGTATGCCAACATCTATGTGATCATTATTTTTAAATTGATAAATATAAATATCTTACCCAAATAACTGGTTCTATTCGCCGCATGTCTATGACTTAGTAAATGTATGGATGGAGAGTGCTAGCTTTGCAAAATGTTGAAAAGGTTAATTTCAGAAAAAGTTTTCATAATCTTAAACGTATTTTGTACGATTTTGATAAGGGTCGCAGTACCAGAAATGATATTTTATCGTTAAGGCAAAGCTAACATGAGTTCTTTACTTGATAGCGAGAGGGCTCGCTTTATTGTGCCTATAAGGCCTTGGTTAATTTTGGTTGCGAGAGAACTCACATGTTTGTGCCCGAGGGGCCTTAGAGGGTGGATAGTCTTAGTTTAGAATCCCCCTATTTGGATTGAAACTCTTTTCTTGACTAGGGTAATAGTCGAATGTTGCCTAGAGGAGTAGTGCCCCTAAGTAACTTCATGCGGGTAAGCTAAGGTACCCTGTACGGGTAAGTACAAGGGATGATCAAAGTATAGACGACGTAATTCTACACCTTCTATAGTTCCGGACTTCTATGGATGTGTTGCTTACATTCATCACACATGCATTCATGTTATATGTAGATAACTTGCCTGCATATGTGATAATAATGTGTGAAAACTTGCTTAACCGGTAGTGGTGAGGAATAAACTTACTGAACTGTTATATGCTCACTCCCTCATAGTTTCTCTTGCAGGTTTACTTACATTGGGATTAGGATAAGTCTCGAGTGCCGAGTGTGAGATAAAGATATGTATCTTAGTATTAGAAATAGCTGAGTACTCTTTAGATGATACATAAACATCCTTTGTAGATAATTTAATTTTTCTTGTATTTCTTTTATAATGTTGGTATATCCTATCTTATTATTTAGTAAGGGATACCGATTCTCTGCGGTTTTGAGGAACTATGGAATATTGGATATCTATAATTATTTATATTTATATGTTATGTTAAGTTATAATAAATTAATTACTTGAAAATCAATAATCTTAGTGATTTATGATTTAAAGGCTTACAATCTTTGACTTGTAAAATGGTTTTCATATCATGAGTACACACATGTTATGGAAATTTTAAGTAATCCTACTAGGCCCCCTTTAGGGTCCTGACATGTACACCTATACGTAAGATATCAAATTAATAAAATTCATTTAAAATCAATCCTTTTTCATGCATCTTTATCGATTTTACTTAAGTTGGTTAATTATGTGCATAAACTCTAATTTTATATAAAAGTAATTAGTTTTTGCTAAATTTATGCATAGATGCAGGTTTTTAAGTTGGGAAAAATGTGCATTTTGAGCCTCGATCACATGCCAATTTATATTTGTATTTTATAGTATGCATTTGTTTCATTTGAATCTCTTTAATGAAGTCTTCAGTTGCATAACGTGTTACGATCTCATTCCTTTATCTTTATTTTGGTATTTCTTTTGATATTGCAAAGACGATTAGAAACATAATTAATATAAGGTCCTAGAAATGCACATACCAATGTATATAATTAATGGGCTCTTTTTCAACCTCTCTTGTGATATAAAGGTCAAAATCTCTAAACCCCATATGTAATGGGTAGCTAGCAAATCATATAAAGTGCTATCCCTAAATCCTATATTTGATGGATGATGGGAAATGGATATTCAAAAATGTCTTAGTCTAAAGAAAAGCTTAGACAATGAGACATAAAGTCTTAACTCTTTTAAGAGGGACAAGCGTAAATGATTGAGAAAATGGCAATTCTACTATTCATTTAATTGCATAGAATCAGTAGAATCGTATAAAGGTAGTAAAATTATGAGCTTGTGAAATTATATATGAAAGTTCATAATTTTATTAAAAAGTCTTCACATAAATGATTTTACATCTATTTTAACTAAGAAAAATATCATAAAATTATAAACTCGTAGAATCATATTTTTGACTTACAATTTTGACAACTACAGGCATAATTGCTCTAAGTCCTAAGCAAGACGATAAGCTATTTAGAAACCCTAAGCCACCAATTGATGATGGGTGAAATACTCTAATCCTAAAATATTTACAGATGACAAGTTGTTGCAAACCTATTCACTCTAAGTCTAGCACATGAATGATGAGTGATTTAGAAGCCGCCTTAAGCCATAAAGTAGTGATGGACACGATACTCTGAGTTCGATATTAAATAATGATGAAAAGTTACATGAAAGCCTTAAACTATTCTATGATGGGCCAAAAGGCCTTTAAAGGTCTTGAAGTAAATACAGACAATATGTCAATAAACCCTTAAGTTAATAGATAATAACAAGCTAAAACCAATTGTCATCCCTATTTATTATCGAACTCAGAGTATTGTGCTTGTTACTAATTTATGGCTTAAGGCTTCTAAATTGCTCATCATTTATGTGCTAGACTTAAAGTGAATAGGTTTACAACAACTTATCATTCGTAAATATTTTAAGATTAAAGTATTTTACCCATCACCAATTGGTGGCTTAAGGTTTCTAAATAGCTCATCATCCTTGCTTATGACTTAAAGCAATGACGCTTGTAGTTGTCAAAATCGTGAGTCAAAAATACAATTCTGCGATTTTATAATTTTATGCTATTTTCCTTATTGGAAAGTAAAAGTCTTTACAGCAGATTAAAGGTTGACATTCTAACCTAAAAATAAAGGAAGTCTGAAAGAAAGACAATAAATAGAACAAAAAAAAAAAAGGAAACATATTAATTTTTAATGTTAGAATTGTCAGGAACTAAGACTTAGTTAGCAGGGGAATTGTTAAGAATAGTAGGGGGATTAGATTGAGGATCTAAGGTAGGAGCTTCATGAATCTCAAGAGTAGTAGAAGCATCTTGAACATCCTTAGAAACAACAATAGGAGCATCATTACCTTTAGGAGGTTGGCCTTCCACTTCAGGTTCAGCAACATTCTATTCATTTATGGGGGCTTCTTTCTTTTAACCTCATTTGGTGAAATCCAAATAGCTCAAGTCATAGTCTGGATGGTGGACAATGATTTCATCGAATGCTAAGTTTACAACATCTAACATTTTATTTGATAGAAGGTTTACATACTTTTCCCTATCTTACATGTCTTGGAAAACCTTTTCATAGCTTACACTTTGACTTAGCTCCTTCTCAAGACTTACAACTTTGGTCTTCAGCTTGTCTACGAGCCTTATAGTTGGGTAATCTCTTCAGTATACTTGCTCTTGAGGCTTTCCACCTCATTTTACACCCCCTACAGGTCGAAGACGAGCTAGCAATTCTTCTTTTACTCCTCAATTAAAGTAATCTTTTTTTTTTCCCTTGACCTTGGCCTCTTTTTCATCTTTCTCATATAAACTTTTCATTTCCTCCATCTTTACCTTCTCTTATCCCCATTTTTGCTTGAGCTTTAAATGCTCAACTTCTGCACTAGCCATTTGATTTTTAGCTTCATTGGTAATCTTAAAAAGAAGATGCAAAAAGGATTAAGCAAGAGAAAGCCAATAAAGAATAAGATTTGATAAAGTGAGGATTTTATTACCTTCTTCTCTTCAACCACGGCTTCAATAATCATCAATAAGTATTGGGAGCTCTGTAAAATAAAAACAAGGTTAAAAGAAGATGTGAGAATATTACTCCATGTAGTCCATAGCTAGAGCTTTTACATCATATATCTTTGTGGTAGCTAACTGCAACAAACTATCAGAGCTTGACTTTTGACAAAAATTAATGGTATTAGCAAGAGAGCTAATATCCTATAGAAGACAAATTCCTTGCACCAACTCCAAAGCTATTTTTCAATTTTTAAGAGCATGATTAGTTGTCCTAACATTCCAAAAAGGAAAAAATTGAATGATCTCTTTATTCTCCATCCTAAAAGGAGTTATAGGTCTTAAGAGCACTACAAAAGCTTCTTTAGGTTTAGGATCAATGGAACCCCCTTCAGGTTTGCCATCCTTTTTCCTACCTTCATCAAGGGCCTTTCCTTGGAAATCATCATGAACTAAAGCTAGGCTTACAAATCTTCCTCAACTGATTAGCCTCCATAACCTTTCTTTCCAAAGTATCTTTTGGAGCTTGTGTCGCTTAAGACTTTTTAGTGGTGGAGATGGTAGTCTCTATGAGGACTTTCTTGGTGTGTCCCCATCCTTCTTTCCTACATTGTTGGCTTTTAGTTAAGTAAAGAGATCCTTCAACTCGTGATCTTTCAACAGCATGTTTGCATGAAGAAAATTAAGTGATTAGGTTAGGAAATTCCAAAACAAAGATAAAATAACTTACGAGCATCATATTGAGCATAGGCAAAGAAGACCACTCATCTTTTGAAGTAAACATAAAGGTCCCTCCTCTTGCATGCCCACTCAATACAAGGAAACCTCAAGTAGCCTGTACCTTATTCTATAGCAATACCTTCATTAGCACCCTCAATGTCTTCACCATGTATAGCACTAGCACCCTTAAGATCCTTTACTTCATCCTTAGGGAAGATTAGAGCTCCACAAGAGTTTGGGGGGAGCTTCTTAACATCTATCTATTTGATGGGATGGTTGTAAACCCCTAAATTTTTCAACCTAACATCTGAAGTAGACTTAAGTGTGTTAGATATTTCTAGGAGTTGACAAGGTTAGTGAAAGAGAAAACTCTAAAATAACTAATCAATCACGTATAAAATTTTTCTACCCTAAATGTATGTAAACACTAAAGATTTCATCTAAAAGTAATAAAAACCCTAAAACTATAACTTTAAGGATATAAAAGAACTAATTCACCGTAATTTACCCTTAAACCCTAATTGATAATATAACCTTAGTATTATACCAAATCATTGGTAAAAGATTAAAGATAACTTTCAATCATTCATAAATTCATATAATACCAAAGTAATCCCTTAGAAACTAAGATATTGCATCATAGATCACATTCATCTTCTAAGTATATAAATAGGTTAGTATTATATTGAGTTAAGAGTTTAGTTGATGCTTATGTTACATATAATAAGTATTAATACTCTAAATGACACTTTTCATTATAATTACATTAAGTGGCCTACCAAATGATTTATATAGGATATAAATACCTAAAGGAAGATCTCATTACTTATCCTTACTAATCATTTCACTAAACCCCATGTCTCCTCTCATTTCCTTAATTTTCTTCCTAACTCCCTTTAATTCTTTCATTATGTACACTTAGATTACATGTAAATTTGAAATGATGACCAAGTTAAAGGTTAACTAAGTCAACATATTGAAAATTCAACAAAATGTCATTATCATTTAGAGAATTCTTTCCTTTCTCTTTAGCTTTCTACTCTTTTTTCTTTTCCAATTTCACCCCTCCTTTTTGCTGTCTACTCCTCTCCTCACTTAGACCCCACTCGTCTTCATCTTTTCAAACATAAAACAATACAAACCTAAGTCCTTTTCTCCATCCCCCAAACCGTGAGCTTTCCCCTTTGCTTTATTACTTTCAACTTTTTTAATTTCACTTTCACAACTCTATTTACCAATACAAACCAATAACACATATATACTAGCTTTCCTTTTCATATTACCAGTAAGAGAAAGGTATGTTATTATGTAATTTCTTATCTTATTTAGTAGTTAGATGAATAGGATAGGTTAGTGTAGGAAGTTTATGTGATATGTGCATATGTGTTATTGAGAGTGGAAGTTCCAATTTTTATGCTTAAAAGTATAGGAATCCTTAAATAATTGGAAGAAGAACACATGTACATATGTTTAAGTATATGTATATAAGAGTCTACTTGATAAATACATGTATGAGGAATCTTATACGTAAGTACCCATTATGTACATAACCAAAAAAGAGGTATATACTAACTATACATACATATACCTTGCTAAATACACCCTTAAAATGCAAAAACATGAAATTTGTGAAGCTTTCTTAAAAGGGAACATTAGGTATACGAAAATATGTATAAAAATATATATGTCACTGTATGTGTATATGGGTATGTGTATTAGTATACATATAAGTACACAAGTGTATATACTAGTATGTTAGAGTTAAAAGTATATATATAACATATGTATAAAGAGTATGAATACATAAGGATAAGAGTACATATGTAATGGATGATGATGTAAGCAATGACATAATTAAATAATGATGTAAGCAATAATGTAATCAAATGATGACATAAGCCATGACATAAGCAAATGATGACATAAGCGATGACATAAGCCTTTAAGATAATAAACATTAAGATCATTTAAGTGTAAGAATTTATGGCTAATGAAACCATTAACTACTAAAATAGAACATAAAACTAACCAATAAGAATAATTAAGCTTCAGTAGTTAGAATTTTAATATATTTAGTCTATATCGTAAAACACTGGTTTTAACGTCCAAAATGGACATCGTTGTGTGAATGTACATCCAAAAACGATGAAAAATGACTATAAATTCGTAAATATCAGAAATAGAGTGAAAAAGTTACATACGATTAATAATAAAGTCTAATCGGATAAAAATTGATAGTAATCTAAGTATAACTAGGTAAATAGATATCTAGATTTATTAGTTAATTCAATTGCTTATTATCGTTATTATATTGTAATAATTAGGTGATCTCGACGCGGGCGAGGATCTCTTAATTGATTACTACGACTAGAGCGAGTCGTCATAGTAGAGTAAGTATTTACCCTATGATTCCATGCTTGTATGTGATTGCAAATAGAGGACTTAAATGATATTGTTAATTGATTGTTGTGTGGGGTTGGGAAATGCTTGTATATATTATTATGTGTTGAGTTGTGAATTTACCTTAAGTACAAATAATACTTTATTGTTGCATGGTAGTTTAGATAATGATTGTGTGTACTATTATATGGTCACATCATAAATGGACTTAACTATACTTGGCTTATAAGAAGAAACTGGTAGATGCATCAACATGCATTGAATAGACATAATTCCGGCAGTCGCATCACACAGAGGTAAAGAGAGGCCATTCGAGGGTTGATACTATAAATTTATTGGTTCTATACGGTGCACTCATACAAAATGACCTTACCCTAACTCACGGGAATACTAGGCATTAGAGACACCAATCGCCTAGCTAAGGGTCGAGTTTAGAGGCCTTCATTTAGGGGCGAGTATGGACTGTAGGGGCTTACTAACGATTATACTAGAACTTGGTTTTTACGAAAATAAAGGACTTGTTTGATTTAAGTACGGAATGTAAAGTTTCATAGTAAAGTAAGTTCTAATATAATACCCATATCTGATTGGTGCCATGTGTACTCCAACCCTGACTTTAGAGAGCGTTAAATCTAAGTTATGTATATGGACTAGTTAAATCTACGTATTGTTTAGCATTCTATTTGGTCATTCATTCATATGCATGAATATAATGTATTTATAACTTGCTTGTGGTGTAACTGAGGGTTTGCTCACTAAGCTTAGGCTTATACCCCCTTAGACTTTTGCTACATGATGGCTTATTTGTTAAGGTTAATTGGAGGATGCCATAGGTTAGCTTGGGGAACTAGGCAAGAGTAGGCCATTCGGTGTGATGAGGGAACTGACTGTGAAGACTTTTACTTATGTACTGTTTTTGTTACTAATATAAACCTAAAAGTACTAAATTACTGCTTATTGTAAACTTTGTAGTTTAAATTTTATATAAATATGCTTATGTAATGATATCATGTGGATCTGTATGTTCTTGGGAAGCTAGTGGTTATAGAGCCTTGCATATTATGTGAAGAGTTCATGATTGGAAGGCTAACCAATTAAGGGTTTTTTCATATAGTATATGACGTCTGCCACGACTAGACCATCCTCAATTCGTGACAATAGCTCCAGATTGTAGGGAAGTTTAGGTCAATTTTTTATCTAACCATAACCCATTTCTTTTTCCAATTATGGATTAAAGACTCTAATTCAATCAAAATTTTTCTTTAAAGTCAGGTGCAGATATAAAACCACCCATTACCTCTTTTAATAGTGAAAAAATAATGGAATAGGGTTACAGTAGCTCTAACTTATAGATCCTCACAAATACACTCAAAGACAACCATCAATCTACATGAGTTAGGGGTTAATGTGGATGGGCATATACAATGATATGTAAAAAGGGATCTCTTTAAAAGGTAAAATGGAAATCTCAAAATGACCTCAAAATGCTTGTTAAAGAGGGTAAACTCATGGTCACTTAATGAAGTGATGTGTTCATGTGGTTGGGGGCTCTCAATTCTCTAGCTTTCGGGGGTAAATCAAAACTTGAGCTTCAATGTATTAAACTCATTTTGGTACTTGCAACACCATTAGGGCTCATATCATATTCTATACCCGTATACAGTAGAATAGCAAGGGAATTACCTTCATTATCATGGGGATATTTGTCAAAGTAATGATTCCTTATCCTCTAAGCTTTGAGGGTACGAGTTCTAACTAAATTGCCGATACTTGATAATTCCCAAGGACAATTGCTATCTATGTTCGCTGTACTAGTTCATTATTCATGAGGAGGTAAACCATCTACTCGATACATAATGGCCATTTCCTAGCTATATTGCTGGGTATTGGTCGACTCATCTAATTGTAATCCAGATGTGATTACCTTAATAAAATACTTGAAAGGAGAAGAAAGAACTAAGAATTTAGATGAAGAAGAAGTTGCTAGTTAAGAGCAATGAAGATGTGACTAATTGGAGATGAAAATTGTGAAAAGGAAGAAAGGAAAAAAGAATAAAGCTAAGGGAATAGAAAGGATAGGAAGTGGAGTTCAAATTCTAGGATATGTGTGAAATACATTTATAGACAATCTTTTACCATGTGATCACACTAGCCTGATAGGAATCGAATGGGTATGGTTAAACTATGTTACCAATAATGCAAATGGAATTTAACATGATCATACAATTGCCAAAATCCGAGATATGAAGTGTCACTGGTTAGACACAAAGCTTCTCTAACAAGCCAGCAAAAAAATAGATCGAATTCAAAGAAAAATACCACAACCAAATAAGTGAGATTAAGATAATAAGCTCGGATTGAAAGAAGACCAAAATCCCAAAATCCTAAACCCATTTATAGTGATTTAAGGATTCATAATATAAGATCGCTTTGACATAATATTTTTCCTCTCCTTGATGTTCCTACCAAAGAGAGTCAAGGAACAAATGTTGATAGGGATTTTTTACCTCAAGGCACTTAAGCCCTAAAACCAACTTGATGGTACTCGCATCTAACTTATTGCCTTACTTTGAATATCTTAAGCTGCACATCCAACCTCTTTAACTAATATTGGAGTCTATAAAGGATGAAAAGCTTAGGAAGATAAGGAGATCAAAATACATCTAAACCCTTAAAGATAGCTCAAGCTAGCTCAAACCTATAGATAGTTTAAATTCAAACAAAGGTGTGAATAGTTAGGGATCACTGCCTACTAGCCACCAAAATGCCGCCCACATTCCAAAATATTAGTACACGATTGTTGAATTCTTGCACTTGTCAATTCTAAAAGCAATAATTATGAAGCAATTGCTAGACCTTGACTATAAATATAGCCTGAAATACCATTGTAAGCTCTCTTTAAGCCACTTATACTCTACTCTCTATCATATTCTTTACTTTTTCACCTAAAGAACCTAACTTAGGTATCAGAGTGTCTATGCCAGAGTTGGCTTGGCACCCTCCCATAGCCTAATCTACTTTCTTTCATAGAGTATTAAACCGATAAGTGTTTAAAGTCCTTACTATCTAATTTTTACCATCAACAAATTTATTCAATTTAAATTCTATCCATTCATGCATTCCGTTCTCCTTTCCTCTTCTTTGGTTCTTATTGGTAGTCAAATTTGTTAAAGGGGGATTTGGATTGCTTGATGAAATTCAAGCTTACAAGGAAGAATGAATTAGGCTACAAAGGTGTTGAGACGACTCTAGTGTAGCCACTTCGATGTTTAAATAAGGTTTCAACAACAAGATATGAAGAGAAAGGAAAGTAACGTAACATAATTGAGAGTCAAGTACCTAGAAGAAGCTTACTGTAAGATGTTTACTTCTTTTTATAGAGGGTGGTTGGTAACCACCTTGCAATTGTTGCTTCCAAAATCCTCATGTGTAGAATTTGAATTACGAACTACTCACTAAATTCCTAGAACATAGGCCAGTTGTGTGTGTGTGTGTATGTGTGGGGGTGGGGGTGGTTTGCGTGTAAATGTAATGATCCCTAACTACTCATGATTGTATTTGAATTTTAATCTCCAATCAGTTGGACTAAGTCTTCCTGAGCTCTCTACCCCTTAGCCAAGCTAATCGAAAACACCCTTACCTCCTTTCGTGGATATGATTCTAATTCGAGCTCACTCACTTCCTAAATTGTTATACCCTTAGTGGCAATGGGGTCAACAAAAGAGGTCAGATGCTTAGCTAAGGAGGTTGGATGCAAGGCTTAAGAAATAAAAAAATAACTCTTTTAGGTTGCCTCAAGGTCTCTAATGCCTTAGGATAGAAGTCCTTATTAACATTTGCCTCCTAACTCTCCTTGGTGGCGATACCAAGGAGAGTAACATGGTATATCATGATGTTTTTTATGTTATGGTTTTTGAAGCTGACATAGATAGGGGTGTCTTATCTCTATTTGTCTTAAGCTTACTATCTCAATCCTGCCCTTGTAAAGTTACAATTGATTTTTCATCAGTGTTGACCTATTCTCAATTTGCATATAAGGGAAGATTCATGTCTAATCATTGATGTTCAGTATCCCCATATTAAATTTCATGCAGATGTGCCAGTTAGATACACATTTTTTACAACAAATTTTAATTATGACAAAAAAATTTCTATAAAGGGGTATCATCATTTGGCTAAAAACTATAGGTCACTGTTATAGAACTCAGGGTTTATTCCCACTTACTAACCCCTCATTTTTCTTACTTTCCCTCTTTTTCTCTTTCTTCTTCCTCCATTCTTCTTCTTTAGCAGCCGATTATACTTCTTTCTTTCCTTAAAAATAAGATTTTCATCTGCATTCTTACTCAAGAAATTTCCCTTATTCTCTTCATTTTCCATTCATTTCAACTACTTTCTTAAGGTAACCATGTTTGTTACTACATCTAATAATAGGCACTCTGTTGATTCGACTAACACTTAACATCAAAGCTAAGATCTACACATAACCCTTGAAGTAGGTTGTACTTCTACCCTAAAGTAGGCCACTAGTACAGTAGATGTGGAAGGCAATTGCCCTTAGGATTTATCTAGTTATACTAGATTAGTAAGAGGTCATGCCCTCAAAGTTTGGAGAATTCAGAAGATTCCATTACGACTATGCTTTTAACACTAAAGGTGACTCTCTACTGTCCCTTTGTACATAGGCATTAAATATGACTTAAGTCCCCATGAAGTTTCAAGCACACTAATAGAGAAGGAGTTTAATGACATGCAGCTTTCCTTTTGCTCTTCTCCTCGTTGATGGAGGATCAAATGACCCTAGGTCCATGAACGCATCACCTCCCTCGAAGAGCATGATTTTGTACTTTACAAGAAGTATTTCAAGGTCAGTCTTAGATTTCCCTTTTTCTATTTTTGAGAGATTTTTTTTTCACCTATCATCAAATTTTTCCAAGCATGTTGACTCCTAACTCCTATAGATTGATGATAGCTTTTGAGTATATCCATGAGGACATAGAGGTGAGGCTACTTTGACCTTATTTCATTACTTTTTTTTACAATTAAATGAGGTGAAGGTTGGTTCTACAGCTATACTTGACTTACTAGGAAGATTTTGATCAAGTTTGAATCTTTGATCTATGACTAGCAAAAAAAGTAGGTCATGGTTAGGTTAGAGACCGATGTTAACTTCCTTATGCTTTGCTCCCGACTAATTGGGCAATTTGATATAAAGAAGTTACTTCCAAATAAATAAGCTACCTATGACACCATCATGAAGGCATATAATAAGCATTGGTTTCTTTAGGAGGCAGACATGATTATTGATAAGTATTACTATAGAGCTTTGATCTTCCCTAATGATGAGGTTAAAGCCTTAGAAGGCATAAGTGCAATTCAAGGGGACAATATAGAAGGCATAAAGAAAGGTATAGTTGTGGATCAAGAAGGTACATATTGCTTGAGATTTGTCATATTGAGTAAGCTTACTAATGGAGGGACCTTAATTGATTACTTTAAAGGTTGAGTGGTCTTCCTTGCCTATGCTTAGGAAGGCTTTTGTAAGTTGCTATTTTCCATCTTCTTATTTTTTTGGTCTAACCTATCTTCAATTTTTATGTAGATATATAGCTCAGGAACCCAGATTTCAAGAACCTATTTGCCCTCTTAAAGGCTAATGTTGCTCCTAAGAAGGATAGGGAGACAAATAAAGCTCTACCTAAGACCACCACTATTAAAAAATCCTCAAAGATGCAAGTTCCTAAGGGGGAGTTACTTAGAAGAGAAAGGTCATAGAGGTTGATTAGTTGAAGAAGCAGCTTAATGTTGAGCCCAAATAAGCACCTCTTATTCATGATCCTACTAAAGGAAAGGCTCTAAAGGAAGGTCGGGAAAAAGATGGCAAGAAAGATGTTGGCTAACCTAATGGGGGTTTCATGAACCCACAAACAAAGCAAGCTATAGTTGTGATCATTATCCCCATGACTCCATCTAGAAAGGAAATTAAGGAAGTATATCAATTTTTTCCTATTTGACAGGTTAGCATGGATGACTATGCCCTAGACAATGGCAATATTGCTCTTAGGCTGTTGGAAGGGATTCATCTTTTTGTAGATGTTGATGCAATCATGAATAATGTCAAGTATTGCCAATCTTTTGGTGTTGACAATCTTCAATAGTTGACTGCTGCCAATATATATGATGGAAGGACTTAAGCAATTATGATAAGAGTTGGTGCTTCTATATTTGTTTGTAACTTTGTATTTTTTTTTTAGTGTTCTCAACACCTGCTTACGATCATTGATGCCTTGATGGAAGAGAAGAAGGTAGTAAAACTTCTACTCACTCAAGATCTTACTCCTATTTTGCAAATCTTGCTTGATTCATTCCCTAAATGTTTCCTTTTTAGATTATGGAGACCAATGATTAAGTTGCACATAGTGAGGTCGAGTAGATGAAGCTCGAGTAGAAGTAAGGTAAGGAAAAGTAAAAGTTAGAAGAGGACATGAAGGGTTTGAAGGAGAAGGTAGATAAGGAGGTAGAAACGAGGAAGGATGATAATGTGAATTTAGCATATATTTTCTATGGATAATTTGTATTATTTTAGATATTAATCTAGTTAATTTTATCATATTTTGAGCTTAATTAGTTTAAATTTCATTTTCAAGGACTTCAGGAACATTTTATGGAGTATTGAAGGTTTTTATTAATTTTCGAAGTTAGTTTAGACAAAAGTATTAAACAAGGATTGAAGTGGAAAAATTATGAGTGGGAATGGAGTCCAGTAAAAGACCACAGTTGAGGACCATAGCCATAGTCCCTGGCCATCTTTCTTTCGTCATGCAATTTCGTTGACTTTTCAAGATTTCAGACAATATAAGCATATGCCCTAACTTCATGGCCCTATGCCTTGCTCGTAGACATGCCATGACATGCAGATTTTCTATTTTTGTTAGGTTTTCTTTGTAAACTTAGGTCTACTCTCTATATATAGACACTTAAGCTTAGGATTACAAAGGCAAGTACCCTTATGAAGAGTTATAGGCTAGAATACTAGTGGGGCTCTCTTAATTTACTTGTTCCTCTTTTATTTTCTTATTGTTCTCTTAAATTATTCTTAGTAAATTGTTATTGGACTTTAGATCACCTTACAACAATATTTTATTCAATCTATGACTTTGTTCTTTAATAATTTAACTGTACATATCTTCTTGTCATCAATTAGTATTTACTTGAGTTGTTAATTTGATGTATGAGTTTGTTATAGATACATGAATCCTGCAACTAAATGGATGACTAGAAGGAAATGAGTACGCTAAGAGATTAGGTATTGATTTCTTCAAATTAGGGTAACCTAATTGGCCAACTTAATAGCGAGGATCCAAGATTTTAATGTGATCTTGCGACACTCTATTTAGAAGCAATTCAAGTCAAAAGGGTCTCAAGATTAGGAAGAGAGACACGAGTCTAACCAATTTAAATTAAGCATCTCCATGGTTCAAGGGATAATTAAGATTGAATGGTTGCATGGAACTAAGTAATAGATAACAATAATTTACTAAGGATCATGTGCTAAATTCATGCTTGCTTTACTTAATTTTGTCTATTTAGTTTTTCCTTATTTATTATTCTTTTTTAAATTTGTGTTCCTTATTCAACTATCTTTATTATTCACAATTATCCCTTTACTGTAGTAAGATGATTAGTGAATTAGGGTAGCTTGCTAGTAATCTAGGGTTCTCATACACACAGTTTCTTGTAGGATCGACACTCAAACTCACATTAGTTTTAACTATACTATAACTTAAACAAGTGCACTTGTTTGATGCTTGTAGCCTAATCAAATATTTGGCATTGTTATGGGGAAGCTAAAATAGTTACCTTGATAAGATATTAGCAAAAACTTTAACTTCCAATTATTTTAACATTTTACAATAATCCTTCTATAGTTTTTGTGGTGTTTTCCTTATTAGCATACTTTTAACTAATTTAGTGTTGCAAATATTAGCTAGGGAATCACATCAAAGGAAGGACTCAACTGTCGAGCCAATGACGTAAAATAATTGTGCCTTATAGGAGGCAACCTAAGTTTGATCCATCTCAATTTCAATTATTTTTGTTAGTTTGGTTGTTTATATTGTTATTTTGTCATGAGACAATTCACAAATCAAGTTTTGAATAGTTAGTGTTCTCCTTGCTTTGAATGAATTATCACATTAAAAACAGTTATTGGATTTGTTGGTGTAATAGTAAACCTAAAGTTGTCATCTAGTTGAAGTATTATTTAATCTATTTTAATGTTTCAATTGATTCTAATTTTGAGTTTTTCTAAGGCAATTGTGAGAATTGAGTTAATCAAATCAAATTTACGTAAATTTAGGAACTAGAAATGAACATGGCCAAAGTCTAAGCCTATGGACTTAGCCCATATTCCTCTTGTAAAATATTCCAAGAGGAAAATTACAAAAATTTTGAGGACGAGAGGTCTACAGTTGAGGACCTAAGGACTACGCCCATGGTCCTTAACTGTGGTCTTACTAAGTACGTGAAAATTATAAAAACCAAGGACCATAACTAAAGTATACAGTTGTGGACCTTACTTATAGTCTCTTGCAAATTTAAAGACTCTGTGTATTCGTTTTCCCACCCTATTCTAAACACCCATTCTCTCTTTAAAACCTAAGTTTCTTTCATGCCTCTCTCCATGTACTCTTTAAGTATTCACAAACCTTCATGATCCAACCAACGTACGTTCATCATCTTGATCTCCCTATTTTCTTAGATTTATTATTCGTTTGTGTAAGAATTGAATTTTTACTTAGGGTTTCAAGAGAAACCTTTGTCTTGCATGTGTAGATACTAAAGTTTCTATGAGTGATTTAGTAAAGATAATGTAATGAAATATGTCATCTATTCATTATCTATTAAAAATCATATGAAAAACACATGCTTTTAAGGATTTAATGTAACAGTAATTTTTCATGATAAAGGAGAGTGAGAAAGTGAGAGAAAGTGAAGGAAAGTGGGAGAAAATAATGGAAAACATGAATTTGACACTATCCTTGCAATGTGATGTCTCTAATTCATGTTGAAATTTAGAAACTTATTGAAATTCTTATGTAATTAGAAAATTCCATGAAATCTTTAACATTGATGGGAAATTGTCCATATGGAATTATGTTAACATATCCCAATTTAATCTTAGAATTAGGATAATTGTTATAGCATATGAATTGGATTGAAAAGAGAAAAAAAAGAAAAACAAGAAGTTTCCAATTAATCATATGTTGAATGTTAATGTTCATAGCAGATAAGAATATGAAATTATAGGGTCATTATTAGTATTAACCTCTAATTTCTTTAATCCATGTAACATAGAAATTAGCACTTCAACATACAATATTTTGCTATTTCAAAAATTTCTTATATTGCTAATATATTCAATTATAAACAACAAATTCATTAAATTGTATATTGAATGTCAATGCTCATGTTAATAGAGATTATGCAAGAAAATAGGATTTGATCTTAAATTAATTTTATAATTGTATTAATCCATGATTTTAGCAAAATTAGCATTCCATATACAATCTTTTCCTATGATGCTTAGATAAACTAGCAATACATAAGGAATAAAACTTGACTTTTATTAGATTCTTGAATTAGCTATTATCTATAAACATGAATTGCTTCCTTTTATCAAATTTGAACTATTGCATATCATGCTTAAAGAAAAGCATATTGTACGTAAGAACTCATGTGCCATCCCTATACATCCACTCCTGACATTCCACCATGCAAGGAAACGGAAGAGATACCTCACCTTATCATAGAAAGAATTTAGCCAAACTACCTATCTATATTGGGAAGCACTTACCTAAGCTAGCTATGATGCTAAGGTCAGGCAACTAATAGAGTTTGAAGGCTGGGACAAGCTCTTGACCATTAGCAAACTAGTATATAAGGCGTTGGCACTAAAGGTATGAAGCACTTTAAGGTTAGAATTCAACAACCTTGCTAATGGTAGGCCAAATACCATTTACTTTAATGTAATGGCACTAAAGTAACCATGCCATTTGATGATCTTACCGTACACATGGGTTTAAATTCAGTTGATTATGTGATGACTTGAGAATATATGGAGTTGCCATGTAAGCTGTGTAAGGGACATATAAGTTTTTTGTTTGATCGAATTTGACTAGAGGATGAAGAGGAGCTTATGACCCAAGGAGTCTAAAGTTCTAGCTTAACTAATCCTACTCTTAGATTAATACACCATATTATAGCCACGGGTTTTACCAATGGAGGGAATAATCATGGTGTTTTTAAGGAGAAGGATATCTTGTATTTACATAGTATTGCTAACCGGCAACCCCTCAATTTAGGAGTCAGGATGGCTTAGTTCTTTAGGAATTGAGCTACTGAGGGTCATTTAACTTCTAGTTTTATAGGTCCTTTTATCACTTACCTAGCAAGAAACCTCCATTGCTACCAAAATATACCTTGTATATGAGCATTGGATCCTCTTGCTCCTTTGACATATGATGCTATCAAAGCTATGAAGCTCATACCAACACTTGAAGGTCTACCCCCTAAGTGACAGGAATCAACCCCCTAGACCGATCACAAGAAGCCAAGCTAAAGGACTTCAAGGGCTCGTACGAAAAATACTAGCTTTAAGCCATAGCTGAGATGAGAACTCTTATCCCGATGTAACCACTTATCGACCTGTCTCTTAGATCCTCACGTGTGTCTAACATACTACTACCCAACAGCGAAGTCCTCATTTAGAAGATAGCCTAGAATTAGCTTAACCAAGCTACCAACCTAATATACTAGCGTCTAACTTCAAGATAACTGACCTTTTACTAGGGTGATTGGCTCCCAACTTAATCCAGATCAGGTTAGCTCTTAACTGTAACGCATTCTTGCTTCTGCCTACATTGTATCATATCTTAAATGTCTAGCCACCAAGGGACATGTGTCTTCTAACACAATGTTCTTAAATGATTCTTTCTTTTCTATACTGTATATTCTTTGTCTCTTTTACCCCTTTTAGTATATCTTATGTAACCTAGTATAGAATACCCCTTTTGTCTTTTCATACATGTAAAGCAACCCTAGTGAATGGGTATATAAACCCCAACTTTCCTTGTACGCACAGAATCTAAGTAATATACGGAATTATTCATTTGAGCAACCTTAGTATTCTCATTATCTCTTAACTCTTATCTACTCCCTTTAACAAGGAATAGTAGCGAGTAACCCTTTAGTTTAGGCCAAGGTGTCACATCTGATGAATTGTAAGTCGAGTAGGATTGAGTGATGAGTCATATCCATTCAGTAGTTGCTCGGGTTTTGCTAGTTTCTTTTTTGCTTCCTTTTCGATTCATTTGTCATGGTGCTTTTTTGTATGTACGACCTCGGAGACATATTAGCTTCGTTAGTATCAAAGCATGGTTCCATGAGGGAGTATGTGAAGTTACAATGAAGTTTTTGTTTGCTTACTATTAGTAGCTGCTGTATTCCTTCCGTAGTTACTGTAGTGTATTGGTATGATAGCAAGTGTGGTTTCATTGTTACTCTGTTTTACTCTATTTTTCATCACGAAAACAGTGTAAGTTCATTTCTACCCTGTTTAATGACTATTAGATATTAAGGTTGTTAGTAGTTTGTTAATCTGTTTGAAAAAGTATTACACTATGTTAGATTCAAGTGTTCAGGGAGTTATCAGTAACTAAGGTAGTGGTGCTTAATCTAGTCATGGTCATAATGGTCATAATACCCTAAGATCTGTTGAAAACAAACTTGATAGGCTCACAAACCTTGCTTAGAGTCTAATCACGCAATGCAAGTAAATAGGCAACAACCCCAAGGTGTACAGTTGCCTAACCTACAGGAGAATGCCCCTAAGAGACCCCATGAACAAGGCAACTGAACCAATTGCCCAGTTTGACCACAGCGAGATGGAGGAGTAGCAAGCTAAGTTGCTAGATGAAGATTAGAGTTAAAGGAGATTGAAGAAGAAGATGAGAAACTGGATGTTTAAGAATTTAAGGAGGAAGGAGAGGAAGCTAACTACCATTACCAGGATGGGGACACTGAGCTTCTCAAGGGCTAAATAATGTCAAGGTTCATATCCTACCCTTTAGTGGAAGTGAAGATGTTGATGAATACTTAAAATGAGAAGAGAAGATCAAGAAGGTGTTTGACTGTTACAAATACATGGATACTATTAAGGTCCGACTTACTGCATTAGAGTTTATTGGGTACGCAATAATGTGGTGGAAAAATTTGAATGTAACACAAGCAAGGGATGGAAGACGAGGTGTCAGAACTTGGGACAAGATGAAGAGGTTATTGAGGGGTAAATTTGTGCTTGAGACGTACTTGTAAGATACGTTTGCAAAATTGCAAGAGCTTCACCAAGGAAACCAATCTGTTGATGACTATGTCAGAGAGTTCTAGATGTTGATGATCCAAGCCGACGTGGAAGAACCAGAAGCCCGTATAGTATCAAGGTTTATTTCCAAACTCAAGTATGAGATTCTCAATATCGTTGAAGTACAGAGGTTTTATACTTTAGAACAGGTGATCAAAATAGCGCAAAAGGTCAAAAAGTAGAGGAGAAATGTTCCGAGCTAACTTGGGTAAACATTCTCCTAAGCTCTTGTATCGCCTCAACTAGTTTAATCTGAGTTGAGGAGGCCATATCGAGCCAAGGAAAGGAATGACTGATCTAATAAATGCTAAGCAGACCAACATGGCTGAACAAGATAGTTGAGCCGACCCAAGACTAGGCCAACCTCGAGAACCTATGAGTAAGGCCAGCCATCTGGACGGAAGACCAGCGAGGTGAAGTGTTTTAAATGCTTAAGCTTCGGATATATGGCTACTGAATGTCCAAACCGGCGTGTCATGATACTTCGAGGAGATGTGGTGGATAATACTGACGAAAGCAACCCTAAAGAAGAAAAGAATGTTGGAGAACCTAAAGTGGGAGAGGAAGAGGAGACCTATGTCTATGTCAACCAGGGAGAAGTAATGACCCTAGTCTTGAGACGAGTCTTGAGTTCCTTGCCAAACCCTAAGGAGGACCGAAGAGAGAATCTGTTCCATACCAAGTGTATCGTTAAAGGCCAACTATACACAATTATCATAGATGGAGGAAGTTATACTAATGTTGTTGCACAGTCCTTTATGTAGAGGTTAGGTCTGCCGATCTCAAAGCATCCCTGACCCTATAAGCTACATTGGCTTCGTGATAGGGGTGCTTTGCACATCACTGAACAAGTGACTATACCGTTCAATGTTGAGAATGTGTATAGGGACAAAGTAGTGTGCGATGTTGTCCCTATGGGAGCTTCACATCTATTGCTTAGATGACCTTAGTTGTTCAATTGACTTATTACTTATGATGGGTATAAGAACACCTATGCCTTTGTCAAGGATAGAAGGAGGATAGTGTTTCAACCACTAACCCCATCTTAAGTAAATGAAACCCATAATCAGCTCGCTTGAGCTAATAAGAAGAAAACCCTAATGATGAGCCATAGAGAGCTCCTATCTGCTAAGAAGGCTGATGAACCGATGTTCTTATTGGTTAGAAGATTGATGGAGATGAGAGAATTACAGGATGCCCTAAAAGAAATACGAAGATTACTAAATGAGTTCTCTGACCTGTTTTTAGAAGAACTACCTAAAGGACAGCCACCAGTTTGAAGCATAGAGCATTGTATTGATCTACAACTAAGTATTGCCCTGCTAAACCAACTTGCATACAAGATGAACCTTGAGCAAGCTACCAAGCTAAAAAGATAGGTGGGCTAACTTGTTAAGTGAGGATATGTGAAGGAGAGCATAAGCCCTTGTGTTGTACCAACTCTACTTGTTCTAAAGAAAGATGGTTCATAGCCTATGTACATTGACAGTCAAGTGATCAACCAAATTACTATCAAGTATAGATGCCCGATACCAAGGCTCAATGACATGTTGGATGAGATTCAGGGTGCAAAGATATTTTCAATGATTGATCTGTGGAGTGGCTACCACCAAGTCCTCATGAGGCTAGGTGATGAATGGAAGACTACCTTTAAGACTAGGTATGGAGTCTATGAATGGTTAGTTATACCATTCGAACTTACAAATGCATCGAGCACATTCATGAGATTAATGAATCATGTAATGCACCCTCTACTTAGAAGATGTGTGGTCGTGTACTTTGATGACATATTAATATAAAATGTCAACCAGAATGACCATGTTCAACATCTTCGTGAAGTATTTAACCTTTTGCGAGTTAAAAGGTTGTATGGGAATATGAAGAAATGTACGTTCTACCAGAGTAAGGTAATTTTTCTAGGATTTTTAGTGTTAGGGGAAGGAATCCAAACAGATGAGGAGAAGATCCGAGCTGTTCTGAAATGACCAACGTTGAAGAATGTCACTAAAGTTTGAAGTTTCCATGGTCTAACTTCTTTCTATAAGCGACTTATTAAGAACTTCAGTACAATAGCTGCCCTATTGATTGAGTTGACGAAGAAGAGTAAAGGATTTAGGTGGAATGACCAAGCTGAATAGAGCTTTAGAGAAATCAAGGAAAAACTCACCTCAACACCTATCCTATCGCTGTTTGATTTTAACAAACCCTCTAAATTAAAATGTGATGCATCAAGAATTGGAATTGATGCTATCCTGATGCAAGAGCGATGACCCATCACTTACCACAATGAGAAACTTAGTGGTCCTACCCTGAACTATTCTATGTAAGAGAAAGAGTTATACTCTCTTTATCGAGCTCTTACCATTTGGTAACACTACCTGCTACCACAAGAGTTTGTTATTTACACTAACCATGAATCATTGAAGCATCTAAGGAGTTAGAACAAGCTCTCGAAGAGGTAAGCCAAGTGGTTAGAGTTCATGGACGATTTCTCATACATCATTTGATACAAGAGAGGAAGTGCAAATGTGGTTGTTGATGCTCTATCACGATAGTAGACCTTGTAAACCACTAAAATTTTGAAACTAATACCCAAAGTAAACCCTAATGTGCTTGAAGACTCTAACAGTTGACAAGGCTAATTAAGATTGAAACCCTAAGATAACAATCAAAGATTTAATTATGTAGAAAAATTTTATACCCTAAATGTATATAAACACTAGAGATTACGCTCAAAAGTGATAAAACCCTAATTGCTAATGTATTCTTAGGAACATATTAAATCATGCTAAATCAATAGCAAAAAATTAAGATAACTTTCAATTATTCATTAATGTATATAATACAAATTTAATTTACTAGAAACTAGTATATTGCATTATAGATCACATCCATCTTCTAATCATATAACTAGGTTAGTATTTTGTAGAGTTAGGTGTTTAGTTGATGCTTATATTACATATAGTAAGTATTAGTACCCTAAATGATACTTTTCATGATAATTACATTAAGTAACCTACCAAAGGAAGATCTCATTACCTATTCTTACTAATCATTTCAATAAACTCCACATTTCCTTTCATTTCCTAAATTTTCTTCTCAATTTTCCCTAATTACTTCATTATGTACACTTAGATTACATGTAATTTTAACGAGTCGACTAAGTCAATATTTGACCAAGTCAAATGTTGACCAAAGTCAACATGGGTCATTTTCACTCTAGAATTCTCTACTTTTTTCTAAAGAATTCTTTCATTTTTTTCACATGTCTTTTCTTTCCCTTATCTCCTCTTTGCCATCCAACATAAGAACATTGTAAACCCCACTTGTTTCTTCCACAAAAACACAAATTTAAATACAAACAAAACCTTTTCCTTCCCCATTTCCAAACTGTCACTTTCCCTTTCTCCTTATTTCCCTTCAAAGTCTTGTTTTTACCTTTTTCTTCACTTCTCAACAACTTCCAAACCACTACTCTACATACATAAACTCCTATTTCATATTACAAGGAGAAAAAGGTATGATTTCATTTGATTTTCTAGTTTAATATTTAGTTACTATCAACCTTATGTTAGTATAGAAAGTTTATGTAATATGTACATATGTGTTGTTGAAGGTAAAAAACTCCATATTTATGTTTAGAAGTATATGAAATCCTTAGATAATTAGAAGAAGAACACATATACATATGTATAAGTATGTGTATACAAGGGTATTCTTGATGTACATGTGTATGGATAATGTGTATGGATACTGTTATACATAAGTATCTTGTATGTACACAACCAAAAAAGAAGAGTATACTAACTATACATATATATATATATATATTTTGCTAAATAAGCCCATAAGGTGCAAAAATATGGATTACATGAAGATTTTTTAAGAGAGTATAGAAAGCATACGAAAATACGTAGAAAATACGTATACCATCGTATGCATATATGGGTATATGTACGAGTATAGATACGATATATGTACAAGTATACTAGTATACATACAAGTGTATTAGAAGTATATATATATATATATATATATATATATATATATACATAAGTATAAGGTGCATAAGTACTTAACTGTAAAAGTTATACATAAATAATTTATAACATAATTATTTAAAATACCATAAGATAGTATAGTAAAATAATAAACTATACTATATGTATAAATGTATACATATATGGGCCGAAATTACTTTAAGCCCATAACATACATCTCAAATTGAATTAGCCTTATTTGAGCACATAAAATAGTAATAATAATGTAAAATCATCCAAGTGTAAGAATCTAATGGCTAATTAAATCATTAAGTACTAAAATATGGTATAAAACTAGACAATAAGAATAGTCAAGCTTCAACAATTAAAATTTTGATAAATTTAATTCATATCGTAAAACACGGGTCTTAACGTCCAAAACAAATATCACCGTGTAAATGTGCATCCAAAAACAATGGAAAACGATGAAAAACGACTATAAATTCATAAATATCGGAAATAGAATGAAAAAATTATATACGATTAGCAATTAGGTTGAATCAAATAAAAATTGATAGTAATCTAAGTAGAATTAGGTAGATAGATATCTAGAACCGGTAGTTAATTCAATTACTTATTATCCTTGTTATCTCGTAATGATCAAGTGATCTTGACGAGAGAGAGGATCTTCTAATCGATTATTACGACTAGAGTGAATCATCATAATCAAGTGAGTACTCTCAATGACTCAATACTTGTTTTGTGTTTGTAGTTAGTGCACTTAAATTAAATAGTAATAACTTGATGCGTGGGGATTCAAGATATGCATGTGCTTGATACTGATTACTTACTGTGAAAAATATTTTTTAATACAATAATTGAGGATTTGATTGTATGATTGATTGTTATATGATTTGGATGGTTTATAGATATTGATTAATTGCCACATAATTTGACTTAAATATATTTGGCTTATATTAAATTAAAAGGGTCATGCATTATCTTAAATTACATATATTAAAGTGTTTATGTATGATGCACTCGTACAACATGACCTTACCTAAACTTATGGGCTTATTAGATAATGGAGATGCCAATCATATGGCTAAGGGTCAAGTCTAGAGATCTCCGCTGTAGGGTGTGAGTGTAGATTGCGAGGGCTGCCTCACCACTAGGCCTGAGATTTTGTATACTATTAGATTTTCAGAAATGAAAATGTATTTAGTGAAATACAGAATTTAAAGTTATGGTTAAAAAACCCAAGTGCTAGAGCCCGGTCGTGATTGGTGTCGATATATCTCTAACCCTTATCTCGAAGGGCGTTAAAATTTGATTTTATATGTAGTACCGGTCAACTGCATATATTGTTTGGTATACTGCGTGTGCATGCATTCATATGGTTGTAACAATTTTTTTGATAACTTGTTTACCAGTATAATATGAGGGATAGCTCATTAAGCTCTTGTAACTTACCTTTTAATAGTTTTTCTTTTGTAGGTGCTAAATATTTGGGTATGGGTTAAGAGCCGTGCGTTAAGTACATGTATTGATATGTTTTGGAGGTTAGAATTAGAGAAAGATTGTATTGCTCATTTGAGACTTTAAATGTTACTACTACTTATATATTTAGATATAGTAACTTTAATAAGTTTGAATTTTAAGTTTATACTATTTGATCTTATCATTTGATAGGGAATACCGATTCTCTACGGTTTTGAGGAACTGTGGAATATTGGATATCCATAGTTATTTTTATCCTATAATATGTTAATCAATTAACAATTTAACATCCTTAGTAATTAATTATTTAGAGTCTTGTAATCTCTGACTTGTAAGGTAATTTTCATATCATGGGTGCACACATGTTATGGAAATTTTAGGTAATCCTACTAGGCCCCCTTTAGGGTCTTAATAGACCTTGTTGACCACTTTACAAACTAAATTATTGGGATTTTTACTCATTACCAAGCAGTATGCTCATGACCCTTATTTTAGCCCCATCATAGAATAATGCAGAGATGGAATAGCTGTTAAATGGATATTATCTTTAGGACAACTACCTATTTAAGGACCAAAGGTTATGCATACCAAATTGCTCTACGTGTGAGCTATTAGTTAGGGAAGCTCATAGCGGAGGGTTATTAGGACATTTCGGGGAGGTCAAGACAGCTAAGCTATTGAAGGAGAACTTCTACTAGCTAAGTTTGGCCAAGGATGTCCATAAGGCAGTTGGTAGTTGTGAAGTATGTAAGCGTGTTAAGGGGAAAAGAGAACCCCATGGAGAGTACATGCCTCTATCGACACCAACCTTACCTTGAGCTAACCTCAGCAAAGACTTTGTCCTAAGGTTTCCCCAAACATCCTGGAGGAAAGATTCTATTTTTGTTATAGTAAACAGTTTCAGCAAGATAGCACACTTCATTCCATGCCATCGAATTAACGATGCTCTATATATTGATGATCTATTTTTGTAGGAGATTTTCTGACTACACGAAGTACCAAAAAGTATAGTCTCAAATCGGGACACAAAATTCTTAAGCTATTTTTAGAAGACCCTTTAGAGAAGACTTAGAACCAAACTCATACTTAGCTCCAGTAGCTACCCTTAGATTGATGGCCAAACTGAAGTGGTAAACAGGACACTAAGCAATCTACTCAAAGCTATTGTAGGAAAGAACTTAAGGGATTGGGATCTGTGCTTACAAATTGTGGAGTTTGCATACAATTGGACTTTCCATAGCACTACTAAGAAGACCCCATTCGAGATTGTCTATGGCCTTAACCCTACCATTCCCTTGGATATGATTGATACCCTAACAGCTACTGAAGAGAGTCAATCCAGAGTAGATTAAGCCTAAGAATTACATGAGATACACCAATCTATCATGAAGAAGATCGCCAAGTTTAATCAGAGACAATAAGAGATTAGCAGCCGAGGCCGCCAAACTATTTCTTTCTAGCTAAGAGACCTAGTATGGACACATCTCAATTGAGAACAATGCCCGTAGTTGAGGCAAAACAAACTTTCTCCCTAAGCTGATGGTCCATTCAAGGTCCTAAAGAAAATCAATCGCAACACCTACCAGATTGAGTTAACTGACGACTATGGTGTCTCCTCCACCTTCAATATGTCCGATCTTATTCCCCATCAACCAACAAAAGACCTTGCGAGTGCCTCAAAAGAACGAGTAGAAATAACTTCAAATTTGAGGACAAATCTTTCTGACCCCTAACTAGATGATAGGAATCAACCCCTTAGACTAATCACCAAAAGCTGAGATAAAGGACTTCATGGGTTCACATGGAAAATACTAGCTCTAAGCCGTAGTTGAAACGGGTACTCCTGTCCCAATCCGACCACCTGCTGACCTATCTCTCAAATCCTCATGTGTATCCAACATGCTCCTTCCTAACAGCAAAGTCCTAATCTAGAAGATAGCCCAAAACTAGCTAAGTCGAGCTACCGACCTAACCCACTGGCATCTAACTTCAAGATAGCTAACCTTTTTCTAAGCTAATTGGCTCCTAACCTGATCTAGATCAGGTCAGCCCCTGATTGTAACGCATTCCTACTTCTGCTTACGTTGTATCATATCCTAGATGTCTAGCCACCAAGCAATACGTGTCTTTTGACACAATGTTTTAGAATGATTCTTTCTTTTCCATATTGTATATTCTTTATCTCTTTTAGCATGTCTTACGTAACCTAGTATACAATAGCCCTTTTGTCTTTTCATACATGTAAAGCAACCTTAGTGAACAAGTATATAAACCCCCACTTTCCTTGTACGCATAAAATCCAACTAATATATAGAGTTATTCATATAATGCAACTTTAGTATTCTTGTTATCTCTTAACTCTTATCTACTCCCTTTAGAAAGGAGTAGTGGTGAGTGATCCTTTAGCTTGGACCGATGTGTCACATCTGGCGAATTGTAAGCTAAGTAAGATCGAGTGGTGAGTTATGTCCATTCAATAGCTGCCTAGGTTTTGCTAGTTTCTTTTCTACTTCCTTTTCGATTCGTTCATTGTGGTGCTTCTCCATATGTACAACCCTGGAGACGCATCACTAAGTCAGTTAGTGAGGCTAGTTCATCAACATGACAGTAGCAATCATGATCATCCTCATTTTTTACATTTGGAAAACTTAAGAGGATAATGAGGAAGATATTGAAAAAGCAACAAATCCTAACTCACAGGATGGAAAGGGTTAAGGTTGAACAAACTACAATCCTTGCTTACCTAAGAATCGAGCTACTTCCATCACCACCTATGCTAGAGCCTAACTTAGATAAGGAGTCAAAAGGAGAAGAGATTGAGGAAGAAGACAAAGATGAGGATAAAGAAATGACTTATTTTTTTAAATACTTGGTTTAGACTATTTTGGATGACTATGCTCCTAACCTATTTTCTATTGCACTTCTTTGATAAATGTTTTTACTTTTGATGATTTACAACTTTACAGGATACTAACAACTTGGTACTTGAATTAATATTAATAGTTCTTTTTAGTTTTTTTTGGTTAATTTAACTTCTTCTTTTCTCTTTCTAGTTTGTTCATTTTGTTAGCAACAGAGAAAATCATGCGCTTAATTAGTCGATGGAATTCAATTTTTGAACTTCACAATTTTCAAGGATCAATGCTAAAACCGAGGAAGTCCTAATTCCTTTTTATTCTTTATTCTACCTGATTTTTAGATTTTGATTTGCATTAGTATTATGTATACTAGGGATATTGTACAACTTAAGTGTAAGGGGAAGGTTAGATTATGTATATTAATACATACTTAAAAGCCTTTGAGAACTTTTCTTAAAAATCTTAGAAATTTTCACTCCCTATATACATTAAGTAAGCATAAATTTCTTTTTCAAATTTACCTAGGTCTCTTTTGAATTTAGACCACTTTATTGAATTTAAGTGCTTAAATCTTTAGAATTCAAAGTTCCCTGTTATTTAAGCTTAGACATAGACGTGAGATTAAGATAGATATCAATGGCTAAAGGACTAGTTATTCTGAATTCTAAGCATGATTATAGAGGATAGTTATCTATAGCTCGTTTTCAAAAATTTTAGATTGGTTAAACAAAGGAAATGTCCTTTAAAAGTCATTTAAAAAATCGAAGTAATTAGAGGTACTAATTCAATAAGTGAATCAAAATAATTACTAAAAAAGGGTAAGGATTAACCTTAGTCCCTTAAGAGAGCAAGCTCTTTCTCACTACTAATCTGTAAAAAGTGAAATCAATTTAAAGTTGTTAAGGATCAGCCTTGATCCCTTAGAAGATCGAAGTACCTTCCCACTAATAACTACTAAATTAATTAAATGAGCTAAATTATTAAGGGCCAACCTTAATCCATTGGAAGAGCAAGATACTTTCCTAATGCTAATCAAGCTTCAATGAAGAAAATCGAGTTGAGTTTAAAATGCCTCCAAATTAAAATGATAGAAGTAGAGCGACAATCAGAGATGAGTTGACATAATATAAATCTAGTCTATTTTTTCAAGTTAAAATAATTAAGGAAATTTTGTCTCCTTTAGGTTAGAGTGAGAAAATCTCTATAACATTTTCTTACTTGATTTATGTTTTAATCTCTAGTTTAGTTTCTGTTTAAGTAATGTGGCTAACTCTAAATTATTTAGATTGATCATTGTAATTTAGTATTTCTTAAGTGTCATTATCCAAGTGTTCTAAAGGCATTATGAAGTGAAGGAAAAATGGTGATTCGGAACAATTTTTCTTAAGTTATTCAAATTTGCAGGTATACTTTTCTAACACTGGTTACAATTATCTTGTCATTAAGATATTTTCACTTTGATTTTTATTATTTTGCTTGAGGACAAGCAAAAGCTTAAGTGTAGGGGTATTTGATAACACAAATTTAACATATATTATCTATGGTTAATTTGTGTTATTTTAGATATTAATTTAGTTAATTTTATCATATTTTGAGCTTAGTTACTTTAAATTTCAATTTTAAGGACTTCAAGAACATTTTATGGAGTTTTAAAGGTTTTTATCAATTTTTGGAGTTAATTTGGACAAAAGCATTAATTAAAGATTAAAGTAGAATAATTATGAGTGAGAACAAAGTTTAGTAAAAGACTATTGTTGAGGACCATGACCATGGTCCCTAATCATATTCCTTTCATCATGTAATTTCATTGAATTTTCAAGATTTTGAACAAAGTGCAAGTACACACCCCAACTTCATGGTTGTGTACCCTACCTATAGACATGCCATGATGCACAAATCTTCTATTTTTATTTTTTTTTATTTTTTTATTTTTTTGTAAACTTAGGTCCACTCCCTATATGATTTCTATCTAATTACATAGATCCTATTGTCATTAGTTGTTATTTACTCGGATTGCTAATTTGATGTATGAGTTTACTATAGAGACACGAGTCCTATAGTTGAACAAATAAGTGTAATTAGAAGAAATTGAGTACACTAAGAGATTAGATACTAATTTCTTTAAATTAAGGCAACCTAAGCAGCCAACATAATAACAAGATCTAAGTTCCTAATGAGATCCTACAATGCTCTATTTAGAAGTGATTCGGGTAGAAAGGGTCTCAAGATTAGGAAGAGGCTAAAGACACGAGTTTAGTCAATTCAAATTAGGCACCTTTACGACCTAAGGAATAATTAAAATTAAATAGTTGCACAAAATTAAGTAGTAGATAACAACAATTTACTAAGGATCATGTACTACTCCTCTTAATTGGTTTATGGTTACTGATGCGTCGAGAAGCTCAGTTATTACTAGGACTTACCGTTATAGATTCAAACTAGTAAGTCCTTTGAGATATCGAAGAAAATAGAATAAGTAGGCCTACGAACTAGGTAGGGTAGCTAACATGGAGTTGCTCAGAGGATATAACACACCAACGAACACAACACGACTTAACACTTCACTTGATACAACGCATAAGTTAATGTTAAGGTTCACCTGCTAGTAATCCTAAGCTACTCAGCAAGATTAGATAAGGGTGTATGAAAGTAAACTTAGAAAGAGTTGTCTCACAAAAACAGTATATTCAATGATTATGTGTGAAGTTAAATGATTCCAGCTTATAAGAGGAAGGGAGGTACCTTATACATACAAAAAGGGGTAAAAAGGAAAAAATACAAAAAGGGAAATATAGTACAATGTCAGATAAAGATGATAGGTGGTAGTGCAACATTGGATCCTTACAAGAGTTCTCTAAGCATAATAAGCAGGAGGAACCGTGGTGTTATGGCAATAAGGAAGCCAAGAAGTGAAAGGATGTCGTAAGAGTGGAAAGGAGGCCAAAAGAGAAGTGCCTAGGCAAAGGTTAGCTACATTTACTCGGAACAAGACTCTTAGCAGTTGAAAGTTCGATCACTCGACATAAAGCTCTTGACCAGAGGAAGGTTAGCATTATCATAAGATAACGAACAGAGCATAGTATAACCACCTAGAGATCCCAGGGAATTTAGTTATCCTCCTTCTCCATACCGTTTATTGTCATCAGTGGGTTGATAAGAAAAAATCCTTTGGGTGAAGGATTGGAAGCCTTTGGGGAATGCATGAGTGATTCGGCCAATAGTAGGTAACCCATCAGCTCCCCAAGGTTGTTAGAGATTTAGCCTCAAATCATGATCTTCGTCATCATCAGGTACATAGGGAGTCAAATCAGTGACGTTAAATGTGGTAGACATGCTGAAACCCTCGAGTGGTTCAACCTCATTGACGTTATCACTAATGCGCCTAAGGATCTTATAAGGTCCATCCATTTTGGGAGATAGTTTGTTTATTCTCTTACTAGAGAAGCGTTCCTTGCTAAGATGGATCCAAATAAGGTCTCCAAAGGTATAAATGGCTCATCTCCTTCCACAACTTCCCACTTCCTTTTGTTGACCACAGTTTTGGCCAATTACTTGGCAATCCTCTGATGTAGCCTCTAGAATTCCCCAGTATACTGTAGGTTGAATTGACTTTCTCCTTATATAGTTGGATTGTTAATTAAATCCAAGGGTAGGTTTAGGTTAAGTCCATAAACAACCTCAAATGGTGATGTTCTAGTCAAGCGGTTGTACGTAAATTCAATGATGGGCAAACATAAATCCCAGTCATGAGAATTCTTCCCAACAGTTGCACATAGGAGGCTACCGACAGTTCTATTCACAACTTGAGTTTGGCCATCTGTCTGAAGGTGATAAGAAGTACTAAAAGGAGCTTAGTGCCGAGCTTCCTTTATAAGGTCTTCCAAAAGAAGCTCGTGAACTTCGAGTTACGGTCGAACACAATACTCCTTGGCACTCTATATAGTCACATAATTTCCTATAAAAAGAGGTTAGCGATGAATAAAGCATCATTAGTTCTACGGTAGGGAATGAAGTGGTCCATCTTGCTTAACCAATCGACCACCACCATGATTAAGTCATGTCTTCTCAGTGTTTGGGGAAGGCCAAGCATGAAATCCATGCTTAGATCTGCCTACGGCCGCTCTAGAATTACGAGGGGTGTGTATTCTCCATAAGGCTCTGTCCTCCCCTTTGCATATTTACACACCTCGTACCCCTCAAGTACTCAGTGTACATCCTTCATCATCTCAGGCCATTAAAAATGTTCCTTCAATATCTCAATCGTCCTCTTTTCCCCAAAATGGCCAACCAAACCACCGGCATGAGCTTCTCAAACAAGTAGCTCCCTTACCAAACCACTCGGCACGCAAACCTACTTACCCTTCATCAAGAAACCTTGAATCAAGCAGAACCCTTTCGCAGCTCCTCCAGCACTGCACCTAGCCACTAAGGGTCCAAAATGTGGGTCATGCTCATACTAATCAGGTAAAGTGCCAAATCTAAGCACCTTAACTTGCAATGTTGTGATGAGGGTATGACAGCGAGAAAGTGCATCAACTACTGTATTGGTGCTCCCCTTCTTATATTTGATGACATAGCAAAAGGTTTCAAGAACTCAACCCATTTGGTGTGATGCCAAGAAAGCTTTTGTTACTTGTGAAGATGCTTGAGACATTCATGATCCAAATAGATGATGAATTCTCTTTGTAATAGATAATGCTACCAGTTCTAGAGTTTTTGGACAAGGGCATAGAACTCCTTGTCATAGGCTGAGTAATTCAGGGTAGCACCTTAGAGTTTTTTGCTGAAGTAGGCAATGGGTCGGCGCTTTTGCATAAGGACAATACTAATGCCAACAATAGACGCATCACATTCAATCTCAAAAACTTTCTTGAAATTTGGGAAGGTAAGTACTAGAGCAAACGTCAGCTTAGACTTCACATCTTCAAAACTCTTCTAAGCTTTCTTTGACTACCTAAACTTAACATTCTTCCTAGTCAATTCAGTCAATGGCATAGTTATGGAACTGAAGTTCCGAATAAATCTCCAATTGAACGAAGCTAAACCATGGAAGCTCTTAACTTCGACAACAGTAGTCAGCATAGGCCACTCAAGAATAGCTTTGACCTTTTCGTTATCAACTCGAACTCCCTTCCCTGAAACAACATATCTAAGGAGTACAACCTTACTTTGACAAAACATGCATTTCTTTAGGTTATCGAATAATCTCTCGGTGTAGAGTATGTTAAACACCAATCTTAAATGCTTAACATGAGTGCTAAGGTTAACACTGTAGACTAGAATATCATCAAAATAAACCACAGTGCATTTGCCGATCAACATTTTGAGCACATGATTCATTAACCGCATAAATGTACTCGGTACGTTAGTTAAACAAAACAGCATCACTAACCATTCGAACATATCATCCCTTATCTTGAAGGCCATCTTCCATTCATCCCTAAGTATCATTCGTATCTAGTGCTAAAGATGCAAGTGCCATATAACTCGTTAAGCATATCATCAAGTTACAGGATCAAGTATCGGTATTTAATAGTGATCTTATTGTTGGCTTAGCTATCAATGCACATTCACTATGTTTCATCCTTTTTCCGCATAGGCATAGTTGGTATGGCACAAGGGCTTATGCTCTCACTTACATATCCGTGATCTACCAACTCATCCACCTGTTTCTTCAATTCAACTGCCTACTTGAGATTGAGCCTATAAGTGGGTCGGTTTAGTAAGACAGCTCTTAGTTGTAGGTCAATGCAATGTTCAATACCTCTCAAGGGAGGTAATCCTTTCGGCATCTCGGTAGGGAATAAGTTGGCAAAGTCTTGAAGTAGCTACTACACTTCGGAAGGTAAGTTCTTGGCTTCTCTAACCTCCAAGAGTCTCTTAGCTAAGAGGAGCAAGAAGTCTTCGACCGAGGCTTCTTAGGCGAATTAAGCTTGGGAAATCACTAGGGACTTCTACTGTAGTGATCTAGTACCTTTCTCCTAGGCTTCTTGCACTTCCTTAAGACTCATGGGGGTCAATACAATTTTCTTCTAGTCCTTCTAAAACATGTAGGTGTTCCCATATCCATCATGTAATACTCTTAGGTTAAACAGCCATAGTCGATCGAGTAATATGTGAGAAGCGCACATAGGGAGGACATCAAACAACACCTCATCCCTATACCTGTCACCAATGGTAATTGGTACCTTAACTTGCTTGGCAACATATAACCCATCCTTCTCATTCGGCTAGTGAATCTTATATGGCTTAAGGTGTACAAGGGTTGGCAAATTCATGGCCTTAACTACACCTTGCGCTATGACGTTGGTACACCTCCCTCCGTCAATGATCACGGCACATAGCTTGCCATTCACTCGAAAATTTTCATCGAAGAGGTACTCTTTTTGCTTATTCTCGTTAGCTACAAAAGCACTGAGAGATCATTGAACAATAAAGCAATACTCAGTACTGCCTTCAGGAGATGTCTCAGCATCGAGATCTTCTTAAAATTCTTCCAGCATCTGTTCAACTCCCACTTCTTCCTCTCCTTTGCTTGCACTCTTTACTTCAAACTGGGGCTTATCTCCCTTTATGGTCATGACACGATGATCCGGACATTGACTAGCTACATGTCCATAACTTTGGCATTTAAAACATTTCATTTCTTAAGTTTTCCTTCCTGAGCTTTAACCTTGGTCCCTTCATATCTCAAGTTACTCGGTCTTACCTTTACCTCGGCCTTCTTCTGGTTAGCTTAGGATATGCCCTCGACGTTCCACCTTAAAACTATTTGACGCTCGGTCATTCCGTAGTCGCTCAACATGCCACCCCTATTCAATAGCATTGGTTAACTACTTGGCACCCAACTAATCTAGTTCTACCTTTGCCTTTCACTCTCTAGGCCACCTGGATGGTTTCATCTAGAGTTATAAGGTTCTACAACTCCACAATGTTACTAATCTCAGTCTATAGCCTAGAGATGAACCATGCTATAGTTTGTATCTTAGGTTTGTAGACATCACATTGAATCATGAGCAATTGAAACTCTTGAACATAGTCACCCACTAATTTATTACCTTGCTTTAGGTCTTGAAGCCATTTGAAAGTGTCTTGCTCATAGTATCTGAGAACGAACCTACTTCTCAGGACTCTCTTCATTTCGTTCTGTGTCCGAACTTCTCATCTAGCTCTCATGCGTAGATTCTGCAACTTATTCCACCACATTACCACATATCTAGAAAATTCTAATGTAGCCACTCGAATGTAAGCAGCGTCTTCATAATCATAAAAATTAAATATCTTTTCAATCTTCTCCTCCCAATCTAAGTAGTCGTCAACACTACCAAACCCATTAAAGCTTAGAATCTATACCTTGAGGTGTTCAGCTCCCTTAGGAGCTCTAAGTTCATGCTCGTCAACTCCAACATACTATTCCTCTTCTTCTTCATACTCTTCCACTTCATCTAACTCCAATCTTCTTCTCGTAGCTCTATCGTCATGACAGGGTGGTGCTTAGTTCATAGGAGAGGCATCTAGTGCTCATTCATTCATTTACCTTCTCGGCCCATCTTTCATCTCTCGACCTTGTTCAATAACTCTCTCGCGTAGCTTAGTCTCTAGAACTCTCTATATCGAAGCAGCCAAATTAGCCATAATAGTAGTAAAGTCTTGTATCTGCTCATTAGTAGTACGCAGTGTTTATTGGGTCATACGACCATGACTATGAGCATCACTCTCGACATCATTAATATCCCTTGAAATGCTAAGATACGAAATTCTCACAATGAGGTTTTAAAAGTACTCTCCACATAAGAAATCCTTACACATACACAAATACCACACAACTCTCGATCTTAACCTCAAGCTCTAATACTAGGATTATATGATGTGCCTAGGAGCTCAATTATCACTAAGACTTACCGTTAAAGATCTAAACTACTAAGTCCTTCGAGATATTGTAGAAAACAGAATGAGTAGGTTTACGACTGGGTAGGGTAACTAACGTGGAGTTACTCAAAGGATATGACACACCAATGAACACAACACGACTTAACACTTTACTTGATACGATGCACAAGTTAATGCCAAGGTTCACCCGCCACTAATCATAACCTATTCGGTAAGATTAGATAAGGGTGTATGAAAGTGGACTTGGAGAGTATTGTCTCATAAGAACAGTATATTCAATGCTTATGTGTAAAGTCAGATGATTCTGGCTTATAAGGGGAAGGGACTATTAATAGTAAGTTCTTAAGGCAACATTACAAATAAAGTAATTACAAGAAGGTATATACAAAAAGTGGATTCCTTATACATATGAAAAGGGGTAAAAAAGACAAAAAGGGAAAAATAGTACAATGTTAGTTGAAGAAGATAGGTGACAGTGTGATATTAGATCAGTACAAAGGTTCTCTAAGCATAGCAAGTCGGACTAACCAAGGTGTTACGGTGATAAGGAAGCCGAGAAGTAAAAGGATGCCATGAGAGTTGGAAGGAGGCTGGAAGAGTAGTACCTAGCCAAGGGATAGCTGCATTTACTCGGTAAAAGACTCTTTATAGTTGAAAGTTTAGTCACTTGACATAGAGCTCTCAGCTAGAGGAAGGTTGGCATTGGCATAGGATAATCAACAGAGCATAGTATGACCAGCCAAAATTCCTAGGGAATTCAACCATCCTCCTTCAACATATTGTTTCTCATCATTGGCAAGTTGACAGGAAAGAATCCATCGGGTGAGAGATTGGAGGCTTCTAAGGCATGCGTGAGTGATTGGGCCGATAGTTAGTGACCCATCAGTTACTTTATTTTAGTTTTTTTTATTTAAATGTTCTTATTTAAATTTTTCTTCCTTATTCAACTATCTCTTTTAATCATAATTATCCCTATATTATTACGTTACATAATTGGTAATTTAGGGTGGCTTGCTATTAATCTACGGTTCTTATACATACGATTCCCTATGGGATTAATACTTAGACTTACATTCATTTTAACTATACTATAACTTCACCTTAGAAGAGGAGTAGAAGAAGAACTCCTAGCTCGTTGCCAATTTGTAGGGGACTTAGAATGAATTGGATAGTCTCAAGGGCAAACGTGTTAAAGAAGTCCACTAATTGCAGATCTCATGTAACGTGCTAAAGGTTAAGATTGTAAACCTTGACAATGAAGAGTATCTAACCATGCTTTTAGAGAAGATGGTGGATGGTATGAACTTAGCTTAAGTGGAGATCTTAATTTACCATCCAAATTACGGCTTAAGTTGTTTGAATTTTTCTACTAGAGGTTAGAAAGAGGAGACCCCCACAGTTGAAGAGAAAGCTGCTAAAAAAGAAGTGTAGGGCAATTAACTTACTAAAGGCAATGATACTCTCTTTGATGCTTAGGATAAGACCTAGAATGCTGCCCCTAATGCTCTTGCTACCAACCTGCCTTCTAATCAAACCCTTACTTTTGATAATCTAATTGACAAAGATTGAACTATTTTTATTCTTCTCTATTTTATTTTATCTTTCTCTTGTAAAGACTTATGTTGCCTATTTAGGTTAGAATGTCAACCTTTGTTTTCATGTATAAGTGTTTATGTTTCTATGTTCCATAACTAAAAAATTATACCAATTCATTTTATGCTTAAACTATGTTTTCTACTTATTTCAATTCATGATCCTAATCTACAGTTACTTAGTAACTTTGGTACTCTAGCAATCATCGTCCCTAGTTATCTTTAGGACTTTCAAGAGTTTCAACCCATCATTAAGTAGCTTAAGGTTTAATGATAGGAATCAAGCTATAGGCCCTTAACCTGAGCTCAAGCATGAGGGCTTGAGAGCTTAGCTAGGTGCATTCTCCTTTCCTGACCTATGCTTGAAGAATCTGAACTGCTTCTATATACTAACTTACTACCATTGCCAAGCCAAGCTCCCTCATGCCAATCAATTGTCTTTGGATATCAACTTGAGGAGTAATCAATTGACAGCTTAAATTACTCATCTACCATCTCGGCCAACCCTATTATGAGCTGCCTAAACAACATCCAAGTTAAATCCACCTCAAAAGAATCTATATCTCAACTTGGCATCAACTAACCTGATCATACTCCTTTGTCCGTTCTATCAAAAGCCCACCTATAAGTACTAACTACGTGTCCCAGCCTCTTGCAAATGGAACTTGTTGCTCAAATCTGATTTTTTTTTATTCATCTTTTATACCCTTTTACATTCCTTATACTTTACTCATTTTGGACATTACCCCTTTTTGTCTTTTCCATAATTAGTAGGTTCCCCTAGATTTTTTGGCATAAATACCCTTGTATTTTGTAGCCCCATCATCATCTAATACTGAACCAACAAATATACAGATTTTCCTTTTATGTGAGCTACTTACTTACTTTGCTTTTACTCTTATCCTAACTCTTAAGCAAGACTAGGTGGTAAGTCATCTCATTGAATTAGCTCATGTGTCATATCAAGCTGGTCCATAAGTCCATAGAGTTCTTTAGTGCATCATATCCTTGGACTCATTCATAGGTTTTGCTTGTTCTCACTTGTTACACCCTTCATTTCAAGCTTTCTGTGAGCTTGGATCTATCCCCTAGATACGATTGTCCTTGTCTATCCTTAGCGCAGCGTATCATCTTGGTATTAGAGCAAAGGTTCGTATTGTGTTACTAAATTGTTGCATGATTACTATTTAAGTTCAAAGTGTGTTAAGTAGTGATGTAGTTGTTGAGGTTGTGTTCAAACTAGCTGTAAAAGCTTTAGTAAGTAATAGGAGTGGTGGTTTTGTTCCATTATGGTAGTTGTTGTGTAATACTTTGTCTTACTCTGTTTCAAGCTATGGAAAGCAAAGTAAGTAGTGACTGGATATTTCTATGTTAAGTCTAACAAAGTTAGCAGTCTTGTGAATTTCTAAATTAAGGCATAGCTGAATTGTGGGTTTAGTTTTTGTATAGTCAATAGGTTAATAGATTAGGAGTAGTTATGTGTATTTCTAGGTAATACAAGTATTACTTATTGTTGAGAGCATAAGATTAGGTAAAGAATGAGTAATTCAAGTGTTAATGCTGATATTGGGGATGATAATAGCGGTGTTGTTCACCAAGGCTAACAATATACCCTTAGAAGCCCTAATGAGCAATTCAACAAATGGCTAACTTGATAGCAGACTTGACTTAAACTATACATGCATTGCCCTGTTGACCTATTGGAATCATTCAAAATACTCCCTAAGCTACTTCTAAAGTTGGAGGCGTTCCACAAGATGCCCAACCTATGTATAAGCAATACCTAGCTCGGCAAGATTGAAGTAAAGGTATAGGAGGAGTAAGAGGACATGTGCGAAGAAGAATATGTCTAAGTAAAGTAGATGAGGAAGAGAGAGATGAATATTATGAAGCAAAGGATAAAGTTTGTGCACCACAAGCCAATGACCATATAAAACTCTAAGTTCCATGCTTCAAAAACTCTGGAAACGTTGATGATTACCTAGATTAAGAAGAAAAAGTAGAGCGAGTTTTCAAATACTATGAGTATGAATACTATGATAAGGTTCAAACTACTACTATAGAATTCTTAGGTTATGCTACGATTTGGTAAAGAAACTTTCAGGCCATGAGAAGACGAGATGGGTATAGAGAGGTTAGTACTTACCCGAAATGAAGAGAGTTCTTAGAGCCAGATTTGCACCAAACACTTACGTATAGGATAATTTTGCTAGGCTTTAAGAATTAAGGCAAGGAAACCACACTATTGATGAGTATGTGCAAGAGTTTCAGGTACTTACCATTAGATGCAAGGTTAATGAGCCTTCAACTTGAACAATGTCTAGGTTCTTAACTAAATTGAGGACAAATATCAAGGATGTAGTAGGTTACAACAATTCATCACTTTAGATGAAGCTATAAGGATTGCTTAGTAAGTGGAGAGATAAAAGAGGAATAGGTTAACCTAACCTCAATTGAGCTAACTTGTTCAAGGTAGTCGACTTACCTAAGGTGGTAGCAAACCTCAATATATTACCAAGCCTAGTAAGAGGATTAAAGTCTTGTTTAAGCAAAAGAGCTGCCCTACCAACCAAGACGTGCCTAAGAGAACTTATGAGAATTAAGGATCAAGATGAAAAACAAGTTAGATCAAATGTTTTAAGTGTCAAGGTTTTAATCACATGGTAACCTAGTACCCCAACCAATGTACCATGGTTATCAAAGGCAAAGTCCCTGCCATTGAAGTAGACAGTACTAATAAGGAACCTAAAGGAAATGCAAAGTTTAAAGGGGAAGTTGAGGAGGATGGCAAAGAGCTTATGGAAGAAAACGTGTATGCTGACTACCTGAATAAGCTAACTTTACTGGTCTGACGAGCCTTGAGCATTGAACCTTCTACTGAGGGGGAGTAATGAAAGAACTTGTTTCACATCACCTCCAAGGCGAATAAACAAGTGTGTACACTCATAGTGGATAGTAAAAGTTAAACTAATGTAACATCTGCTAACTTGGTTCGAAAGATCAAGTTGCTGACCTTATCACATCTAAGGCCATACAAGTTACATTAGCTAAATGAGAAGGGATCACTACATTTTACTTAGCAAGTGCTGCTACCAATCTTGATTGGGAACTACTCTGATGAAATTCTTTGTGATGTACTGCCTAGGTATGCATTTCATGAGTTACTAGGCTGACCTTAGTTATTTGATCAAAGGGACATTCATGATAGGTTTAGGATTACATACACATTTGAGAAGGATGGGAATAAGATCACCTTGAACCCCATTAGCAAATTGCAGGCCAAGTTAGCTTAAGGATGCAAGAAGACATTAGCACTAAGCCAATCCAAGCTCTAAGAAGCCATCAAATCTGACATGCCAACTTATCTACTAGTTAGGAGATTATTATAGTTGAAGGAGCAAGTTATGCTACCTAAGGAGATCAGAGAACTACTGGATGAGTATGTTGACCTATTCCCTAAGCAGTTACTTGATAAACTAGCCCCTATCAGGACCTTAAAGGGGACTTATAGGATTACCTAAAATTTCCATAACATGTGTGCACCTATGATATGAAAACCGTCTTGTAAGTCAGAGATTGCAAGACTCTAAATAATAAATCACTAAGATTACTGATTTTCAAGTAATTAATTTATTGTAACATAACATATAAATATAAATAACTATAGATATCTAATATCCCATAGTTCCTTAGAACCATAGAGAATCGGTATCCCCTACCAAATAATAAGACAGGATATACTAACATTATAAAATATATATATATACAAGAAAAATTAAATTATAATAAGTTCTAACATATAAATATTTTCTACAAAAGATGTTTATGTATCATCTAAAAAGTACTCAACTACTTCTAATACTAGTATACATATCTTCATCTCGCACTCAGTACTCGAGACTTATCCCAATCCCATTGTAAGTAAACCTGCAAAATAAACTATGGGGGAATGAGCATAAAATAGCTCAGTGAGTTCGTCCCTCACCACTACCATTCAAGCAAGTTATCATACATTATTATTGCACATGTAAGCAAGTTATCTACATATAAAATGAATGCAGGTGTGATGAATGCAAACAACACATCCATAGGAGTTTGAAACTATGAATGGTGTAGAATTACATCATTTGCACTTCGATTATCTCCTGTACTCACCTCCATAGGGCACCTCAGCTTACTCGCATGAGGTTGCCTAGAGGCACCACCCCTCTAAGCAACACTCAACTATTACCCTAATCAAGAAAAGACTTCCAATCTAAATAGGAGGATCCCAAATTAGGACTATCCACTATCTAAGGCCCCTTGAGCACAAACATGCGAGTCCCCTAGCAACAAAATTATCCAAAGCCATATAAGTACAATAAAGCAAGTCCTCTCGCTATCAATTAGAGATCCCATGCTAGCTTTGCCTTAACATTAAAATATTATTTATGGCTCCACGAGCCATTATAGAGATCATACAAAAAAATGTTTAAGAGTAGAAAAGCTTTTTCCAAAAACACTTTTCTCAAGATTTTTGCAAAGCTAGCACTCATACGACAAGTATAATTGGTTATTTCGGTCTAATACTTATATTTATCAATTTAAAAAGGTGATCACACAGATGATAGCAAACAAACAAAGTAGTCATTCAAACATACAAGCAACAACAAGTAGCAAAACCTCATACAAGTAATACGCACAAGCAAATAGCAGGTCATTAGAACTCCCTCACCTAGATTATTGCTCATTCTCCAAGCCTTTAGGGTTTCCAAAACTCGATATTGAACGCTTAAAACAAAATAGTAAAACTTATAAGTATTTTGAGAAGTCAGACTCCTTAGTTAACTAAAAGTCTATTCTAGTTTGTCTAGTTCCCCCAATATAACCCAAATATAATGTATATAGGGTTTACCATACTCAATGGGATTAATAGTAACTATTTTCTTATATTTGTAAGTTATGAAGCTTCCTTTATGTATTTAATAACTTTTCATCCTAATTCTGATATTTACGAACTTATAGACATTTTTCATCATTTTCGGACGCATGTTCATATAGTGATGTCCATTTTAGACGTTAAGACCCGTGTTTTACGATATGGACTAAACTTACTAAAATTTTAACTCATTGAAGTTTAATTATTCTTATTGCTTATGTTTATATCCTATTCTAGTATTTAATGATTTAATTAGCCAATAGATTCTTATACTTAGGGAATTTTACATTGGTATTACTAATTCACATACTTGATTAAGTTTAATCCAATTTAGGAAGTGTATTAGGGTTTACTAATTCATGTACCTAATTATTATGTACTCTTCTCATTTCTTATTTTATAAACTTATGCTTACGTTATCGATCACTTGTGTCATCGCTTATGTCATCATTTGATGATGTCATGACTTATAAAATCATTTGATGATGCCATGGCTTATGTAATCATTCATTATATATAAATATATATATATATATCCTTATGTATGTATATCCTTATGTACTCATACATACACTTTATGCATATGTTATATATATACCTATATTTCTAACATACTAATATGTATACTTATGTACTTATACTAGTAAATATACACATATACATATACGGTGACATACGTATTTTTATATGTATTTTCGTATGCTTAAAATTCCTATTACGAAAAATTCTCTAATTTCATTCTTTTTGTATTTTAAGGGTGTATTTAGCATAGTATATGTATGTATAGTTAATATATGCCTTATTTTAGGTTATGTACATAATGGAGACTTATGTACAAAGGGCTTTATACATGTATTTATTAAGTATACTCTTATATACAAATACTTAGATATATGTACACATGTGTTCTTCTTCCATGTACTAAGGATTCCTATACTTCCAAGCATGAATATGAAGCTTCCTCTTCCAACAACACATATGCACATATTATACCAACTTCCTATACTAACTTAACTTATACAACTAACTACTACAAAACGTAGATAATCAAATGATAACATACCTCTTTCTCCTTGATTTATGTGAGTAGAAATTGTGAAAGTGAAGTGTTGAAAGAATATGAGAATAAGAGCAAGGGGGGTTTTGTAAACCCCACGAATTTAGCTGTCTAAGTATAGAATCAAATACCCAAACTGTAGATGCGTTCCTAAAGTCAATAGAGCTAGTAAGATTTAAAACCGATTAAAAACTCAATTCAAAACCAAAAGTGAATATGAAAAACCTTAAATTATCAATTGAACCTCTAATCGCATAGAAAGACCTTAAAACCTCAAGTGTCTATAACTACAAAAATTAACCTCGAACCTCATCAAAACCCTAAGATAATAATTGAAGACTTAATCGCATATGAATATATTAAACCCTAAATATATAAAAGCACTAGAGATTGTACTCAAAAGTAATAAAAACCCTAAAACTATAACTTTAAGGATATAAAAGCACTAATTCACCATAATTTACCCTAAAACCCTAAGTGATAATATATCCCCCATATTAAGCCATTTCATCGGTAAACGACTAAAGATAACTCCCAATCATGCATAAATATTTAGAATACTTAAGTAATCCTTTAGAAACTAAGATAATAAATCATAGATTCCATTTATCTCTTAAGTATATGATTAAGATAATGTTATATAGGGTTAGGGGTATAGTTGAAGATTAGGCTAAATGTAGTGAACCTTAATACCCTAATTAGTACTTTTCATACTAATTATACACTGTAGTTTACCAAATGATATATATAGGCTATAAATACCTAAAGTAAGACCTCATCATCTATTTTTACTAATCAATTCAACAAATACCTCATTTCCTTAATTACTACACTATGTGTACAAAATTGCATATGCTTAAGGAAAGTTGACCAAGTCAACACATGTTGACTAAAGTCAGTAATTTGAAAAGTCAACAAAAGTATCTCTTTCATTTGAAGAAAATATCTTCCTTCTCATGATTTCTTTTCTTTTCTTTTCTTTTCTTTTAGCTTTTCCTTCTTCCTTTTTTTCCTTAATTGCCGTCCATACATCCCCTTCTAGACCCCATCATTTGCTTTCTTCCATAATAAAAAGAAAACAAAAAGAAACAAAGTAAAATCCCCTCCTCCATTACCGTGAGCTTTCTTCTTCCATTTCACTTTCAACACTTTCCTTTTTGTCTCTATAATTCCAACACAAACTAAGGTATGTGATCAAGTTACTTTATGTTGCTTTATATTATTCATTAGTTAGGTAATTAGGTAGATTAGATAAGTAGACATGTGTTATGTGTGATCTTGAAGAAGAGAACATAAAGTTCCCATCTGTAAGTGTAGGAAGTTACGAATCATGAAGAAGAGGAAAGGAATACATGTGTATATGCTCTTACGTATGTATACATAAGGAAATACTAAAAGAATACAAGTATGGAGATCTTTGTACATAAGTATATACTATGTACATAACCTAAACTAGGACAAATACTAACAATACATACCTATACCATACTAAATACACTCTTAAAATACAAAAAGAATGAAATTGTGAAGATTTCTTAAGAGGGTAAATAAGGCATACGAAAATACGCATAAAAATACGTATGTCACCGTATGCATATATGGGTATATGTATTAGTATGTGTATAAGTACATAAGTGTGCATATTAGTATGTTATAAGTGTAGGTAGGTATATAACATATGTACATGTATGAGTACATAAGGATATATATATATATATTTATATGTAATGAATGAATTGCATAAGCCATGACATCATCAATTGATTACATAAGTGATGATATAAGCATAGGTTTATAATAGAAGAAATAATAAGATTACATAAGCATATAACATAGGTATATACATGTACTTAGAAGCCGAAAATCTCTTAAACCCTAAGACACTTCTTAAATTGAATGAAACTTCATTAAGTATGTGAATTAGTAATATTAATGTAAAATTTCTTAAGTGTAAGAATCAAATAGCTAATTCAATCATTAAGTCCTAAACTAGGATATAAACATAAACAATAAGAATAATTAAACTTCAATAAGATAAAATTTCAATAAATTTAACCCATATCATAAAACACAAGTCTTAACGTCCAAAATGGACATCACCGTGTGAACATACGTTCAAAAACGATGAAAAACGACTATAAGTTCTCAAATATCGGAATTAGAATGAAAAAGTTACAAAATACATAAAGGAAGTCTCATAACTTACAAATATAAGAAAATAGTTACTATTGATCCCATTGAGTATGATAAACCCTATATACATTATACTTGGGTTATATTAGGAGAAACTAGATCAACTACAATAGACTTTTAGTTGACTAAGGAATATAACTTCTCAGAATACTTATAAGTTTTACTATTTTGATTTAGGCGTTCAATATCGAGTTTTGGAAACCCCAAAGGCTTGGAGAATAAGCAATAATCCAGGTGAGGGAGTTCTAATGACTTGCTACTTGCTTGTGAGTGTTATTTATATGATGTTTTGCTGCTTGCTGTTGCTTGTATGTTTGAATGACTGCTCTGCTTGTATGCCATCATCTGTGTGATCGCTTTTTTTTAAATTGATAAATATAAATATCTAACCTAAATAATTGGTTCTATTCGTCACATATCTATGATCCAGTAAATGTATGGATGGAGAGTGCTAGCTTTGCAAAATGTTGAAAAGGGTATTTTTGGAAAAAGGTTTTCCTAATCTTAAATGTATTTTGTACAATTTTGACAAGGGCCGTAGTGCCAGAAATAATATTTTATTGTTAAGGCAAATCTAGCATGGGTTCTCTACTGGATAGTGAGAGGACTCACTTTATTGTGCCTGTAAGGCCTTGGTAAATTTTGATTGCGAGAGGACTCGCTTTATTGTACCTGTAAGGCCTTGGTTAATTTTGGTTGTGAAAGGACTCACAAGTTTGTGCCCGAGGGCCTTGGAGAGTAGATAGTCTTAGTTTGGAATCCCCCTATTTGGATTGAAACTCTTTTCTCGACTAGGGTAATAGTCGAGTTTTGCCTAGAGGGGTGGTGCCCCTAGGTAGCCTTACGCGAGTAAGTTGAGGTGCCTTATGCAGGTAAGTACAGGGGATAATCGAAGTGTAGACAACGTAATTCTATACCTTCCATAGTTCCAGACTCCTATGGATATGTTGCTTGCATTCATCACACGTACATTCATATTATATGTATATAACTTGCCTGCATATGTAATACCAATGTGTGAAAACTTGCTTGATCGGTAGTGGTGAGGAACGAGCTCATTGAGCTATTATATACTCACTCCCTCATAGTTTCTCTTGCAGGTTTACTTACATTAGGATTAGGATAAGTCTCGAGTGTCGAGTGTGAGATGAAGATATATATCTTAGCATTAGGAATAGCTGAGTACTCTTTAAATGATACATAAATAACCTTTGTTGATAATTTAATTTTTCTTGTATTTCTTTTATAATATTGGTATATCCTGTCTTATTATTTGGTAGGGGATACCAATTCTCTACGGTTTTGAGGAACTGTGGGATATCGGATACCCATAGTTATTTATATTTGTATTCTATAATAAATTAATTACTTAAAAATCAATAGCCTTAGTGACTAATCACTTAGAGTCTTGCAATCTCTGACTTGCAAGGCGATTTTCATATCATGGGTGCACACATGTTATGGAAATTTTAGGTAATCCTACTAAGCTCTCTTTAGGGTCCTGACAAGTTTCACGGTTTGATAAGGGGAAGAAGAGAGTGTTTTGTTGTCTTAATTTGTGTTTTCAAAAAGGAATGAGTAGGGTTTAGATGAAAGGGATGTAGACAGCAAAGAAGAGAGGAAAAAGGGAAGAAAAATATAAAAGAAAAGAAATGAAAAGAAATCATTAGATGACTTAGATATTTTCTTAAGTGAAAGTGACTTTTGTTGACTTTTCTAAATATTGACTTTAGTCAACATATGTTGACTTAGTCAACCTTTTAACCTTGGTCAACATGTATTGACTTGGTCAACTTTCTAAAAGTATATGCTATTTAGTATACATAATGTAGTAATTAAGGAAAATTAAGAGAAAAATTAAGGAAATAAATGGAAATGAGATATTTAGTGAATTGATTAGTAAAAATAGATGATGAGATCTTACTTTAGGTATTTATATCCTATATACACCATTTGGTAAGTATGAAAAGTATCAATTAGGGTATTAAGGTTTACTACATATAACCAAAGCATCAATTAAACCCCTAACTCTATATAATACTATCCTAATTATATACTTAGAAGATGAATGTGATCTATGATGCAATATCATAGTTTCTAAAGGATTACTTTAGTGCTATAAATATTTGTGAATGATTGAAGGTTATCTTTAATCTGTTACTATTGATTTAATATAATACTAAGGTTATATTCTCAATTAGGGTTTTAGGGTAAATTATGGTGAATTAGTGCTTTTATATCCTTAAAGTTATAGTTTTAGGGTTTTTATTACTTCAGGGCACAATCTGTAGTATCTTTACACATTTAGGGTTTAATATATTCATACGCGATTAAGTCTTCAGTTGTTATTTTAAGGTTTTGATGAAGTTCGAGATTAACTTTTGTAGTCACATATATTTGAGGTTTTAGGGTCTTTGTATGCAATTAGAGGTTCAATTGATAATTTAAGGCTTTTCATATTCACTTTAGGTTTTGAATTGAGATTTTAATCGATTTTAAATCTCATTGGCTCTATTGACTTCAGGAAATCATCTATAGTTTGGGTGTTTGATTCTATATTTAAAAAGCTAGATTCACGGGGTTTATAGCCCCTTTCCATGAAATTGAGCATTGCATTGACTTAGTACCTAATATTGCCCTACCGAGTAAGCCTACTTATCAAACGAACCCCTAGTAAGCTGTCGAGCTCTAAAGGGAAGTTAGAGAAAGGATACATAATAAAAAGTCTCAGCCCTTGTACTATGCCAACATTACTTGTACCAAAGAAGGATGGTACTTGGCATACATGTGCAGATAGCAAAGCTGTGAACAAGATAACGATCAAGTATACATACCTTATTCCTAGGTTGGATGACATGATAGTCAAATTGAATAATGCTAAAATCTTCAATAAGATCAACCTGAAATCTAGTTATTGATCCACTTAAATATCGCGAATACTCCAATAAGTATACTGAGTCAGAATCAAGTAATAAAGAGTGAGTAAGGTTATCAATCCTTCGGGGACTATGAAAGTACTAATCCTATGATAGTTCTTATCACTATTTAAGCAATCAAAATTAAATTGTGAATTAACTAATTTCTAATTTCCCTAAAACTATCAAAAAGAAAATTATGTTAATTTATTTAAAACGAAGCAAATTGTCATCATATTATATAGATTAATAGGTATACGGTCATTCAAGAGAAATTATCATGCCTTAAAACTTAAGGATTTAAACCCCTAATTAATCGATCAACTTTGATATCTCCAATTAATAGTGAACTCTAAATTATAATCATCAATCTCCCAATGTTATGGTCATCTAATGCTCAAAATTAACTATCCTTAATGTCTTAGCGAATAATTAACTTGAGACATCACATTAATCCCTAGATAACTTTTAATTAATCTAATTAACGTTGGTCCCACATTAGCTAATTAGTTTAATCAAGAATTTCTAACAAACCTTATATCAACTCCCGTATCAATTGTGTTTCTAACAATTATAACCAATAGAGAACTATAATTGAAATCATAGAAATTGCAACCATAAATCATCCATACATCTATTAACCCTATAACATGAATACAATCATCATCTCAACTACTTAGGGTTTCATCAAATTCCCACAATTAAAACCTAGCCAACCATGGAAATTAAAATAAAAAGCACAGATAACAATTGAATTCGCAAAGAAGTTCATGATTAGAAATAAGAACAAATCATAGAATTGCATAAATGAAAATAGGATAGAAATCACCAATTCTGTAATTATAATGAATTAAAACTTCAATTGCAACTCCAAAGATCATCTCCACAACAATAGCAAAGTCTTCCCAATGATCTATGAACTTCAAAAGAAAAACTCTTCAAAACTATCTACTAACTGCTTCTAAGACTTTCTAATTCTAAAGAAGATGAAAAGTCATCCAAACTATCAATCACACGTCTATTTATAGAGAAAACAAGGGTTGGCTTTCGATTGGATCTTTTTCACTAAAGGCCAGCCATGAAGGCCGATGGTGTAGAAGTCAAAGCCGGCAGTTTTGAGCTCCAAAGCCACTGGTGTAAAGTGTAGGCTGGCTGAAGGCCGGTTGCGTTCAATTCTAAAGTGCCATAGATCGATTCGGGCTTCATTTGTTTGCATAAAACTCCTCTAAATTGATTGTATTTCCACTCTGAATCCTTTAAGACTTGACATGTCCAAATGAGAATACATAAGTACCATTTCTTAATGATTTCTATAAAATCAATAATAATTCTACATAACTCAGACATTAAAACATGAGTAAAATATGCCTTTATTAACTCCCCTAGACTTGAACTTTTGCTTATCCCCAAGCAAAATAAACAAAATTAAAGAAATCTACCATTGAAAATACAAATTTTCCAATTGCAAATCTAAGCATCTAATATTTCACACTTTCAAACTCACTAATTTATAATGCCCACTACTCAAACCAAACAGAAATATGTGATTAAAGTACTACAATTGAAATTAATAAGTCACTCTAAAGAATACAAATTTTAATCCAAGCGTTTAGCCTAAGATTTCTATTTCAAAAGTACATACTCAATCTTAGAAGGAAAATTATCCATTTAAATTTCACAGCTGTTAGTAGGGATATTATCTCTCTAATTATCCTAATGGACAAGTTAACAAGGTAGTGAAAGCATATGTTGTTTGCTCCATCCCTAAGTTTTCTTCCTTTTTATTACAAGCCTTAATTTATTTCTTGATTTACATTCAAAGTTTCCATGTTTCATTCCCTTTTTTTTTTTTTCTTTTCCTTCCTTTTTCTTTTTTCCTTTTAGTTCAAATATCGAACTTTGCCTTTGTACCCTTCTCATTATAGTGAGTACATTGAGTTAGCACATCCTAAGCTCATCACCCAAGTGACCAGGTTTTAAAGAGATCCCTATGGACTCTTCCTCACTCTAACATTCAAGTTAGGATACTCTTAGCTTAATTACTTGAGTTATTAAAGTAAAAGCTCTAATTTCATAACTTCTTAAATGCTCACTAAATTTTACAAACTTCTTTTATTGGAATCACTAAGTATAAAGCTTTTACTTATCTCTTTCATTAAGTGTTAAAGTGCCGTTAGAATAACTAAAAAGACGACATACTAACCAACCTTATATAGAAGTGAACCTGTTTACTTTTCACTTAAGGACTCGATCGACTCTTAAACTTCAAATTCCTAAGCTAAAAACTAAGTAAATTAGGTTCTTAAAGATTTGACTAATTAATTTTAACTAAGTACAAAAATCACAACAATGGTGAGTAGGTCACCTTAGTAAGTCAATTATTCAAGCTAATCACAATCAAAAGCTATCAATAATTTTCTTTGTATAATCTCTAGATTCTAAACAAGAAATTCAAAAAATTTTTGCCTAAAAAATGCCAAATATTTAAGAACAAATAAAGTTCAAGCTGATGGGGACGTATAACTGTTTATAATAAAAAATTGGCATCAAATGTCTTGATATTCAATTCAATTCAAAATCCATTTCCTATATTTCCTTCCCCCTACTTTAGAATAGACATTGTCCACAATGTCTCTATCAGGACTCTAAAGGGAGCCTAATAAGATTACCTAAAATTTTCCTATCGTGTGTGCACCCACGATACGAAAATTGCTTTGCAAGTTAAAAATTACAAGACTCTAAATGATTAATCACTAAGGTTACTGATTTTTAAGTAATTAATTTACTATAGAATATAAATATAAATAACTACGGATATCTGATATCCCATAGTTCCTCAAAACCACAAAGAATCGGTATCCCCCACCAAATGATAAAATAAGATATACCAACATTATAAAATTGCAAGAAAAATTAAATTATATTAAGTTCAACATATAAATATTTTCTACAAGGGATGTTTACGTATCATCTAAAGAGTACTCAACTACTTCTATCACTTATATACATATCTTCATCTCGCACTCGACACTCGAGACTCATCCCAATCCCATTGCAAGTAAACCTGCAAGAGAAGCTAACGGGAAATGAGCATATAACAATTCAGTGAGTTCGTCCCTCACTACTACCATTCAAGCAAGTTATCAAACATTATTATCACACGTGCAAGCTATCTACATACAAAATGAATGTAGGCGTAATGAATGCAAGCAACACATCCATAGGAGTCCGAAACTATGAATGGTGTAGAATTACATCATCTACACTTCGATTATCTTCTATACTTACCCATATAGGGCACCTCAGCTTATCCGCATGAGGTTGCCTAAGGGCACTACCCCTCTAGGCAACACTCGACTATTACCCTAATCAAGAAAAGAGTTCTAATTCAAATAGGTAGATCCCAAACTAAGACTATCCACCATCCAAGGCCCCTCGGGCACAAACATGCGAATCCTCTCGCAACCAAAATTATCTAAAGCCTTATAGGCACAATAAAGCAAGTCCTCTCGCTACCAATTGGAGATCCCATACTAGCTTTGCCTTAGTGATAAAAATATTATTTCCAGCTCTACAAATCCTTATCAAAATCGTATAAAATATGTTTAATATTAGAAAAGGTGTTTTCCACAAAATACTTTTCTCAAAGTTTTGCAAAACTAACACTCTCCATCTATATATTTATTGAGTCATAACCATGTGACGAATAGAATTGGTTATTTTGGTTAGATATTTATATTTATCAATTTTAAAGAGGTGATCACATAGATGATGGCATGTAAGCAAAACAGTCATTCAAACATACAGGCAGCAACAAGTAACAAAGCATCATATAAGTAACACGCACAAATAAGTAACAAGTCATTAGAACTCCCTCACCTAGATTATTGCTCATTCTCCAAGTTTTGGGATTTCCAAAACTCGATATCGAAACGCCTAAAAGATAATAAAAATTATAAGTATCCTGAGAAACAAATTCCTTAATTAACTAAAAGGCTATTGTAATTTGTCTAATTTCTCAATATAACCTAAGTATAGCTTATATAGGGTATATCATACTTTAGTGGGATCAATAGTAACTATATTTGTATATTTGTAAGTTATAATACTTCATGTATTTAGTTATTTATTTCTCCTTATTATCAGGTTACAGGTTTATTACTTGGTTATCTTACTTATTCTATTCAGTTTTATCTTACATCTTTAGTCACGTGTAACTTTTTCATTTTATCTCCGATATTTACAAGCTTATAGTAGTTTGTTATCGTTTTCAGATGTACGTTTACACGGTGATGTCCGTTTTGGACGTTAAAACCCGTATTTTACAATATAGACTAAATATATTGAAATTTTAACTATTGAAGCTCAATTGTTCTTATTACTTATGTTTATATCCTATTTTAGGACTTAATGATTTAATTAGCCATTAGATTCTTACACTTAGGGAATTTTACATTGGCATTACTAATTCATGTACTTAATTAAGCTTAATTCATTTAGGAAGTGTATTAGGGTTTAAAGAATCTTCGACTCCTAAGTACATGTATACATATATATGTTATATTCTTATGTAATCTTATAATTTATTATTTTATAAGCTTATGCTTACATCATCACTTATGTCATCATTTGATTATGTCATTGCTTACATCATCATTCATTACATATGTATATATATATATATATATATATTTATCCTTATATATTGATACACTCTACACATATGTTATATATATGTACTTATACTCCTAACATACTAGTATGTATACTTATATACTTGTACATATCTTAATACATTACTCGTATACACATACGGTGACATACGTATTTTTATATATATTTTCGTATGCCTAAAATTCCCTCTCAAGAAAGCTTCACAAATTTCATATTTTTACATTTTAAGGGTGTATTTAGCAAGGTATATGTATGTATAACTAGTATATACCTCATTTTAGGTTATGTACATAATGGTTATTCATGTACAAGAGTTTCCATACATGTATTTATCAAGTATACTCTTATATACACATATTTGAGCATATGTACATGTGTTCTTCTTTCCATTTAGCTAAGGATTCATACACTTATACTATGGGTTTCATTAAAATCCTAATATGTACACTCCATATATACTCACTTGATGTATGTACATGAGTATTTCTACACTCTAAACATAAATATGGGGCTTACCAACAACACATATGGACATATCACATAAGCTTACTACACTAATTTAGCCTATTCATCTAACTACTAAATAAGTCAAGGAATTACAACAACATACCTTTCTCTTACTTGTTATATGAAAAGGAAAGCTAATATATATGTGTTATTGGTTTTTGTTGGTAAGTAAAGTTGTGAAAGTGAAATTGGAAAAGTTGAAGGGGATAAGAAAAAAAAGGAGCTCACGATTTTGGAAATGGAGGAAAAGAGTGTTTTGTGTCTTCAATTGTGTTTTTATAATTAAGAAAAGTGAAGTCTAAAAGAAGGAGAAGAGTAGACGGCAACAAGAAGCAAAATGGGATAAGATGACATGTGTAAAGGTATAGAAAGTTAAAGAAAATGGGAGAAAATTCAAGATGACAATGACATTTTATTGACTTGGTCAAATGTTAACTTAGTCAACTCTCTTAGAATTATATGTATTGGAATGCACATAATGAGGTAATTAAAGAAAATTAGGGAAATGAAAGGAAATATGGGGTTTATTGAAATAATTAGTAAAAATTGCTAATGAGATCTTCCTTTAGGTATTTATATCCTATATACATCCTTTAGTAAGCTACTTAGTATAATTATTATGAAAAGTGTTATTTAGGGTAATAATGTTTACTACATGTAACATAAGCATCAACTAAACTCTTAACTCTATGTAATACAAACCTTATAATACTAACTTAGTTATATACTTAGAAGATGAATGTGACCTATGATGTAATATCTTAGTTTCTAAAGGATTACTTCAGTATTATAAATATTTGTGAATGATTGAAGGTTACCTTTAATCTTTTACTAATGATTTAGTATAATACTACGGTTATATTCTCAAGTAAGGTTTTAGGGTAAATTATGGTGAATTAGTGCTTTTATATCCTTGAAGTTATAGTTTTAGGGTTTTTATTACTTTCAAGTACAATTTCTAGTGTTTTTACACATTTAGGATTTAATATATTCATACACAATTAAGTTTTCGATTGTTATCTTAGGGTTTTGATGAGGTTCGAGGTTAACTTTTAATATTATATATACTTAAGGTTTTAAGGTCTTTGTATGCGTTAGAGGTTCAATTGATAATTTAAGGTTTTTCATATTCACTTCAGGTATTGAATTAAGATTTTAATCTGTTTTAAATCTCATTGGCTCTATTGATTTCAGGAAATCATCTACAATTTGGGCGTTTGATTATATACTTAAAAAGCTAGATTTGCAAGGTTTATAGTCTCTAATTCAGTATACAAGAGGAAATAAAAAATTCATAGAATATGAAAAACTGGTACTTCCTTGGTTTCAAATTTTCAGCAATAAGGAGAATTCCAATCATGATATCATTAAAAAGAGCATATATTTCATATCAGACCTATCTCTACAAATACGAAGAAACACAAAAGAGCAAATATAGGATAAAAGTGCACTCAAAAGTACAGAGTAGAAACAATTATCTAGAGTTACCCAATTAGGTAGGTACTAAACAAAAATAACCTAACAACAAAGTAAAAAATAATAATAATAATAAAAGAAAAAGAAAAAAAGAAAAAAATAACATAGAAAAATATCAGAAAGGCATACAAGGCTCTAACTATCTCGCTTTGAGTTGCTAATCTCCTCATTGGAAGTCTCATAATGTAGCTACTAGCTTAAAACATAAGATAGAGGACTTCAACATATTAAACATAGTAGTATAGAACTTCTTGTTTTTCTTCCTTTCTATACAAATTTCATCCCAAGCTTTCCTAATTTCTATGCCCAACTACTCATAACTACCAATTGAAGGAGGAGGATAGGAAGTAAAAGCTCTAGTAATAGGAGGATTTTCAGGAACATCTTCCTCATCAATTGGATTTGCCCTATTGCATATCTTAACCAATCCCCAACCCCTAAAGGTTGCAGCTGAAATAGGCTTACAAGGAATACCCTCATCTCCTTCAGGTTGCTAAAAAATCCCTATACCCTTCAGCAATGCCGTAATATAACCACCATAAAATATAACTTGAGTCCTGGTATCATCTACTTGTCTATAAATGAAATTTGCTCTTTCTACTCCTAGATCAATTTGATACTCAGAAATCAAGCTATATAAATAAAACATATCAAAACTAATTACCTTGCTGTGGCTGGTTTTCTTATAGCTAATAGTGTGAGCGAGAATATGGTGGAGCAACCTATGCTCTACTGCTTAAAAAGTAGTGGCAAGCGACTTTGAAGGTATAAAATCATCCCGCCTTGGTTGAATCTGCTGGTACTAGAATCCTTCCGCAGTCATATCAATAGGCCAAGAGTTAGGCAAATCTACCTCTTCCTCATCATATAATCCCAAAAAATAACCAATCTGACTAAGTTCGATCATATGAATATCACCATATGCCTGGAAGGTGATAGTAGACATTTTCCTATCTCTCTCTAACTGCAAGGTAGATAAGAACTTGATTGTGATATTTTTGAATGTAGGTTCCTTGATTTCAAACAATCTGAGCTAAGTCTTGTTAGGGACAATCTGCCGAATCCAATCATCCATCCCATATTAGTGCAATAAAGCCCAATCTAAGTATTGCTAGTTCATGAATGTCATCCTTTGTAGTTTCTTCTTTCTCTCCTTAGCATACTGATGGTTACATAGTAAATCTCTACCCGAACTTCTAGAAGATGAAGCGGCTACCGTCTTTTGTTTCTTCCTTTGTGGTTGACGCTTCTTAGGTGGCATGGTGGAGTTATTGGGGTAGGGTGGTGACAAAGGGTAGATTTGAAATGAGAAAGAGTAAATGTGGGTGTAAAAGATGAAGAGGGCGAATGTATGTGAGATGGAGTGAAGGAGAGGGAAAAGTTTATGTGTGAGAAGTGGAGAGAGAGAGGAAAGGAAGAGTAATAGAGAGAGAGAAAGGTTAGGAGTGGGAAAATGAAGGAGAGAGAGAAAAGAAAATCATCATTTGGCTTTTATTAGGAGACTTATGTTGGCCATCTACATTTATACGTTGGCAATATACATAGCCAATGTAAGTAGGAAGGCTAGTAACCTTAAATTTGAAATGGTTAGCCTTCAATTGATTTTTTTTTTTTTTTTTTTGCACTTTTTTTTTCTAAAGGTAGGCAACCTTAAGTTTAAATAGCCAGTTGTTGAGCCTGATTTTCCAGTTTTTTTAATTATTTAAAATTAATTTCTCATTTCTCGATTAATACTAAACCCTAACCCATTTAATATTAATGCTCGACTAAAGAAATTGAGAAATTCTGGTTTTTTATTGAAAATAAATTTTGGAGTTGCTACCCGACCAAAGTCGGGAAAAGAAAAGAACCCATAACCAATTGGGTGGATTGGTTACGATTTAGCTACCGGTCTTTGATTTCAATTTTAATAAAGAACCAGAGGGTTCCGAATTCGAGGGCTAACCTATTAAACCCTAACGAGTACCACTATTTATTTGCCGAAATTAGGATTATTTTTCTAATTATAATATTTAAAAATAAATAAATAAAAATCAAAAGAAAAAATAAACTAAGTTTCTACATATTTTATCGTCGCCCCGAAGATGCCTACGTATCCACTAGCCGGGATCAAACGATCGTAGTTCTTTCCAAAAACTTTAATGTGTTAGTTATTTTTATAAAAAATGATTGGTTGAATTTGGGTATTTATTAACCATTTTATTTTTATTAAGAAAAATCCCTAAAAGCCTAATTTTTATTCCTAATTATAAAAAAAAAAAAAAAACCTAAAAACCTAATTTTTGAAAAGTGCCAAATTAAAATTTTTATTTAAAAATAACTAAGTGATAATTTTTTTATTTTCAAGAAAAACCCTAAAGATTTTATGAAATATGCAATGTTCTACATGATGAAACTTTTATATAGAAAATATGCTTAAAATATTAAAAAAGAAAGAAAGAAAAAAAAATTTCCTAATCATAGAAAAGATGTCTGAATCATAACAAAGAAACCTAAACTATGGAAAAAACATCTAAACTATGGAAAAGATGTCTAAACTATAAAAAAAATTCTAAACTATGGAAAAGACATCTAAACTATGGAAAAGATGTCTAACCATAGAAAAGAAGTCAATTAAAGATTTTTTTTATTTTATCAACATCAAAATGATTTTTTAATTTAGAAAAATTACATATTTTATCGTCGCCCCGAAGATGCCTACGTACTCGCTAGCCGGGATCAGACGATCGTAGTTCTTTCCAAAAAATTTAACGTGTTGATTGATTTTATTTTTTTGAAAATCAATAGAATTTACGTTGTTACCAATCTAGTTTATTCAAATAAAATCTAAAAAGGTCTTAACTTCTCAAGTGTTTTTATTTTGAAAAATGCTCTAACAATCCTATTTTTAAAAAGGGTCTTTTATTAATTTTTACTTAAGAAAAAAAATAACTTTCTATGTAACAAATCCTTAAATAAAACCAAATCTTAAAAAAATGACCAATCCTAATAATCCCTAAACTTATCTATCAAAATAAATTTATTTCATATAATATACTTACTAATACAAAAACTCCTAAACTAACATACACATATGTTATATATTATGTTAACTAATAAAATATAATTAATATAATAACATATATATGTAATAAAAACCAATCTTAACATTCCCTTATCTAATATATCTATGTTTTCATATTTATATTACTACTTATTAAATAAACAATCACTTAAATCAATATAATACACCTAATCTATATTACAAAGAAAACTAATGACATACACATATGTATTACTAAAGTCCTAACAAAATAATAATATAATATGATAATAATAAATCAGAAATAATAAAAAAAACTTAGACAGAAACTAAACATGATTGTGGAGCTACAGTACGGTGAAGAAACTGTATACTTGCGCGTGCCATGAGTCTTGGGGGTGGAATCGAGAGTGGCTTCAACAGCTATTGCAGTGGAGTGTGGCTGTTCAGTTGAATCAGGGGGTTGCAATTCACGTTTTGGGATTCGCCGCTGTCGAGTACTACAGTTTTAATCGATTGTCGAGTTATGCTGATCGTAGACGTTGTGCGGCGATGGAATTGCTAGCCTTGCTACTGCGAGTCGTCTGGCTCATGCAGGGGACGTCGCTGGCCACTGTTCAACTTACTGTTCGCCAAGTGCTGCGACGCTGATCGTGAATCTGCCCAGTGCTACAACGCTGATCGTAGATAGAGATACTAGTTGATGGGATAGCGCTCGGACGTCGTTGGCCAAAGAACAAAGCAATACGTACGCGTAGATCGATCAGGCTGTAATGGAGCTTCGAGTTGCCGCGAGCCGCGAGCCGCGATGCAGTGATCAATGAAGTGTCCGTGTATACTGACTGGACTAGGAGGATGGAAGCATGCACGACGTGGACTGTGATGACTCCTATTTTTCTGTTGACATGGACTATTGTATCAGAATCCTAGGCGTGGAGATGCTGCTGCTTCTATTTGTCGATGAAGCAGATTTTTCAATTTTGATGAGGCCCCTAATTATATGTTTCCCGTTTTGATTTTTTTCTTTTTATAAAGCCCAAATCGAATCTTATTATATTCGATTAAACTAGATTCAAATCTTATTCAAATTTGATTTAGCTAAACCTATATAATTTAATTAGATATTGTTCTTTTGCAAATATAAAAAAATAAAAACATTGGTGCTTGCTGAGACTCGAACTCGTGACCTCCAACTAAATCTACCCAAACGCTTCGCTACTTATCTGTTAGGCTGTTAACCCGTTTCTTAACATTCATTACAATTAAATTACATTTAAACTATCTAAATCCCTAAACTAAAAATTTTTAACTAAACTAAAATTAACACTAACATTAAACTAATTATTCCTAATATAAATTACTTCCTACAAATCTACGAAATCTTTATAATTTTTCCTTTTATTATTATTTTTTTTTGGTATTTTCATTATTTGTTAATTTTTATTATTTTTATCTTTTATTAATTTTTTTGTTTATTATTTTTGAATCAGGACCCTTTTTTTGTAAAAATAAAAAATAAAACTATGGAAGGGCAAAAATTAGGTGTCTACACCAGCCATTAATTAAAATAATTTTTTTATGAATAAATAGAAATAAAAATAAAATTAGTTTTGTTAAACATGGTTTGTCTCCTATAAAGCGCTTAGTTTATAGTCGCTAGCCTAACTTTTCCAATCTTACTATGGGTTCACGCCTGCTACAATAGTGGTGTCACTGTCTATGTTTTCCCCTTCAAAATAGTGTTCGAGAAGGCGACCATTTACCTTGAAAGTCCGGTTATCTCCTACCTTTAACTCAACTATACTATAAGGAAAAACATTAGCTATTTCAAATGGCCTAGACCATCGAAATTTTAACTTACCTAGGAACAACTTCAATCAAGAGTTGTATAACAAAACTTTTTGACCAAGCACAATGTCATGACCCTAAAAGGGGCCTAGTAGAATTGTCTAAAATTTTCATATAATGTGTGCACCCATGATTTGAAAATCACCTTGCAAGTTAGAGATTATAAGACTCTAAATGATTAATCACTAAGGTTACTGATTTTTAAGTAATTAATTTATTGTAAAATTCAAATATAAATAACTATGGGAGTCCGATATCCCACAGTTCCTCAGAACCACAGAGAATCGGTATTCCCTACTAAATAATAAGATAGGATATACCAATATTACAAAAGAAATACAAAAAAAATTAAATTATCAACAAAGGTTGCTTATGTATCATCTAAAGAGTACTCAGCTATTTTTAATACTAAGATGCATATCTTCATCTCACACTCGGTACTCGAAACTTATCCTAATCCCAATGTAAGTAAACCTGCAAAAGAAACTATGAGGGAGTGAGCATATAACAGCTTAGTAAGTTCGTTCCTCACTACCACTGTTCAAGCAAGTTATCATACATTATTATTATACATGCAAGCAAGCTATCTACATACAAGATGAATGCAAGCTCGATGAATGCAAGCAACACATCAATAGGAGTCCGGAACTATGGAAGGTATAGAATTACGTCATCTACACTTTTATTATCCCCTGTACTTACCCACACAAGGCACCTCAACTTACTCGCATGAGGCTACCTAGGGGCCTCACCCCACTAGGCGGCACTCAACTATTACCCTAGCCAAGAAAAGATTTCAATTCAAATAGGGGGATTCTAAACTAGGACTATCCACCCTCCAAGGCCCTTCGAGTACAAATTTGCAAGTTTATCTCGCAAACCAAAATTAGCCAAAGCCTTACAGGCATAATAAAGCGAGTCCTCTCGCTATCAAGTAGAGAACCCATGCTAGCTTTGCCTTAACGATAAAATATCATTTCTGGCACTATGGCCCTTATCAAATTCATATAAAATACGTTTAAGATTAAGAAAACCTTTTTCCAAAAATACCCTTTTCAACATTTTGCAAGGTTAGCACTCTCCATCCATACATTTACTAGGTCATAGACATGCGACGAATAGAACCGGTTATTTGAGTTAGATATTTATATTTATCAATTTAAAAAAAAAGTGATCACACAGATGATAGCATATAAGCAGAATAGTCATTCAAACATACAAGCAACAACAAGTAGCAAAACATCATACAAGTAACACGTACAAGCAAGTAACACGTCATTAGAACTCCTTCACCTGAATTATTGCTCATTCTCCAAGCTTTTGGGGTTTCTAGAACTCGATATTGAATACCTAAAATATAATAACACTTATAAGTATTCTGTAAAGTCAGACTCCTTAGTTAACTAAAAGTCTATTGTAGTTTATCTAGTTTCCCTCAATATAACCCAAGTATAATGTGTATGGGGTTTATCATACTTAATGGGGTTAATAGTAACTATTTTCTCATATTTGTAAATTACGAGACTTTCTTTATATATTTTGGAACTTTTTCGTTTTAGCTTAGATCGTTATAAACTTATAGTCCATTCTGATCATTTTCAAACGTATTTTCTCGTAACGAGGTCCGTTTTGAATGTTGTAACTCGCAATTTAAATTGTAACATAAAAATTTCATAAAATTTATTATTTTAGTTTAAAAATTATAAAATACTACTTTTAGCTTTTTCTAACTATATTTATTATTTAATAATTACTTAAACCATATAATTGATATTTTTATTATTTTAAGCATATTTTTCCTATTTTTGAGATTTTTAGCTTTATTATGTTATATTATTAATATGACATTTATTATTTTTATTATTTCTTATTTTCGTATTATTTATGTACTTCACGATTTATACATACATATATATATCTATATATATTTTCAGTATACTACATATACATAATATAAGTTATACGCTATATGTATGTATATACTTATTTTATGAAAATAAACATACTCTTATGTATATATATATATATATATTCATGTATTCATATATTTGTATTTATTTATATATAAGTCTTACATATGTACATAATTATAAATACATACATATATACTTGGTATGTACATATAATTACCACTCATGGAAGTATACTAATATATATATATATACTACATGATTATATATATATACTAAAATAATTATACATGGATACACACACATATATATATATATTTACGGTACAAAATATGCATATGTACTATACTTATTTAATAAAATACATAATACTAATTATATGTATTTCTAAAAAAATACATAACACATATTCTTACGTATAATATACCTATGTATATACATGTATACATACTTAGCCTTATACATACATATTTAATTAAATCTAAGTATTTATACACATAAATATGTATTAGTAATGTTATATTTATAAAAAATACTATACAAATACTTTATTTATACATGTATATAATATACATCTATAAAAATAAAAATAAATACTTACCTTTTTCTTTTAATTCTTTCCTTCTTCTTTTCCTTCTTCTTTTCTTCTTTCTTTTTCTTCCTTCTTTTGTTACGGTTTGTTTCCAGAATGTGTTTCTTCTTTTTTTTTTCAGTTTTTTTTGCTAAATGTTTCCAGATTTTTTTCTTTTTATTTCACGTGTGCAATAGCTTAAATTATAAGCTACAATCTTTGTTAATCATTTCAAGATTTTTGTTTGTTTAATTATCCAACACTTAGCAATTAAAATTCATCATGTGGGCTGCTTGTTTAGATTTCATTTTGCTGATTTTTATTTCGGTTTGTGAAGGACGTAGACTTGAAGTGCAAATGGAAAGAAGGAAAAGAGATAAATTGGAAATGAAAGAGAAGGAAAATGAAAATTATTAACAAATATATGTAATTGTTCGAATCATATAAATTATAACGATTCTCCTCGTAAATTAATTTTTAAATTTTTGTGAAATTTTATCAATTTAATTGGTATCTGTTACAATTATAATTTTTACAAGTTATTATAGCAATTTTGTTATAATTTCGTGCGAATAGGCGATTTAGTTGAAAATTGCAATCGACTATAATTTTATCACTGTTGAGTAATATTTAACCATTTTATAGGTTTATGTTTATGATTTTAGGGTTTCGAGAAATTTTGGGTTCAATTTTGATTAATGGTGTGTAAATTAGTTTTAGGGTTTCAGTAAGCGATTTAGGGTTTCGATCAATTCCTAAGGTTTTTACTACTTATAATATATTTAGATTTATGATTTATTAAATTTTTATCTTGCTTGGCTTTAATAACTTATCAAGTCATCTATAGTATTATGGTTCAATTTTACTCTTAAATAGCTAAATTTGCGAGGTTTACACACAAACTCTCACTGTTAGATGTTCTTATCATGCCATTACTTAGCTCTCTCCTTGTATATCCTAGCGTTTTCATATGCTTCTTCTCTAAAGCAACCTCTTTTCACCTGCAGCTTGTAAATCAAAGTTAAGATATTTTATAGCTTAGTATGCTTTGTACTCAAGCTCTATAGGTAGGGGACATGATTTTCCAAAAACAATTTTGTATGGGGACATTCCTATAGGGGTTTTAAAAGCTATTCTATAAGCCCACAATGCATCATCAAGTCTTAAATACCAATCTTTCCTAGATGCATTGATAGTCTTCTCTAAGATACGCTTTATTTCCCTATTAGACACCTCAACTTGTCCACATGTTTGTGGATGATACGAGGTGGCAATTTTATGAGTGACTTCGTATTTGGATAATGATTTTTTAAACTATTAATTGCAAAAATGCGATCTTCCTATCACTTATAATGGCTCTAGGTACCCCAAATTTAGAAAATATGTTCTTTTTCAAAAATTTAATTACAACTCTAGCATTGTTAATTTGTAGAGCAACTGCTTCTACCCATTTTAACACATAATCTATAGCCAAAAGTATATATTTGTTTGAAAAGATAAGGGAAAAGGACCCATGAAGTCTATTCCCTATACATCAAAAAGCTCAATTACTAAAATACTATTTTGTGGTAATTCATGTCTCCTAGAAATATTTCTGGTCTTTTGGCATTAAGCATAAGACATAACATAATTTCTACAATCACTAAACAAACTGGGCTAATAAAATCCATAAGATAAAATCTTAGCTGCAGTTCTTTCCACACCAAAGTGACCTTTTGCTTCTTTAGAATGATAGTGTTGAATTATGCTAAGCTGTTTGGTTTCAAGTGCACAACATCTAATTACTTGGTCAACATAACATTTAAATAGATACGGTTCATCCCAGAAATAAAATTTCACATCATGTAAAAACTTCTTTTTCTTTTAAAATGAGAAACCATATGGTATGATTTTGTTAACTAGGTAATTGACTATATCAGCATACCAAGGTAATCCTTCGATTTCTATTGCATACAACTGTTCATCAAGGAACTTTTCATTAATGGGTAGCTCTAAACAGTTAGATTCTAAATGAGATAAATTATCAATAATCATGTTTTTAGTTCCCTTTGGTGTGGAAATAAAGCATATCTTAGAGAAAGATCTTAGAAACTATTAGATCTAACAAATTAACCTAGGTTTAGCATCAACTTTAGCAAATAAATATTTCAGAGTAGCATGGTCTGTGTACACTATGATCTTAGAACCTATTAGATAAGGCCTAAACTTATTATATGCAAATATAATCGCTAAAAGCTCTTTTTCTATTGAGGCATAGTTTCTCTAGGCCTCACTCAAGGTTCTGTTAGCATAGTATATGACATGAAATAACTTACCTCTCCTCTGCTCAAGTATTACTCCTACAACATAGTTGCTGGCATCACATACCAACTTGAAAGGAAGCTCCCAATCAGATGCAACGATCATTGGTGTTGAAGTAAGCTTCTCCTTTAATAGATTGAATGCCTACAAACAATTGTCATAAAAAACGAAGGTAAAATCTTTTTCAAGTAAATTACAAAGAGGTCTAAAGATTTTACAAAAGTCCCTAATAAATCTCCTATAGAAGCCAGCATGTCCTAGGAAGCTCTTGACTCTTTTGATTGAAGTGGGTGGTGGCAACTTCTCTATTATCTCCACTTTTTCCCTGTCAACTTCAATCCCCTTTTTTGACACCTTGTGACCTAAGACTATTCCCTCTCTTACCATAAAATGGCATTTTTGCTAGTTTAGAAGTAAATTAGTCTCCTTTTACCTTTTAAGCACACAACCTAAATTAGTTAGGCATGAGTCAAATGACTTCCCAAAGACTGAGGAGTCATCCATAAGTATTTCAATAAAATCTTCTAACATATCAGAAAATATAGACATCATGCATCTTTGGAAAGTAACGGGTGCATTACAGAGACCAAAGGGCATTCTCCTAAAGGCAAAAGTGCCATAAGGACATGTAAAGGTGGTTTTCTCCTAGTCCTTGAGTGTCATATGAATTTGATTATAACAAAAATAACCATCTGAAAAACAATAATAATCATGCCCTGAAAATTTTTCTAACATCTAATCTATGAAAGGGAGGGGGAAGCGGTCTTTACAGGTGGCATCATTTAGTTTTCTATAATCTATACAGACTCTTCACCTAGTCACAATGCGAGTAGGGATTAACTCATTAGCCTTGTTTTTAACCATAATCATAACACCTTTTTTTTGCATTACCTGAATGGGACTAACCTACTTACTATCTGAGATAGGATAGATAATACCTGCATCCAACAATGTGAGCACCTCTTTCTTCACTAGCTCCTTGAGAGTTGGGTTAAGTCATCTCTATGGTTGTACTATGCATTTGCACTCAGCCTCCAACAATATCTTGTGAGTGCAAATTAAGGGACTAATCCCTTTAATATCAGCAATGGTCTACCCAATGGCTTCTTTATGCTCTCTCAAAACTCCTAGAAGTTGTTGCTCCTGATCACTTGTCAAAGAAGTGGAGATGATTATTGGCAAAGTATCATTTATTCCAAGATAAGCATATTTTAAATGACTAGGTAATAGTTTAAGTTCAAGCACCGAAGGTTGTGTCAATGATGGGACTAGCTTCTTATCATTGGCTCCTAGCTCCTCATAGTATTGAGCTTTATTTCTAACACCTGTTCCATAGATTCTTCCTCAGGCTCGTCGTCATCACTCCAATCATCCAAATCCCTAAGAACTAATTCCATGGTATCCAGTCTTGCTTTCTCTTCTATGGACCCACAAGTAATCTCGTTAATAATATCAATAGTATAACAGGATTTACAATCATCAAATTGTTTTATGGCTTCATAAACATTAAAAGTTACTTGATCATCTATAACTCTTAAAGTAAACTTACCCTGTTCCACGTCTATCAACGCCTTACCTATTGTAAGAAACAATTTACTAAGGATCATGGGTACCTCTCTGTCCTCTTCTATTTCTAAGACTATAAAGTTAATTAGGAAGATAAATTTGTCTACCTTTATCAAGACATTCTCTACAATACCCCTTGGGAATTTGATACTCTTATTAGCAAATTACAAGGTGACATGAGTCTCCTTGCAATCTCTAAGTCCTAACTTCCTAAAAATAAACAAAGGCGTTAAATTTATATTTGCACCTAACTCATTAAGAACTTTCTCAAAATGAAAATTTCCTATAGTGTAAGGAACAGTAAAACTCCCCTAATCTCTTTGCTTTCTTGGTAGGCTGGATAAATTTTTCTAGAGGATCATAGAGGACTCCCCTATAAGCATCGCCAATTCATTCCCATCAATCTTTCTCTTCTTGGTGTGCAAATCCTTCATGAATCTAGCATACGAAGGCATCTGCTAAAGTGCCTCTACAAAAGTAACGTTGATTTATAGCTTCATGAAAACATCTAGGAATTTAGCAAATTGGATGTTTAGCTACTGTTGCTTTAATCTTCTTAGGAAAGGGACAGGAGGAACATATGGTTTCACTTCTAGTGACTTTTACTTTGGTTCCTCTACCACCTACTTCCCTCTTCCTTTCTTTAGGCTCTCCTCCTTTTCTTCAACTTGTCTATCAACCATTTCAACTTCCTTTCGACTCCTCAACATAATAACATTGACATCTTTAGGATTCTCTTTGGTATTGCTAGGTAAAGACCCTAATGGTCTATTACTCAACTGTTGAGAGATCTAACTAATCTAATTCTCTAAATTTTGAATAGTGGCCTGTTGATTTTGTAACATGGTGTTAATCTTTTGCATATAACTCAACGAAGCTCGTCCATTCTAGACTGATTCTACTAAGGTGGAGCATTCTAAGCAGGACTCTACTTCTAGAATCCAGGTGGTGGTTTAAATGCATTATTCTCATTCCTCCATGAGAAATTTGGATGATTGCGCCACCTTGGCTTATTTGTATCCAAATATGGACCTTGGTTACCTCATCAGAAATTGTTGACAAAGTTCATCTACTCTGCACTAGTTGAAGCTGAGGGATTCCTAAATAGGCACTCAAGAGTCGAATATAGTCATAAACATATCTCACAAAAAGGAATAAGATTAGCATGAAAAGACGATGCTAAGGCAAGCTTACTTACTTAGGTAGTGAGAGCTAAAATCTGAGCTGTTAATTGAGACATAGCACCATTGTCATTGATTGATGCCATTCTTGACTTACTTCTCTCGTTTTGCCAATTATGTGCACTGGAAGCCATCTCTTATATCAGTGCACTTGCTTCATCATAAGTCTTACCCATCAGAGCACCTCCAACTACAATATTTACTAAGGACCTCAATGTCTCATCCAAACTGAGACAAAAGATCTCAATCAAGAGATTATTTGGTAAGCCATGATGTAGGCATTTTCTAATTGACTCCTTGAATCTCTCCCATGCCTCATAAAGTGACTCACCACTAAACTTGGTAAAGTTGGTGATATTGTTCCTCAATTTTGCGGTCCTGGCTAGTGGGAAAAATCTCCTTAGAAACTTCGATAAGAGGTTAGCTTAGGTGGTAATAGACTCTTGTGGCAATGAATGAAGCGATGCTCTGGCTTTATCCCTTAGTGAAAAGGGAAGAGTTGTAATCTGATAACCTCATCTGTAACATTATTCATCTTCACTATATTACAGTATTGGAGGAATCTTGCAATATGCTCATCAAGACTCTCATTTAGATATCCTCTAAACTGATGAATGGTTAGCCTTCTTATGGTAGAACCCATAACCTTAGGTACTGTATAGTCTCAAAGTGCTCGCAGAACTCCCTGTATTTGATTATTATCATTATTGCCTGCCATCTCTTCTCTCCTTCTTCTGTTCTCTCTCTTCAACTGATGCAAAGTGCGCTCTATTTCAAAATTTAGTGGTAGAATTTCAGTACTTCTACTCCTATGCATAAAACATCTGCAAAGAGAACAAAAAATAAAATACATCGTCAAGTGTGCCTAAATTACCAATAGAACTTAAGGGTTTAATATCTTTAACGATGCCAAAAACTTGATATATATAAAAATATCGCGAATACTTCAACAAGTATACTAGGTCAAAATCAAGTAATAAAGAGTAAGCAAGGTTGTCAATGCCTTGAGGATTATGAAAGTACTAATCATATGATAGTTCTTATCAATATTTAGACAATCAAAATTAAATTGTGAATCAACTAATTTCTAATTACCCTAAAACTATCAAAAAGAAAATTACGTTAATTTATCTAAAATGAAGCAATCAATTAAGAATGTAGGAAAAATAGAATCCACCCTAGTTGTGCAAATCAAATTGTCATCATGTTATATAGATTAATAGCTATATGGTTATTCAAGTGAAATTATCATACCTTAAAACTTACGGATTTAAAACCCTAATTAATCGGTCAACTTCCGTATCTTCAACTAATAATGGACTATAAATTATAATCATACATCTCCCAATGTTATCATTGTCTAATACTCAAAATTAACTATCCTTAATGTCTTAGCAAATAATTAACTTAAGACATCACATTAATCCTTGGATAATTTCTAATTAATCTAATTAACACCATTCCCACATTAGCTAATTAGCTTAATCAAGAATTTCTAATAAACCCTATATCAAATCTTGTATCAATAATGTTTCTAACAATTATAACCAATAGAGAATTATAATTGAAATCATAAAAATAGCAATCATGAATCACCGATACATCTATAAACCTTATAACATGAATACAATCATCATCTTAGCTACCTAGGTTTTCATCAAATTCCCATAATTAAAACCTAGCTAACCATGGAAATTAAAATAAAAAGCACAGATAACAATTGAATTTGCAAAGAAGTTCATGATTAGAAATAAGAACAAATCATAGAATTGCATAAATGAAAATAGGATAGAAATCACCAATTCTGTAATTATAATGAATTAAAACTTCAATTGCAACTCCAAAGATCATCTCCACAACAATAGCAAAGTCTTCCCAATGATCTATGAACTTCAAAAGAAAAACTCTTCAAAACTATCTACTAACTGCTTCTACGACTTTCTAATTCTAAAGAAGATGAAAAGTCATCCAAACTATCAATCACACGTCTATTTATAGAGAAAACAAGGGTTGGCTTTCGATTAGATCTTTTTCACTAAAGGCCAGCCATGAAGGCCGATGGTGTAGAAGTCAAAGCGGGCAATTTTGAGCTCCAAAGCCACTGGTGTAGAGTGTAGGCTAGCCGAAGGTCGACTACATTCAATTCTAAAGTGCCATAGATCGATTTGGGCTTCATTTGTTTGCATAAAACTCCTCTAAATTGATTGTATTTCCACTCTCAATTCTTTAAGACTTGACATGTTTAAGTGAGAATACTTAAGTACCATTTCTTGATGATTTCTATAAAATCAATAATAATTATGTGTAATTCACACATTAAAACATGAGTAAAATATGCCTTTATCAGTTATCATCAGATTTTTATGAGACAAGGAAATGAATGGAAAACTGCCTTTAAGACCCAACATGGTTTATATGCACTTTCATTAGGTAGATGAATCATGTATTGAGAGATCTAATCGGAAAGTGCGTTGTGGTCTACTTTAATGGAATCCTTATATATAGTGTCGAACTATTGAGTCATGCTTACCACCTCCAAGCTGTATTTGACGTATTCTAACCTGAAAGGCTCTTTGGAAACTCGAAGAAGTGTTGTTTCTATCAGGAAGAAGTGGTCTTCCTTAAATTTGTTATGAATGGAGGAGGCTTACGTGTTGATATTGAGAAGATCTAAGCTATTATTGAATAGCTGACCCCAACCACTTATGCTAAAGTGAGAAGCTTCCACAAACTAGCTTCCTTCTACCATCGTTTTATCAAAGGCTTCAGTACCATTGTTATACCCTCTCACTAAGCTAACAAAGAAGAATGTAGAGTTTAAGTGAGAAGTTGAGAGGAGCTAAGTTAGTTTACTCTATCTATGACAAAGAACTCCTTACACTAATCCAAGCACTTCAAGTGTGGCATCATTACCTTTTGCTAAAGGAGTTTGTCATATATACTAACCATAAGTCCTTAAGACACTTTAGGAGTCAAACCAAGCTTTCAAAGAGGCAAGCCTAATGGGTTAAATTTCTAAAAGGATTTAATTTTTTGATTAAGTACAAACAAGGAAAAACCAATGTGGTTGCAAACTCCTAGTCAACAAGACATATTTTTCTTACTAAGCTGCAAACTAAATTGTTAGGGTTTGCAAACATTGAGCAATATCCTCAAGATCCCCATTTTGGTCCCATGTTTGGGCACTATGGAGAAGGAAGAACAATAGATGATTATCATGTAAAGGATGGATATCTATTTCGAGGAGGCAAGCTATGTGTGCCAACCTATTCCTTGAGAACATTACTAGTGAGAATACCTCATTTTAGTAGACTTTCTAAACATTTTAGAGAAAGAAAGACGTATGAACTACTGAATACAAGGTTCTTTTGGCTTAAGATGAGGCACATTGTAAATTGTATGATTGAAAGTTAGGCAACCTACAAAAGAGAAAAAGGCAAAGTTAAGCACGGGAGAGCTATGCCTCTTCCCATCCTGATCAAATCATAAGCTTATTTCGACATAAACTTCATCCTTGGTTTACCTTAACCTGCCTGAGGCAAAGGCTTAGGGATGGTCTTCATGGATAGGTTTAGTAAGATAGCGCACTTTGTGCCTTGTATAAAGACTAATAATGCTTTAGCTGTTGCTCTTCTCTTTTTATAAAAGATTGTTAGTTTGCACAGCGTAACGAAGAGCATGGTGTTGGGTTGGGACCTATAGTTCTTGAGCCATTTTTAGAGAACCCTCTAGAGTTAAATGAGAACTAAACTACATTTTAGCACTTCTCGTCACCCTTAAACCAATGGCCAGACAGAGGTAGTCAACTATACTTTGGGGTCACTACTTCGAGCTACGATGGGTAAAAACTTAACCAACTAGTATGTCTACGTACTTATGGTAGATTTTACTTATATCAAAACAGTACATGACACCACTAGTCATGCCCCATTTATAGTCTTCTATGGCTTCAACCTTGAGCTCCCACTTGATCACATTCTAATGCCCTCATACGACTAAGAAGACCAAGACATAAGAGTCAGAGACTCAGTCCCTCCAATAGATCTTCTAGAAGGTCTCCTAGCAAATCAGCAAAGCCACTAAGTAGATGGAGGAAAGAGGAAAAGGAAGAAACGTGAGGCAATTTCAACATGGCAATTTGGTGTGGATACATCTAAGTAAAGAGAGATTCTCGAGTGGGAGAAAGAACAAGTTGTTTACTCAAGCTGAAGGACCCTTCAAGATGCTCTAGAAGATTAACAATAATGCCTATCGAGTGGAACTACTTGAAGACTTTAAAGTATCTAATATGTTCAACATTATGACCTCAATCCATACCAATAAGACGAAGAACAATAAGAAGTCCAGTTGGATTTGATACCAAATCCAAATCAATAGCGAGGGAATGATAGGATTTAAGCTACAAGCTCCCTAACCTAACCTCGAGCATAAGGGCTTGAGAGCTTAGTTAGGCGCATTTGCCTATCTTAGCCTATACTTAATATCCAACCTACTTTTATACACTACCCTATTGCCATTTCTAAGCTAAGCTCTCCCATACCTATCAATTGTCTCTAAATGCTAACCTAAGGAGTACTCAGTTGATGACTTAGCTTACTCATCCGCCAACTAAGTTGGCCTTAGTTCGAGTTACCTAGAAAACATCTAAGTTGAATCTACCTTAGAATAATCTACAACTTAGCTTGACATCAACTAACATGATTGTACTCCTTTATCCGTTTTTATTAGAAGCTTGGCTGTAACTACTGGCCACATGTCCCAACCTCTCACGAATGGAACCTATTGCCCAAATCTAATGTTTTTCTGATTCTTCTTTTATAGCCTTTTACATTCATTGTACTCTACTCATTTTAGACATTACCCTTTTTTCTCTTTTCCATAATTAGTTAGTTGCCTTAGATTTTCAAGTATAAGTACCCTTGTATTTTCTAGCCACATCATCATCTAATCTTGAATTAATGAATATACAGATTTCCCTTTTGTGTGAGCTACTTGCTTGCTTTTCTTTTGCTCTTATCATAACCCTTCAACAAGACTAGATGGCAAGTGACCTCCTTGAATTAGCCCGTACGTCATATTAAGCTGGTTTGTAAGTCTACAAAGTTCCTTAGTACATCATATCCTTAGATTCCTTCATGGGTTTTGCTTGTTCTTATGCCTTACACCCTTCATTTTGAGCTTTCTGTGAACTTAGACTTATCCCCCATATACGACTATCCTTGTCTATCCTTAGTACAGCTTATCAATTTTAGGTAGCTCATTATCTATGTTTATCTTAAGATTTAGAGCAATTGAACCCATTGCTCCTCAATGGGTTAGGGCTATTGATAACTTGTCATCCATATTAATGATAGGAATTAGGGAATTTTAACTTGATCATTTTTTATCCTAAATTTTAGACGTCTTATTCCCATCATTTATCATATGTAGAATTTAGGGATAACGTATTACATAATTTACTTATCATCCATTATTTGTAGGGCTAACAGATATTTCACTTCTCATGTTTTAAGAGAAGTCAAAGTAGAGCTCGTTAACTGTTTACGATGGTGTAGGCTAACAATGTGAGGCCTAAACTTTAGCAAATAAAACCTTAGCACTAAAAATTTATGATGTATGTGAAAACTTATTTGATATAACTTGAAATATACGTTAAGGTCTTAAATTCATTAAAATAACCTAGAGAATTTACATACTCAATAGAAAATAATAAAGTATAAATATTAGTTAAAAGTTGAAATTTTCAAACTTTACTCGTTAACTATTCAAAATAAGAAAATCGTTAAACTCTATAACTAAATTAATCAAATATCGAACATAAGCAAACAATATAAAAATTTAACAAGATGAAAAAATCTATATATTTATATAATAATAAATAAAATAATATTTAGAATAATATGTAAAAGACTTAATTAACCACAATCATAGAATTTTGAGCTTTCAAATTAAAGGCATCTAAAAACTTTGCATGAATAGTCTCAAGATAAATATTAGGATCATAAAAGTTAGTCAAAGAGACTCTGTAAATTAAATATTGACATGGAATATAAAATATTAATATAAATTAAAATGATAAAACTAATTCCTTCATTTCATAAATTTTCGAAATATTGAAAACTAACCTTAAATATAACAAGAGCTTAAAAATAAATAAAATAGATAGGAATATTAATAAATGTTATGGAAAATAATTAAAAATAAATAATATGTAATTAGTTATTTAATTGAGCATATATTGTAGAAATTTTAGTAAAAACTACTTTATAAAGCTCATCATATAACTAAGTATTAAATATAATAAAATATATTTCAACAATTAATAAATAATTAAAAAAAAAAAAAACAAGGGGAGCCTCATAGTTTGACAAAACTATGGTAAAGTTGCTAGTTTTATTTAACGAACATGGATGAAAACCATGGACATAAAATAAAATAAGAGGAGACCATGATTTTGTGCATATAGATTTGGGACACAATGGACACTTTGTAATCTTGTCTCCCCAACCTAAATACTTTCTTCATTAGGATTGTTTAGACACTTTAAAAGTGAAAAAAATTCATGGGAAAACCTTTAGGGGTTTTTGAAAAAAATTATGAAAATAAGAAAACAAGTACAAATCTACGAAGCACAAAGAACCTTGATCAAACAAAAATTTGATAACCAATGGCCACAACCACTAGACACAACAAGCAACGCCCCTTTAGGCTAACAAAGCCAATACCATCATAGGCCATAGAAATCTCTTGCACCAATAAGTTCGATTTTGTACCAAATTTTCAAAAATTTGTTAAGAATATCAATTTTTATTTAAAAATTCTAGAAAAATTTATTCTAGCATAATTTTAAGTAGATTTTTTATGAAAATTTATTATTTTTGTAAAAATCTTTCATTCCATATGTCACCCTTAAGAAATGGGTTGTATAGAGCTAGTTTTCTATTCGATTTTCAAAAGCCTGGACGATGTAGTTTCCTCTTCAAAATTTTTCAGTAAATACCTTATTACATGTATAAAATTTCTATATAAAGAGTTTCTCTAAGAATTTTCATTTTATTAGGGTTAATTTTTAATTTTTGAAAAAACCGATACATTAAAATGTAAGGAAATCCACTATTTTTCACATCATCTTGTTAGATATAATTTTCCACCACTTTTGAGTAATATTTTATTACATGCAATAGGTTAATCTTGATTTTTTTAAGTGGGAATAGGAGATTTTGTAACAAGACAAGTTTTCTAAAGCTAAACTTGATGATTTTTACTAAATGCTTATGGGGGTTTTTCACTAAGTTAATAAATTGATTGTTTTTGTTAAAAATAATTTAAAATCAATAGTAAATTAAAGATTTTAGCTACTATCCATGAAGTGTATTCAAGTTAAAAACCATGATTTTTCAACCTAATATTTGTCTTTTAAGGATATTAGTTAATTAGGTGTGTTTAACATTCTCTTTAATTGAATTTCGAGTTGTGCATGTCAATGTGGATAAGTTTCCAAACCATGTGAGTCAATATCGATGGAGTTTTCAATAAGGTTGGGCATGAACAAAGTAGAGAAAAGTATGAAAAGTGGAGTTTTACTGAAATGGGGTAATTTTAGTGCTTATAGAAGGAGCTATAAAAGTTCTAGATGAGTTGATAAAAGAGCTGGTAATTGTAAAAGGTCCTACAAAAGCTACTGTAGCTACCGGTGTAAACTATTGACTCGCAGAAGGTATCATAAAAGCTTCTCTAATTAAGTTGACTATAAGACTACAGCAATAGAAACTTTGGTAGAAAGTTTCTTGATATAGAAACTATAACTAAAATTCTTGTAAAAGGTTGTGTAGAAAGTTTATTTGATAAGAAACATGAGTCAAGATGCTAATAAATGGTTATGTAGAAGGTTTCATATCAAATAATATGAGTTAAAATACTAATAGAAGGCTAAGTAGAAGGTCTAATAGGTAAATAATATAACTAAGGGCACTAATAGAAGTTCGAGTAGAATGTACCCCATACCTAATAGCCCTTAGTAGAAGGTTAGGTTGAAGGTACTAAAAACATAAGAAACCTAGTAAAAGGTTTATACAACCTATATAAAGTTAATAATACTGATACCCATTAACCAATACTTATTGAATATTAAAAGAATATTAAGCTAAAATAAAAGTATAATAATTAAAACACTGTTACTCCAATGAAATGCATTAAAACTAAAATATGACTTGCAATATAGAGACCATCAATAACAAAAGGACTAAGGCATCTAAGTTACAAGAGCAAAAGGGAATCTAAGTAAATGAGATCAATGTTTAATGGCATTTTGAAGTCCTATATAAAAGTACTTAGAGGCAAATGTGTACACTTGTTTGTGGTTGTAAAGTAGTTGATTATGCGTATGCAACGTGTATACTTGGAAACTATCCGCTATGTTGTTTGATTGTTATGTTGTAGGTTGTGATTGCTTTGTTGCATTACTTTCCTTTATTTGAGTGTTTACAATTAGTTGGATAACCTTAAAATGGACTAAGCTAAAACTTGGACATAAAAACTAATCAGACATACATTACAACCTACTAGGGGAAGTGGTTATGGTTTCTAACCAAATACCAAACCTTGGATGAGGTAGCTATAATTGGTCTTCCTCTACCCTTTAGGCTGAACTAAGTGATAGGAGAAGGGGTTACGAAAAGGTTGGGGGTAGTAAGTTTGAAGAGGTCTAAGGAGGAGTACACCTGCATTGCATAAGCTTAGGTTTGGTAGGAAGGCATTGTAGCCGGAGCATGCCTTCATTATGCAAAAACCCCTCGATCCAAGTTAGAGGGGTCGTAATTTCTCTAACTGCACAATAGATCAGACAACATTGTACGGATAACATCTGCTTGTTGCATTGCATTGCATTATATCTAACTAATTGATTGACTACCTTACTTGACAATTGTATTATGTATTCTTCTATCTTCGTCCCCTTACTAAGTAGTGGCTGCTCATATCCTCATAGTTCTTTTACAGGTCCTAGAAGATACATACCAAGATCACCTACTCCTTAGGCATACAAAAGATTGACAATGGGTTTAGGGTGAAGAGTAACTATATTGGAATATTTCTTTGATCTTCATTTTGGAGTCAACTAGGCCATTTGAGTGACTCATACTAACTAATAAAATTATATTTATTATAAAAACAATTTTGGATTCTTTTATAAATTTTCTTGTACAAAAATTCCAAATTATTTTCAAAGGAATTATATTAATGAAACTTCTATGTGTCAAAGTAATATATGAACCAAATGTCTCTACTTTACTTTAGCTATTGAATTGAAAATGCTTTGGAGTTGTTTAGTCATATGTACCTTATGTATACAAAATCTATGATAGCAGCTATATGGCTAGCTTCTATCATAGATTGGTATATACGGCGAAACTATTAAGACTCTACTATTGTCAAGGTGTGACAAATATATGGACCTTAGCTTAGCTATACTCTGAGTTGTCAAAATAAGGTATAATATCATAAAGCATCACATGACTAAAACATTTTATTATCAACATCATTATAAAACAAAGACATGCTAACACATAATTTAGTACACCAATACCGACAGTCTAATAACTTTGTAGAGTAAGATAATAGGAATTAATTTAAAGAAATACATAAGTAGCCAATGGATTTCAAATTGCAAGCATGAATATAACTTTGCTTCAAAGAGATCGGTCACTTAAAGTATGGCCGAAGATTATCTATGTTCCAAGCTCAAGCGAATACGCTAACCATCAAGCCTTTCCAATCTCTATACCCTTCCATTCCCCATGACCTCTTTTACCCTTACAGGAGCTTCCCATGCTAGAATCAATTTCCCTTAGCTTTTCTTGACTCCCAAAGCTTCTAACTTTCTGCATACCTATTAGTCCCGTATAAGATATCAAGGGGGGAGTGAATTGATATCTTTAAATTTTTGAAACTTTTTCGATGTAAGCAAAATAAAGTACCCCTCTTAATAACTTATAATGGTGAATAGTGATAATTTAATAATTCAACACCCAATAATTAATAAAGCAAATTAAAAGAGTAAGGAAGGAGAATATAAGGCAAAAATTTTATAGAGCTTCGGTCTTTTGCCTACTGTTCTCTTCTAACTCCACTACTAGGGACTCAGTCTACTTCACTAATGTCATTCCACTTGATCCACTAAATCAAATCACAAAAATTATAAGTACTTATCGCATATGGACTTTACAACACTCTGCTCTGCTTATCTAGCCTCTTTACAATCTAGGCTAATACAGTTCTACAGAGTACAAATGTACTTGTTTCAACACTCAAACAACAAATCAAAATAACAAGTTATAAGTGAGAACAACAGTATAAATCTCAATTAATTTCACTCAAGAATGAAAATGATGAATGTTGAATAATTTGCTTCAGTAGAGCTTTCCGAAGAAGTATTTGAAGAACTTTCTATGACTTTTCAAAAAGTATAATCTGATGTCAATTTTTTGTTTTTGCAAGAGATTTTCTAAAGTGGTACTAGAACATTTTGAATCCTTTCTCTTTTATATATAAATCTTCTAATAGCTAATTTGATGAAGATTACCTTTATTTTCATGTTTATCCAACTGTTAGATTGTTGAAGACAATCCTTGGATATTTTGAGAAGATCTCGGTTATTTGAATTTAAAAAACAACTCTCCTTATCTTGCTTCAATCAAATAACCTTCAATTAATAACCACCAAATTTGCTTCTAATTTGAAATTGTTGAGATAATATGCCTTATCAGAAATTTCTAGATAAAACTCATATTCAAGATTTGAATTTCCATAAAATCCAATTCAACGTTATCCTTATCCATACTTGTACATATCTTAATTTTTTAAAAATTAATTCGCTCAAAGATAATCCCCATGGATCTTAATTCCATCTTGAGTGAAACGGGATTAAATGTATTTTCCTAATACACCTAATCTAGTAGAGCTAAGGCCTGATTAATTCGAATCTGATTTAAATTTATTTTCAACGTCATTCTTCTAGACTTACTTCCTGAACAAGCTTCTAAAGAATATTAGCCTTTTGTTTTTAAAGTTTTTGAATAAGCTTTTGAAGTATTGTACCAATTCTTCTTATGAAAGTTTATGAAATATTCTCTGAATATTTTCAAACTAGTCTATATTCAATCAATTCAAAGCTTCTAAATACAACTTAGTTTTGTAAAATCAAACTTTCTAAAAGACCTTCTGTAAGCCTGCCCTCTTAAAGATTTTTTGTTATCAATAAAATATATGAGAGATATCTAACAATACCAAATTACCAGGTCGGAAACACTTATGTCTAATTGGTTTGTTGTAATATCGAGTTGTATGCTATTAGTATGTAATTAAGTGGGCCTTTACAAAAGCTTTAGTCTCATGGATGGTATCGAGATTTGCTCAAAGGCCAATGTCATTATATTGGGGTTCATAAGCTCAAACTTTTGCACTTTTGATTTAGAGCTCAACTGTCAGAATTACTTTAGAACCAAAAGCCAATTGGTAAGGGCTATGGCCAGTCAAAGTCCTAGTATGGTCTGGTAACCCTACAAAATAGTAGGTAGCTCATCTTCTCATTTGCTACTAGCACAGTTCACCCTATTTTGTAAACTATCAATAATAACCTTGTTGACTACTTCTATTTGTCCATTGCTTAAAGGGTATGCAACCGACAAATAGCACAATCTAATGTGAAATATCTCGCAAAACGTGCTAAATTTGTCATTATTAAACTAAGGTCCATTATCCATAATTAGTGCATAAGGGATTTCAAACCTAATTATATATTGCTAACAACAAAAGCCTCTATGCTCCTTTCGGTGATGCTCACCGCTACCTTGGCCTCAACCCATTTTGTAATAGTCCACTACTGTCAGGACCCTATAAGGAGCCTAGTATGATTGCCTACAATTTTCATATTATGTATGCATCCATGATATAAAAATCGCCTTACAAGTCAAAGATTGCAAGACTCCAAATAATTTATCACTAGGGTTTTTGAATTGTTAATTAATTAACATATTGTAAAATATAAATAACTATGGATATCCAATATTTCACAATTCTTCCCTTACCAAATAATAAGATTAAGTAATATAAACTTAAAAATTCAAACTTAATAAGGTTGAAAAATCTAAGTACATAATTGGTATTTACATTTAAAGTTTCACATGAACTAAGCAATCTCTCTCTAATTCTAACCTCTAAAATATCTCAATACTTGCTCTCAATGCTCAGCTCTTAACTCATATCCAATTATCTATCAACCTGCAAAAGAAAAACTATTGGGGAGTAAGCTATAAGAGCTTAGTGAGATATCCCTCATACTATACTAACAAGCAATTTATCAAACAATTATAACAATCATATGAATGCATGCATACGCTATATGCTAAACAATATATGCAGTTGATCGGTGTTGCATATAACATCGGATTTTAATACCCTTCGAGATAAGAGTTAGAGGTACATCGGCACCAATCACAATTGGGCTCTAGCACCTAAGTTTTTTAACCATAATTTGAATTTCATATTTCGCAAAATACATTTTCATTTTGAAGAAATCTAGTAGTACACAAAATCCCAAGTCTAGTGGTAAAGTAGCCTCCGTAGTCCACACTTATACCCTACAACAGAGATCTCTAAACTCGACCCTCAACCATACGGTTGGCATCTCTAGCGCCTAATAAGCCTATAGGTTTAAGTAAGGTCATGTTGTACAAGTGCATTGTACTAAACACTTTAATTCAATGTATATAAACAAACCCCGCATAGCCTCTCTTTACCTCCGCATGAAGTGATGGTTGGAATAAGAAATGCAATATATGGTTTATGCATGACCCTTTTTAATTTAAGATAAACAAAATATAATTAATTCAAATTATGTGGCGATCAATCAATATCAATAACCCATCCAAATCATGTAACAATAAATCATACAATCAAATCTTCAATTATCATATTTAACAATATTTTCACAATAATCAATTAATATCAAGCACATGCATATCCTGAACCCCATGCATCAAGTTACTAACATTTAATTTAAGTACGCTAACTACAAGCACAAAACAAGTATAGAGTTATTGAGAGTACTCACTCAACCTTGACATTTCTCATGCTAATTGTAATAATCCGTCAAAAGATCCAAACCATGGTCAGGATTGCCTTTTTCTCCTTAGTAATATAAAAAGGAAAGCAAGTAGATATGATATATTAGTTTGTAATAGTAGTTGTAGTTGTGAAATTGAAATTGAGAAAAGGTTGAAGATGAAAAGGCAAGGGAGAGGTCATGATTTGGAAATAGAGGGGGGAAAAGGGTTTACTTTGTATTAATTTGTGTTTTATAAGTGGGACAAATAGGGTCTAAAAACTCCCAAATGTTGGATGGCAAGGATAAGGAAGAGAAAAAGAAATTAGCATGTGAAAATTGAATAGAAAATCAAAGAAAATGGAAGAATTCTCTAGATAAAAGTGACATTTGTTGACTTAGTCAACTCTCTTAAATTTATATGAAATTAATATACATAATAAGAAAATTAAGGATAATTAGGAGAAAATTTAGGGAAATGAAAGGAGATATAGAGTTAAATGAAATAATTAGTAAAAATAGCTATTAGAATCTTTTTATAGATATTTATATCCTTAAGTAAAATTTAATATCATACTTAATGTAATTAGCATGAAAAACACAATTTATAATACTAATATTGCTTATATGTAATGTAAACATTAACTAAACACTTAAATCTATATAATACTAACTTAATTATATATCCATAAGACTAACATGACCTATAATGCAATATCTTAGTTTCTACTAAATTAACTTGGTATTGTATACATTTATGAATAATTTGAAGTTATCTTTGATCATCGGTTAATGACTTTATATGATTTTGCATATTATTAAGTGTTTACATTCAATTAGGTTTTAGTGTGATTTTATTGAATAAGCACATTGTTTAAGCTTAAAGTTAGGGTTTTAGGGTTTTTATCACTTTCAAGTACAATCTCTAGTATTTTTTACGCATCTAAGGTTTAATATATTTATACGCGATTAAGTCTTCAATTATTATCTTATAAGTGCCTTATACTCAGGTTCATTGTTACTAGCCAAAAATCCAAACTGTAATACCACAGAATTTCGAGCCAATTCAATAGCCCTAAGGTCTGAGCCCTTAAATTTAAGGTACCGAATTAAGTTATCTGTTTTATTTCAAACTTCATAGTAAAGTTAGAAAAGTTAAATGAAGCAATGTAAGTGAAGTCAATTTCTCAAAATAAGCTATATAAAAATATTAATTTAAGAAAAACATCAATTTATTGATAAAGCTGATAATTGTAAAATTCGATATTTTAAATATAGCGAGATATTAGAGATAAGTTAATTAACTTTCAAAAATAATAACTAAAGTTGAATTATACATAATATACATATATTTACATGTGATATACATTATATATATTAAATATATCCATATGATAATAATAAATTATCAAAATTAGGTAAAATAATGTAAATAATAGAAAATAAATTAAAAAAAAATTGAATTCATGAGTCACCAAATGATGTGTCAACCTAGGATAAATTAGAAATGATGAGTCAACACTTGATTATTTAGAGAATGATACATGGCACCTAGGGAAAAGAGAAAAATGACATGTGTAATTTTACTTTTTTACATACAAAAATCCTAAAGCCTATAAATAGGAGTCCAAACCTCATTTTCAATATTTTAGCAACCTAAAAATGCAAGAAAATAATTTTATAAAATCGAAAAAAGTTAGAAAAAATAAAATAAAAATAAAATAAGAAATAGAATCGGAATTAGGTTAAGGTGATTCAGTAAGTTATCTATAACTTGACTTAATAGGGCTTACAGGTCTAACAGAGGATAGTCAAAGAAGCTCTTCCAATAAGGTGTGGTAGCCAGGTGGTGGTCGGATGCAACTGATTCAAGTGAACCAATTTTCCACCCTTAAGTTATTTAATTTGCTAAAAATATCAAATGTTGTCAATTAATTATAAAATTTGGTTTTTTGAGAGAATTTTAGGTGTAGATTAATGTAGTAATTTTATCTTAATTAAATAATTAGTGTAAATATGGGTCCCTTAAGAAAATGCCTTATTTAGGCAAAAATTAAACTAATTTTTATAAATATTAGCTGATGTTGTTTTAAGTCAATTTTTGTTTATAATACCCTAATATATACATTTAATTGTAGTAACAAGAATTTTCAAAATTAAGCATGTTTTCTATTTTTTATAATTATTTTGAATAAAATAGTCAATTTTACCGAATTGTTGAAATAATTAGTTTTTAATGAAATTAATGAATGAACCCTACATGTTTAGACTTCTAGATGTTTATAATGATATTTGGAATATTTAATTTTTATCTCACACATAAATTTGTTTATTTTTCCTAGTTTTTTGTAATTTCGAGCTAAAACCGCTATTTTTGTAGAAATTAAAAATAACTTGTTTAATATAATTGATAATTGATAATTAAACTACATATTTTTATAGGTTTATAGGATTTTTCATGAGTTTTATTGGGCTTGTATGCTATTTATTACATTTTTTCATAATATAAGCCTATATATTGGCTTAATATGTAATATAGTAAATAGTACTAGTAAGACACTTGACAAATTTATGTAAAATGAACACTTTGGGGTATATTAAGGGTTGCTAGAAAAGTTTAGAAAGTATAATTTTTAAGGTTTTTAGTTCAGTACTTAAGCTTACTTAGGCCAATTACGAAGTTAAGATAACGTACAGTCGAGTTATAAGGAGAAAAAGGTATTTTTAGGACCCAAATAATATTGATAGACTTGATTCTTAAGATATCTTAATAATCCTTGAAATAACGACCGTATTGATATAAAGTTTGCTAAAATCAGATAAGGAATGAGTAAAATACAGTCAAATGAAGTTTAAAGATACAGTAAGGAAAGTTTATGAGAATTTAAGTTCGATTGGTAACTGACTTGGAAACCATGTTTATATTTTCATAAGTGTGATAAGCAAGGAAGAACCATGTGGTGGAGTTTAGGATTTTGCACTATTACTAAGCCCAAGTAAGTGGATCCAATATATGCTTGGAGTAGATATATTGCTATTCATAACACTGCATGCTATTTGATGTTGTGTTGATTGAATATGAATATATCTTGAGCGAACTGATGTGCTACTATACTGGATGCTAATGTAGTGGTTTTGAATGACAGCAACTGTATCTTGGTTAAATTGTTATGTTGCTATGTTAGGTGATAATTTGTGCTTACGAATGATTATGTTAACTAAGGAAGTTAAGTGATTACTAACTCAATCTTTTAGGTATTCACCTAAGTGAACCCTTAGTAAGATACTAGGATTCTACTAGGTAGAGTTCAAAAACTAGAATCAGATCACTAGGCTGAATAAAACTAAAAGGGACCTACGGGTTAATACTTTCAGAATAAAGCCTTCAAGTGATCATAAAAAAAGCATAGCTTTATGAACTCAGTTCTTAGAAGCATATAGATTGCATTATCCAAACATTGTCACTATTTTGATAGTTAGATTAATGTCACTTCTGCATTTGCTAATTAGTTTAATTAAGAATTCCTAACAAACACTATATCAACTCCCGTATCAATAATGTTTCTAACAGTTATAAATAATGGAGAATTATAATTGAAATTATAAAAATTGCAATCATGAATCATCTACACATTTATTAACCTTATAACATGACTACAATTATCACCTTAACTACCTAAGGTTTCATCAATTTCCAATAATTAAAACCTAGCCAGTCATGGAATTTAAAATAAAAACACATATCACAATCAAACTTGCAAGAGAATCCATGGTTGAAAGTATGAATGAATTACAGAATTACATAAACAATAATAGGATTGAATTCACCAATTCTATAACATTGATAAAGAAAACTCCAATTGCAAGCACTCTAAGGATTATTTCCACAACAATAGCACAGTCTTCTCAATGATCCACGAAACTACCAAAAGAATAACCAATCAGAGTCTACCCAATCAAGTGGGTGCTAAAAAGAAATAAACCAACAACAAAGTAAAAATAAAATAAAAATAAAAAACTGAAAAAATAAAATAGAAGAAAATAGAAAGTGAACAAGGGCTCTAGCTTTCTCGCTCAATGCTACTAGTTTCCTCACTAGAAGTCTCATGGTATAACTACTCTACAGCTCTTGGTTGGAAGCAAGATATAGCAGATTTTAGCATATCAAACAAAGTAGTCTTGAACTTCTTGTTCTTCTTTCGCTCTTTTTAAATTCTTCCTTAACTTCCCTAATCTCTGCTCTCAACTGCTTGTAACCACTAACTGGAGGAGGAAGATAACATATAGAAGCTCTCTCAGTAAGGGAATTCTTAGGAACTTCCTCATCACTACCTGGGTTTGACTTATTTGCTATTTTAAACAACCCCCAATTCCTAAAGGGTGTAGTTGAGATTAGCTTGCATGTAATACCTTCATCCCCTTCAGGTTGCTGAAAAATCCGCATTCCTTTCAATAATGCCGTGATGTAACCTCTACAAAGAATGACATGTGTCCTTGTATCATCCACTTATCTATAAATGAAATTGGCCACTTCTATCCTAAGATCAATCCAGTAACCAGAAATCAAGCTATAAAGATAAAACATGTCAAAACTTGTTACCTTACTGTAACTGGTTTTCTTATAGCTGATGGTATGGGCTAAAATGTAATGGAGCAACTTATGCTCCACTACTGCAAAAGTAGTGGTAAGAGATTTGGAAGGTACAAAGTCATCTTGCCTTGGTTAAATCATATGGTACCAAAATTTTTCAGCAATCATCTCATCGGGCTAAGAGTTTGGCAAATCTACCTCTTCATCATCATATAAGTCTAAAAAGTGTCTTATCTACTTGAGTTCTATCATATGAATCTCTCCATATGCTTAGAAGGTTAAAGTGGAAGAATTCTTATCTTTATCCAACTACAAAGTGGATAAGAACTCTATGGTGACATTTTCAAATGTTGGTTTCTTGATCTCAAATAATTTGAACTAGGTCTTGTCTGGCACAATCTGCTGAATCCTCTCATCTATCCCATATTCTTGTAATAGAGCCCAATCTAAATACTAATGATTCATAAATGGCATCTTCTGCAACTTCTTCTTCCATTCCTTAGCATCATCTTGATTTGATAGCAAATCTCTACCTTGGGTTCTTGAAGATGATGCAACAATAATCTTTTGCTTCTTTCTCTTTGGTTAGAGCTTTTTGGGTGGCATTCTTGATGTTAAAGAACAAATTTGAAAAGGAATAGCTAATGTGAGGTTAGAAGATGAAGAGAGAGTGAAGGCGTATGTGAGAGAGTTAGGGAGAGTGTCATGAATTGAGGACAGTCTAGTCGTAGCAGACGCCGTATACTATATGAAGAACCCCTGACTGGTTATCCTTCCAATCATGAACTCTTCACACAATATACAAGGCTTTATAACTACTAGTTTCCTAAGAACATACAGATCCATATGACATCATCACACAAGTATATTTATATAAAATTTAAACTACAAAGTTTACAGTACACAGTAAGTTAGTACATCTAAGTCTATATTACTGATAAAACAAAAATATATAAGTAAAAGTCTACATAATCCGTTCTCTCAATACACTGGATGGCTCGCTCTTACCTAAGTCCCCAAGCTAACTTGTAGCATCCCCCGGCCAGCCTCAACGAACAAGCAATCCTGTAGCAAAAGTCTAAGGGGGTATAAGCGTAAGCTTAGTGAGCAAAACCCTCAGCCACACCACAAGCAAGTTATAAATACATTATATTCACGCATATGAATAAATGGTCAAATAGAATGCCAAACAATACGTATAGCTAACTAGTTCATATACGTAACTCAGATTTAACGCCCTCCAAAGTCAAGGTTAGAGTATATACGGCACCAATCAGATTCAGGTATTATACTAGAACTTACTTTACTATGGAACTCCATGTTCTGTACTTAAATCAAATAAGTCTTTTATTTTCCTAAAAGCCAAGTTCTAGTATAATTGTGAGTAGGCCCTTGTAGTCCATATTCACCCTTAAACAAAGGCCTCTAGACTCGACCCTTAACTAGGCGGTTGGTACCTCCAACGCCTAGTATTCCTGTAGGCCAAGGTAAGGTCATTTTATATGAATGCACCATACAGAACCAATAAATTTATAATAACAACCCCCGAATAGCCTCTTTTTATCTCCATATAATGTGACGACCGGAATTATGTCTATATAATGCATGTTGATGCATGTACCAATTTCTTCTTATGAGCCGAGTATAGTTAAATCCAATTATGATGTGACCATTCAATAGTACACACAATCATTTTCTATACTATCATGCAGCAAATAAAGTATTATTTGTACTTAAAGTAAATTCAGAGCTCAACACATAATAACATACACAAGCATTTCCTGACCCCACACAACAATCAATTAACAATATCATTTAAATCCACTATCTGCAATCACATACAAGCATGGAATCATAGGGTAAATACTTACTCAGCCATGATGACTCGCTCTAATCGTAATAATCAATCAAGAGATCTTCGCCCACCTCGGGATCACCTGATCATTACGATATAATAACGATAGTAAGTAATTGAATTAACTAGTAATTCTAGATAACTATTTACCTAATTCTACTTAGATTACTATCAATTTTTATCCGGTTAGACTTTATCACTAATCGTATGCAACTTTTTCGTTCTATTCATGAATTTATAGTCATTTTTCATTGTTTTCGAACGTACATTCACACAGTGATGTCCGTTTTGGACGTTAAAAACCCGTGTTTTATGATATGAGCTAAATTTATATAAATTTTAACTATTGAAGCTTAATTATTCTTATTACTTATATTTATATCCTATTTTAGAACTTAATGATTTAATTAGCTATTAGATTCTTACACTTAGGGAATTTTACATTGGTATTACTAACTCATGTACTTAATCAAGTTTAATTCAATTTAGGAAGTATATTAGCGTTTAAAAGATTTTCGGATCCTAAGTACATGTACATACTTATGTTATATTCTTATGTAATCTTATAAGTTATTATTTTATAAGCTTATACTTATGTCATCGCTTATGTCACCATTCGCTTATGTCATCGCTTATGTCACCATTCGCTTATGTCATCGCTTATGTCATGGCTTATGTCATCTTTTAATTGCATCATTGCTTACATCATTATTTAATTACATAAGTCCTTACCTCATGCTCAAGTGTCTTATGTACACTTATACATATGTTAAGTATATACTTATCCCTTTACTATACTCGTATGTATACCAGTATACTCATACATATACTTATACATATACCATATTTATACTTATACATATACCCGTATACACTTAAGGTGACATACGTATTTTTATACATATTTTCGTATGCCTAAAATTCCTCTTAAGAAAGATTCTCAAATTTTATCTTTTTTATATTTTAAGGTTGTATTTAGCATGGTATATGTATGTATAGTTGGTATATGCCTTATTTTGGATTATGTACATAATGGATTCTTATGTACAAAGGTCTTTATAAATGTATTTATCTAGTATACTCTTATATACATATACTTAGATACATGTACACATGCTCTTCTTCCATTTATTAAGGCTATCCTATACTTCTAAACATAAAAATTGAATCTTTAAGCCTTCAACAACATATATGTGCATAACACATGAACTTCTTAAACTAACCTACCTATTCTTCTGACTATTAGATAATATGGAGCAATACATAATAACATACCTTTGTTTTCTCCTTGAAATATGGTTGCAAAGTTTGAAAATTAAGAAAGGTGAAAGGGAAAAGGAAATCACAATTTAGGAAGAAGAAGAAAGGGACTTGATTTTGTGTTGTTTTGTGTTTTTGAAAGTGAAAACAAGTGGGTCCTAAAGGATGAGGAAGTGGACGGCAAAGAGGAAGGGAAAAGGAAGAAAAATCTAAAAGAAAAGAAAAGAAAAGAAATCATTAGAAAAGAAGAGATATTTCTAGAGTGAAAATGACATTTTGTTGACTTAGTCAACCCTTTGACCTTGGTCAACTTTCCAAAATTACATACCATTTAGTGTACATAATGAAGTAATTAGGGAAAATTAGGAGAAAGATTAAGGAAATGAAAAAAAATAAGAAGTTTAGTGAATTGATTAGTAAAAATAGATAATGAGATCTTCCATTAGGTATTTATATCCTATATATACTATTTGATAAGCTACTTAGTATAATTATTATGAAAAGTGTCATTTAGGGTATTAATATTTACTACATACAACTTAAGCATTAACTAAACTCTTAACTCTATGTAATGTTAACCTAATTATATACTTAGAAGATGAATGTGATCTATGATATAGTATCTTAGTTTCTAGAGGATTACTTTATTATTATATATATTTATAAATGATTGAAAGTTATTTTTAATCTTTTACCAATGATTTGGTATAATACTAAGGTTATATTATCAATTAGGGTTTAAGGGTAAATTATGGTGATTTAGTGCTTTTCTATCCTTAAAGTTATAATTTTAGGGTTTTTATCACTTTTGAATGAAATCTTTAGTATTTACATACATTTAGGATAGAAAAATTTTATACATGATTGATTAATTATTTTAGAGTTTTCACTTTCATTAGCCTTGTCAACTCCTAGATTATCTAATATACTTAAGTCTACTCCAGATGCTAGATCGAAAAATTTAAGGGTTTACAAAGAGGGAAAAGGAAGAGGGAAAGGTTGGGGGAAACAAATGAAGGGAGGAGAGAGAGAAAAAAAACCTTGACATTTGCTTATATTGCAGGACTTATGCTGGCCCCCTACAACCATACACTGACTACGTACATGGTCGGCCTTTAATTGCTAACAAGAAAGGCCGGCTAAAGGTCAATGGCCTTTAATTCAAAAGTATCGACCTTATATTCAAAATTAGGTGGTTTTTTCTTTCTCACCTAAAGGCCGGCGGCCTCTAGTTAACAATTGCTGGCCTTTAATTCAATTTTTTTTTTTTAAATAATTTAGTTAGACATGGGCTACTTCCCATGAAGTGCTTAGTTTATAGTTGCTAGCTCAACTTTCCTGGTTCTTACAATAGATTTGCACAATCCACAATAGTAGCATTACTATCCATATTTTCACCTTCAAAATAATGCTTGAGAAGGTAATCATTTACCTTAAAGGTGCAATTATCTTCTGCCTTCAACTCGATTGTATCATAGGGAAAAACATTTGCTATTACAAATAGTCCAAACCATCAAGATTTTAACTTACTTGGGAACAACTTCAGTCAAGAGTTGTATAATAGAACTTTTTGATTAAGCAAAAACTCCCGCTTTTGGATGTTCCTGTCATGCCATCACTTGGCTCTCTCCTTATATATCCTAGCATTTTCATATGCTTCTTCTCTAATCTCATCCATTTGGTTCAATTAGAGCAACCTCTTTTCACCTGCAACTTGTAAATCAAAGTTAAGGTATTTAATGGCCCAGTATGCCTTGTGCTTAAGCACTACAAGTAGGTGAGATGATTAACCATAGACAATTTTGTATGGAGACATTCCTTTAAGGGTTTTAAAAGCTATCCTATAAGCCCACAATGCATCATTAAGTTTTAAAGACCAATCTTTTCTAGATGCATTGACGATCTTCTCTAAGTTACACTTTATTTCCTTATTGGACACCTTAACCAATCCATAAGTTTGTAAATGATAAGGGGTGGCAATTTTATGAGTGGCTCCATACTTTGATAATAATTTTTCAAACTACCAATTGCAAAAATGCAATTCCCCATTACTTATAATGGCTCTAAGTACCCCAAATTTAGAAAATATGTTCTTTTTCAAAAATTTAATTACAACTCTAGCATCACTAGTTTATAGAGCAACTGCTTCTACCCATTTTGACACATAATCCACAACCATAAGTATATATTTATTTGAAAAAGATAAGGAAAAAGGACCCATGAAGTCTATTCCCTATACATCAAAAAGCTCAATTATAAGAATGTTATTTTATGGTAGTTCATGTCTCCTAGAAATATTACCAGTCCTTTGGCATTAAGCATAAGATATAACATAATTCCTACAATCACTAAACAATCTAGGCCAATAAAATCCGCAAGATAAGATCTTAGTTGCAGTTCTTTCTACACCAAAATGGCCTCCTACTTCCTCAGAATGATAGTATTGAATTATGCTAAGCTGTTCAATTTCAAGCACATAACGTCTAATTACTTGGTTAATATAACATTTAAACAGATACAATTCGTCCCAAAAATAGTATTTCACATCATGTAAAGACTTCTTTTTCTTTTGAAATGAATAACCATATGGTGTGATTTTGCTAACTAGATAATTGACTATATCAGCATACCAAGATAATCCTTAGATCTCTACTACATACAACTGTTCATTAAGAAACTTTTTATTAATAGGTGGCTCTAAACAATCAAATTCCAAACAGGATAAATGATCAGTAACCACATTTGTAGTTCCCCTTTTATCTTTGATTTAAGGTCAAATTCTTATAATAGTAAAATCTAACAAATTAACCTAGGTTTAGCATCAACTTTAGCAAACAAATACTTTAGAACAGCGTAGTCTTTGTACACTATGATCTTAGAACCTATTAGATAAGGCCTAAACTTATCACATGAAAATATAACTACTAAAGGCTCTTTTTCTATTGTGGCATAGTTTCTCTAAGCCTCATTCAAGGTTCTACTAGTATGGTATATTACATGAAATAACTTACCTCTCCTCTACCCCAGCACTACTCCTACAAGATAGTCGCTAGCATCACACATGAACTCAAAGGGAAAGCTCCCAATCATGTGCAACGATCACTGGTGCCAAAGTAAGCTTCTCCTTCAATAGATTGAATGCTTACAAACAACTATCATAAAAAACAAAAGAAGAATCTTTTTTAAGTAAATTACAAAAAGGTCTAAAGATTTTAGAGAAGTCCCTGATAAATCTCTTATAGAAGCCAGCATGTCTTAGGAAGCTCCTGACTCCTTTGATTGAAGTCGGTGGTGGCAACTTCTCTATTATTTCCACTTTTTCCCTATTAACTTCAATCCCCTTTTTTGACACCTTGTGACCTAAGACTATTCCCTCTCTTACCATGAAATGGCATTTTTGCCAGTTTAGAAGTAGATTAGTCTCTTTGCATCTTTTAACCACATAGTCTAAATTAATCAAACATGATTCAAATGATTTCCCAAAGATCGAGAAGTCATCCCTAAATATTTCAATAAATTCTTCCAACATATCAAAAAATATAGACATCATGCATCTTTGGAAAGTAGTAGGTGCATTGCAAAGACCAAAGGGCATCCTCCTAAAGGCAAAGGTGCCATAAGGACATGTAAAGGTAGTTTTCTCCTGGTCCTTGGGTGCTATATGAATTTGATTATAATCAAAATAACCATCTAGAAAACAATAATAGTCATGTCATGAAAGTTTTTCTAACATCTGATCTATGAAAGGGAAGGGGAAATGGTCTTTATGGGTGGCATCATTCAGTTTTCTGTAATCTATACAAACTCTTTACCTAGTTAAAGTGTGAGTAAGGATTAAATCACTAGCCTAATTTTTAACCACAATTATACTACCCCTTTTAGGCACTACCTAAATGAGACTAACCCACTTGCTATCTGAGATAGGGTAGATAATACCTGCATTCAACAATGTGAGCACCTCTTTGTTTTCTACCTCCTTAAGTGTTGGGTTAAGTTATCTCTATGGTTGTACTATAGGTTTGCACTCAGCCTCCAGCAATATCCTATGAGTACCAATCAAAGGACTAATCCCCTTAATATCAGCAATGGTCTACTCAATTGCTTCCTTATGCTCTCTTAGAACTCCTAAGAGTTGTTGCTCCTAATCACCTATCAAAGAAGAGGAGATGATTATTGGCAAGGTATCATCTATTCCAAGATAAGCGTATTTCAAATGACTAGGTAATGGTTTAAGTTCAAGCACGGGGGGTTGTGTCAATGATGGTGCTGGCTTCTTCTTATTGGTGCCTAGCTCCTCATAGTATCGAACTTTGATTTCTGACACATTTTCCATACATTCTTCCTGAAGCTCATCATCATTACTCCAATCATCTAGATCCCTAAGAACCGATTCCATGGTATCCAATCTTGCTTTCTCTTCTATGGACTCACACGTAATCTCATCGATAACATCAATAGTGTAACAGGATTTACAATCATCAAATTTTTTTATGGCTTCATAAACATTAAAAGTCATGTGATCATCCATAACGCTTAAAGTAAGCTTACCCTATTCCATATCTATTAATGCCTTACTTGTTGCAAGAAATGGTCTATCAAGGATCATGAGTACCTTTCTGTCCTCCTCCATTTCCAAGACTATAAAGTCAATTAGGAAGATGAATTTGTCTACCTTGACTAGAACATTCTCTACAATACTCCTTAGGTATTTGATTCTCCTATCAGCAAGTTGCAGTATAACATGAGTCTCCTTACAGTCTCCAAGTCTTAGCTTCCTGAAAATAGACAAAGGCATTAAATTTATACTTGCACCAGAATCAGTAAGAACTTTATCAAAATGAAAATTCCCTATAGTGCAAGGAACAGTAAAACTCCCTTGGTCTCTTTGTTTTCTTGGCAAGTTAGATAAATTTTTTTGTAGGATCATAGAGCACTCTCCTGTAAGCATCGCAAGTTCATTCGCATCAATCTTTCTCTTCTTAGTGAGTAGATCCTTCATGAATCTAGCATATGAAGGCATCTACTGAAATGCCTCTACAAAAGGAATGTTGATTTGCAACTTCCTAAAAACATCTAAGAATTTAGCAATTTAGGCATCCAGCTGTTGTTGCTTTAACCTTCTTAAAAAAGGGATAGGAGGAACATATGATTTCACTTCTGATGACTTCTATTTTGGTTCCTCTATCTCCTATTTACCTCTACCTTTCTTGGGATTCTCCTCCTTTTCTTCAACCTATCTATCAATTATTTCTACTTCCTTACCACTCCTCAACATTATAGCATTAACACCCTTGGGATTCTCTTCAGTATTGCTAAGTAAAGACCCTGATGGTCTATTGCTCAACTATTAAGAGATCTAACTAATTTGATTCTCTAAATTTTGAATAATGGCCTATTGATTTTGTAACATGGTGTTAGTTTTTTGCATATAGCTCAACATGAGCTCTTCTATTTTAGACTGATTCTACTGAGGTAGACCATTTTGGAATCTAGGTGGTGGTTTAAATGCATTATTCTCATTCCTCCATGAGAAATTTAGATGATTGTGCCACCTTGGATTGTATGTGTTCGAATAAGGTCCTTGATTATCCCGTTGGAAATTATTAACATAGTTCACTTGCTCTTCAATAGATGAAGTTGAGGGATTCCTCAGTAAGTACTCATGAGTTGAATGTGGTCTTGAACATATCTCACAAAAAGCATTGTGATTAGCATTAAAAGACTATGTTGAGGTAAGTTTACTTACCTAGGTAGTGAGAGCTAAAATCTGAGCTGTTAATTAAGATATAGTGTCATTGTCATTGATTAATGCCACTCTTGACTTGCTTCTCTTGTTTTGCCAATTATGTGCACTAGAGGTCATCTCTTCCATCAAAGCACTTGCTTCACATAAGTCTTACCCATTAACGAACCTCTAGCTATAGCATCTACTAAAGACCTCAATGTCTCATCCAAACTGAGATAGAAAATCTCAATTAGGAGATTATCTGGCAATCTACAATGTGGGTATTTTCTGATTGCCTCCTTGAATCTCTCACGTGCCTCATAAAGTGACTCACCACTAAACTTGGTAAAGTTGGTGATATCTTTCCTTAACTTTGCGGTCCTGGCAGGTGGGAAAAATCTCCTTAGAAATTTGGATGAGAGGTCAGCCTAGGTGGTAATGGACTCTTGTGGCAGTGAATGAAACCAAGCTTTAGCTTCATCCCTTAGTGAGAAGGGAAAGAGCTGTAGTTTGATGACCTCATCTATAACATTGTTCATCTTCACTATATTGCAATATTGGAGGAATCATGCAATATGCTCATCAAGACTCTCATTTAAATATCCTCCAAACTGATTTGTTTGAACCATCTAAATGAGTGATGGTTTTAGTTCAAAGTTATTGGCCTAAATGGTAGGCCTCCTTATGACAGAACCTATAACGGTAAGTACTGTATAGTCCCAAAGTGCTCTAAGAACACCCTATATCTGATTGTTATTATCATTGCCTACCATCTCAACTTCTGACACTTCTCTCCTTCTTCTATTCTCTCTCCTCAACTGATGTAAAGTGTACTCTATTTCGGAATCTATTGCTAAAATTTTAGCACTTCTACTCCTATGCATAAAACATCCGCAAAGAGAACAAGAAACAACACATGTCATAAAGTGAGCCTAAATTACCAAGAAAACTAAAAGGTTTAATATTTATAGTCCCTAGTAACGATGCCAAAAACTTGATCAACTTAAGATATATATATATATATATAGCAAATACTTTAGTAAATATATTAGGTCGGAATCAAGTAATAAAGAATGAGTAAGATTGTCGATCCCTCAAGGACTAAGAAACTACTAAACCTGTAATAGCTCTTATCAATATTTAGGCAATTGAAATTGGATTGTGAATTAACTAATCTAATAATTAACCTTAAGCTATCATAGAGAAAATCACGAGAATATATCAAGAACAAAATAATCAATTGAGAATGTAAGAAAACAAAATCTACCCTAGTTATGCAAATCAAATTGCCATCATGTTATATGGATTAATAGTTATGTGATCATTTAAGTAAAATTATTATGCCTTAAAAATTAAGGACCTAAACCTCTAATTAATTGATCAACTCCCGCTTCTCCAATTAACAATAGACTCTAAATTACAATCATACATCTCCCAATAATATAATCGTCTAATGCCCTAATTTAATTATCACTAATGTCTTAGTAAATAATTAACTAGAGTCATTGCATTAATCCTTGAATAATCTCTAATTAATCTAATTAACGTCGCTTCCGCATTAGCTAATTAGTTTAATTAAGAATTCCTAATAAATACTATATCAACTCTCGTATCAATGGTATTTCTAACAATTATAACCAATGGAGAATTATAATTGAAATTATAAAAATTGCAATCATAGATCATCTACACATCTATTAACCTTATAACATGACTATAATTATCACCATAACTACCTAAGGTTTCATCAATTTCCCATAATTAAAACCTAGCCAGTCATGGAATTTAAAATAAAAGCACATATCACAATCAAACTTGCAAGAGAATCCATGGTTGAAATATGAATGAATTACATAATTGCATAAACAATAATAGGATTAAATTGACCAATTCTGTAACATTGATAAAGAAAACTCCAATTACAAGCACTCTAAGGATTACTTCCATAACAATAGCATAGTCTTCTCAATGATCTACGAAACTACCAAAAGAATAACTCTTAGAATATCTCCAAACTTCTTCTAAAACTCTCTAGGTAAAAAGGAAATGTAAAAGCCCCCTCAAATGTCAATACAAAACATACTTATGAAGCAAACAAAGGATGATTCTTAACTGATTTAGGCTAGAAATCAAAGTTGGCTCAAAACCAGCTGTTTGCATTGAAGGCCTGCCATAAAGGCTGACGATATTGAATGTAGGCCAACCATAAAGGCTAGTGGCTTTCATTTGTAAGCTAACTCATGGTAAGCTACCTTCATTCTTAAGTGTTGCAAATTGATTTAAGCTTCCTTCGATTGCGTAAAACTCCTCTAAATTACTCATATTTCCACTCTAAATCCTCCGAGACCTAAAATATCCAAATGAATATACTTAAGTACCATTTCTTAGTGATTTCTATAAAATAAATAATAATTCAACATAATTCACATAATGGAATATGAGTAAAATATGCCTTTATCAATAGCTCCTTGTTGCCCTTTTTGAAAATGGTAGACTATAGTGTGTAGTCTAATTTGGTGGGGATCCTACTCTTAAACAACTCTTTGTTGCCCATAGGTTCTTGGACATTATGTTCAAATGCTCCATTGCGAGCAATAAATGCCTCGTTGGGTAAATGCATATGTGAAGTTGAACCTATGGGTTATGGTTGAAATGTTTCAATTGTGAAATGCAATATTGTCTATCATATTGTCTATATTATGTTATTTGTTATCCACTCTCACTCAGCTTCAGTAACTGAGGGGATAAAATATTTTATCCTTCAGTTAACTGCATCGTAAAAGGCTTAACACTAAGGAGGGATATATATACTAAGAGCGTTAGTCAAAGTCAGTGACTTTTGTATGGAACTTGAACTAAGTCAAGAATCCTATTATTGTGAAGATGACAAAGGAAAAAGTCGGTTCATGTTTTGGTGTAAATATTATATTGTATACATAAGCTATAATTGAATATTCAGCTGAACTCCGATGTAGAAACCCCTTTATCATATAAATAAAGTTATCTTTTGATGAATGAGCAAGTTGATTTAAGTTTTCAACAAGTATTCTTGTGCGATGGTACATTCCGTGTTAAGTTGAGATGTAACATAAACCTTAAAGCATATGAAATTCATGCTCCCTTCAAACCCTTCAATATCAAGCCTGCACCATTACCTTCATAGGTTGATGACCCATCAACCTATAGGATCCAGGTTGGCTTTTGATTCTAAATGATAAATTCTTCACTCCCTATAAACTCTTCCACAAAGTTAACTAAAATCTAAGCTTTATATGCCTCTCTTGTTTGATACTAAATGCCAAAGGCACTTAGTTCTAAAGCATACTTCACCATTTGACATGAAGTGTTGGGCTTTTGTAATGCTTGCTTCAAGGGCTAGTTAGTCAAAATAACAATCTGATGGGCCTTAAAGTAAGGTTGAGGCTTCCTTAATAGCTACTACTAGAAGAATTGCTAATACAAACTTTTCTAACTTCATGTAACAAAGCTCTAGTCCTTGCAAAACGTAATTGACATAATAGATTGGTTAATAAATTCTCCTCACTGCTTGTACCAATATGAACGAGAGAGCTTAATGACTAACTGAGAGGTACAAGTATAAACTTCACCATCAATGGCCTTTGAGAGGATAGGAGGTGTTGTAAGAAACTCCTTCAATGATTGAAATGCCCTCTCATATTCTTCAGTTTACCTAAACTCGAAATGATTCCTTAAAACCCGAAAAAATTCAACATGTTTCTCAATACTTTTTTATACAAAACAATTTAGGGCTACAACTCCCTCTTGGCTTCTTCAATAGACTTCGGGGATTCCATATCTAAAATAGCTTTGATCTTTTCAAGGTTAGCTTCTTTTCCCTACAATGTCATTATGAATCTTAGAAATTTCCCTAACAAAAACCCAAAAACACATTTATGGGGGTTCAACTTCATATTATGATGCCCTAAAGTATCAAAGGTCTCTTTCAAGTTGAAAAGATGGTATTACTAGTCTTATTCTTTACAATCATATCATCTACATACATATACTTCAATGTTTCTATATATTTGTGGCCTAAAGATCTTTACCTTTCTCTAATATGTAGATCTTGCAATCTTTAGACCAAATGACATGACCTTATAACAATACATTCCAAAGTTGGTAATGATGGAGGTGTAGACTTGATGAAAAGGATGTATTTTACTCTAATTATATCTTGAGAAAGTATCCATGAAGCTTAGTAGGGCATGCCCTGAAGTAGAGTCAACAATCTAATCTATCAAGGATAAAGGAAAATAGTCTTTTAAGCAAGCCTTGTTAAGGTTAGTAAAATCTATACACATTCTCCATTTTCCATTAGCTTTTTTTACCAACATACAGGTAGCCAACCAAGTGGGTTACGGCTTCTCTCTAATATAATTCGTCTTTAATAATTTATGAACCTCCTCTTCAATTACAACTTTCCTCTTAAGAGTAAAATGTCTTCTTCTTCTTTTCTACTATACCACTTTAACATTCAAGTCAATATCAACGAGTGATCACTTCCTCTTAAATACGTAACATGTCTAATAAGGACCATATAAAGACATCCCTATTAGCTCAAAGGAATTATATGATATGTTCATGGAGGTTGAGGACCGTACTACCTCCAAACTTGGTAGCATGCTTGGGACCATCACTTAATTGGATGGTTAAGGTTTCTTCTATTGGCTCACTTGGGATCTATAAATGATGGCTTGTCCCATGCCCAATGTGGTACACTTGATCTCTCTTCAAATCTCTCAAATACAAAGCCTTAGCCAATTGTTATTCTCCATTGCATGTACCAATCCCTATCGAGGTCAAGAACTTCACTTTTGGATGAGCTGTAGCTATGACCATCTTAAAGATGTTGATGGATGGTCTACCCATGATCCCATTGCAAGCTGAGGGACAATCTACTATCACAAAATCTACCTCCTTCTCTACTACATTCTCGTCATCTCCGATTTGCAAATTCAAAGTAACAACTCCTTATACTTTAACAAGTTGCTAGTTAAACCCATACAAATTGTATTTATAGGGTTGCATCCTATAGTTCTCTAACTTTGAACGCATTTGATCAAATGTATACTTGAAAATGATATTTGTCAAACTTCTTGTGCCAACCATAACCTTTCTTTCTTCAAATTCAACCACTTTGATCGTAGTGATCAGCACATCATCATTAGGAAACCATACCCCTTGCATATCTTTGTCAAAAAAACAAATAATAATCATATCATCTACCCTATATATTTTACCTCAAACATTCAATACATGATCTCCTTATGGGTATACTGAGCTTGACATAGCTAACGTACTTCCTCTTCCTCCTTTTGGTCCTCTAAAGATTACATTTATCACCCCTCTAGGAGCTCAATTATCGCCTCCATTATTCTCCCGAGCTACTAACTTTAGGTTATTGTTCATAACTTCACCATTACGGGCTTGTTAATCAATCCTCCTCCTTTAGGTAGGATGCTCTATTCTCTCATCATTATCAACAATAAATTTTTTGAGATATTCTCTTTGCACAATATCCTCAAGCGCATTCTTCAATTGAATACACTCACTAGTGTTATGACTGTAGTCACTATGAAAATCACAATATTTGTCAAAATTTTTCCTAGAATAGTTATTTCCTATCCTTTTTAACTAAGCTAAGAATCCTTGATTCCAAACTTCCATTAGAATATCCGACAAAGGTCAGTTCAAAAGTAAGTGTACAACATAGGTCGGAATAGGTCATTTCCAATTTCCCTAAGGTCTATGATGAGTGTAAAATGACACTCATCTACAATGTCCTTTTCCTTAACATTTTGAGCAATTTTTATATAAATTAATTAAACTTATCATTAATTTGAGTTATTTTTTATTTCAAGACTCAATTGAAGTGATATGACAAAAAGATGAGAATTTAGGTGATTTTTGGAGAGAATTTCATCCATTTTCAAGGATAGTTTGTAGATGGTAAGGGTTAGAGAGAATTTATTTATAAAAACAAGCAAGAAGATGACCGTAAGTATGTACCACAGTGTTCCTTAGCCATGGATCCCTTATTTATAATTACAATTTGAATTTTGAAGGATTTTTAACAAAAGCATGCCTATGGTCACCTACTACAGCCATGTTCTCTTGGTAATTAATTTCAAGACAATTCTAACAAGAAATATTGCAAGGTGTTGTTCATACCCAACCACCACAGTCGTATTCATAGCCATATATGTCCAATTTGCTATGATATCCTTGCCATTTGGAAATCATTTAGTCCAAACATTATAAATAAAAGATAAACAATTGTATCTAAAAGAGAGAGAGAAGAAGAGAACGAGAGAATAGGGAATAGAAACACTCATGTAATTATGAAAATTGTTATCTTTTCTATGACTCTAGCTTAGAAGCTGCAATTTCTAAATCTATGAACCATTGAGGTAATAATTTAGTGTACATAAATTGTTTTATTTTAACATAATCTTCTTATTTTTATTAATTCAATTACATGTTTAATTTGAATTAAGTTGTTATTTTAGAGTCTCAACTTGATTTATCCGATATTATGTATTGAAGTTGCAAAGCTAATACATGATTAGATCTACTATAATTGAAAGTATTTTCTATAAGGTTAAAGATAAGTTATAGGTTTCTTCTAAAATTAAATTATTTATTATTTGTATGAAGGATTCCTATTCTTAATGCAGTTCTAAGGAGTCCTATCCTAGAATCAATTCAGGTAGAATGTAATTAGAATTAGCATCTAGTAGAGAAGTGATTCCTATTAGATTAATGGTTGAATTCCCTTGGTTAATAAAAATAAGAGATTCAATTAAATTCCAAAAGATTCTACATGTTACACTCATAGTGATCAACATCTAGATATCCCAATTTATGTTATTTAGTTTATTCCTATTATTACATTGTTAGTTAATCTTTTAGTTAATTTCTAATTCTTTTTTTATTTAGTTTATCAATTATATTGCAATTCAACATAGATTAGAGTTATTAGAACAGGTGAGTAAGTATTTCGTCCTTGAGGAATCAATAACCTAAGACTCTTATAATTCTTCATACTATTACTTGATAAGTGCATTACCTAATAACATAGTATACTCCATCAAGTTTTTAACACCGTTGCCAAGTACTATTGATCAAGAAAGCTTGTTCCTTTATTACTCTATCATTTTAATTTTTATTAGTTTTCTAACCTAAATTTTCTATTTTGTGTTGAGGAAAATTTGTAGCGATGGCTATGAAGCAAATAAAACCATCTTCAACTATATTAAGCCATCAACTAATGGAGCTAACTCTAGTATTACAAGATTAGATGTCACTACAAATGAATTTATGATCTCACCAATTATTATTAAGATGGTTTAGTAGCAATTGCGATTTGAAAGCTCTCCAAAGGAGGACCACATGTGCATCTTGCCATCTTTTTGGAGATTTGTGTGACTTTCAAAATAGGAGCTACATATGATACGATAAGGTTTAGATTGTATCCATTCTCTTTGCAAGGAAAAGCAATGCAATGGTCAACCTCACTACAAAAGATTCTATTACTAGGGATTTACTAACAAAAAAATTTTTACAAAAATATATCCTTTAGCAAAGATAGCTAAGCTTATGAGTGATATCTCATCATTTACCTAGTCTTACAAGGAAACAATTTACAATGCTTGAAAGCATTTTAAGGAGTTCCTTAGAAAATGCCCAAACTATGCTTTGGCACTTTGGATGCAAGTACAAACTTTTTACAGTAGATTGAATTATGGAACTAAACAATTTGTTGATGTGTTTACAAGTGGTACATTGAACTCAAAGATGCTTAGTGAAGCGTATGCATTATTTAAGAGCTAAGCCATGAATAGCTACCATTGGGAAGGTGATAAACTCAATAGGAAGAAATCAACATTGAAGGATGAAAAGTCCACCACAACCTTAGTGGTACAAGTGGCGGCACTACACAAAAGGTTATATTTTTATACAATACTAGTACAACATTCTATGATGCCCAATGTAGTTAACCTAGGAAGATACGTAACACCTTATTATGGTATGAATCAATGGGGTTTTCAATGTATACCTTTTAATGACCATGAAGAATAGGGGAAGGAGTGTTTCTCTTACGCAAGTAATTCTTTTTATTCAAATCCACCAAGGAATGACAATATTCCTTAAGGATTCTAAACTCACCCTCTAAAAGAGGAGAACTCAAAACTAAAAGAGATGTTGACTAGGTATAGGCAAAATAGTGATGTTAGACTATTGAGTATTGAAAAGCACATAAAGCAAATTGCTAAGGTTGTAGTCAAAAAGTAAGAGCCTTTGGTACAAGCTCAAGTGGAAGTCGTTACCTTAAGAAGCAATAAAGGAGTTATAAGTTTCCAAGCAACCCAAAAAGACACCAATCAACCCTAAACCAGTGATATAAGGGGAGAAGGATAAATTTGCAAAAACCTCTGAACTACCTAAAGAAGAACCAAAACCCCTAAAGGTCAAGGAATATAAACCAATCACTCCATAACCTTAAAGGTCAAGGAAGGAACACTCTAATGAGCAGTACAGTAAGTTTCTAGACTTATTTAAACAATTGCACATTAATTTACATTTTATGGAAGCATTGTCGCAAATGCTTAAGTATGCAAAATTTCTAAAGGAGCTACTCTCCAACAAAAAGAAGTTAGAAGAATTATCTACAGTCATGCTCAATGAGGAGTGCTAAACCATCTTACAAAACAAGCTTCCCATAGAGCTAAGGGATCTAGGGAGTTTAATTATCCCTTATCTTGTTGGAAATCTGTCCATTAAACAAACATTAGCGATTTAGGTACTAGCATAAATTTAATACCTTATAAGTTATTTATACAGCTAAGCCTAAGTGAACCTCAACCAACTAGGATGAGTTTACAACTCGCTAATGGATCAATAACATATTCTAAGGGTATAATTGAAGACATGCTTGTTAGATAAATTTATATTTCCTATTGATTTTATCATATTAGACATTGACAAGGATATTGAGGTGCCACTCATTCTAAGTAGACCCTTTTTAGCTATAGTTAGAGCTATTGTAGATATTGGCAATGGTAAGCTTACATTAAGGGTAAGAGAAGAAGAGATGGTAATTAAAATCAAAGAAGCAATGAGAAAATATGCTTGACAAGATAACACATGTTTTAGTCATGATTCCATTAATTGCTTTATGTTTGATACTTTATAGGAATTATTGTCTAAAGATCCTTTGGAATCATGCTTAGCACGAGGAATTCATGATGAAGAATCTAGTGATTTGAGTATAGCTAAAGTAGAATCTTAGCTAGAAATCAATCCTCCAACTCAGGAGCAAGGAGTTGAATGGTTTAAGTATGTGAAGGAAGTGAATTTGAAGCCTTCTATTGAATAACCATTAGATCTAGAGCTGAAGCAACTTCCAAACTATTTGGAGTATGCATTCTTAGAGGAAAACTCAAAGTTGCTAGTAATAGTTTCCTCAAGATTGACTACATAATAGAAGAATAAACTCTACAGTGTACTGAAGGATCAGAAGAGAGTGATTACATAAAAGATTTTCAACATCAAGGGAATTAGTCCCTTATTCTATACACGTAAGATCCTGCTTGAAGAAGGTTATAAACCCATAGTACAACTGCAAAGACGTTTGAACGCGAACATGAAGGAAGCAATCAGTACAGAAGTAATCAAGCTTCTGGATGTAAGTATCATTTATCCTATTTCTAATAGTTCTTAAGTTAGTCCTGTGCAAGTTATACCTAAAAAGGGAGAAATGAAAGTAGAAACAAACAAGCAAAACGAGCTAATTATGATAAGAGCTATTACAGGCTGGCAAGTTTGTATTAACTATAGAAAGCTCAATGACACCATAAGGAAGGATCATTTTCCCTTACCATTCATTCACCAGACACTTATACGCTTGTCAAGTCATATGTTTTATTGCCTTTTAGATGGTTTATCTAGTTATTTTCAAATTCCTATCACCCTAGAGGACAAGGAGAAAACTACTTTTACATATCGTTACGGTATGTTTGCATATAGGATTTTGGCTACCATAATGCACTTGTGACTTGTCAGCAATGCATGATGGTATTATTTGATAAATTCATAGAAAATATAATGGAAGTCTTTATGTATGATTTTTCTATTTTTAGGAATTCATTCAATAATTTCCATAGAAACCTTCAAAAAGTATTGGCTAGATGGTGACGAGACTAATTTAGTATTCAATTGGGAAAAGTATCATTTTATGGTATAAGAGGGAATAGTGCTAGGACATAAGATATCTTAAAGAGGTACAGAAGTCAATAATGCTAAAATTGACACTATTGCTAAGTTAGCCCTTCTTACATCTATTAAAGTCGTAAGCAAATTCCTAAGATATGCTGGGTTTTACTGAAGGTTTATCCAAAAATTTTCTAAAATAGCTAGACCTTTAACCCGGTTATTAGAAAAGGATATTCCATTTATATTTTTTTCAAGATTTCTTAGATGCATTTAATACTTTAAAAGATAAATTGACTAACGCTCTTATCATGGTAGCCTTGAATTGGAGCCTACCATTTGAATTAATGTGAGATGTTAGTGACTGTGCTATAGGGGCAGCATTAGGTCAAAGGCAAGAAAAGCATTTCTAGCTAATCTATTATGCAATCAAGACTTAGAAGAATTACCCTACTATGAAAAAGAAACTCCTCACAGTAGTCTTTGCCTTCAATAAATTTAGGTCATATCTTATCTTATCTAAAGTTATTATTTACATTAACCACTTTGCTTTGCAATACATGTTAAATAAGACAGGTGCCAAGCCAAGATTTATCAAGTAGATTCTTTTACTCTAAGAATTTGACTTCAAAATTAGAGATGAAAAGGGACTAGAGAATTTAGCAGCCATCCATCTATTATGCTTTGAAAACCCTTCATTGGAGAAACTCTATGAATAGGAAATCAATGACGAGTTCCCGAACGAAAATCTATACCAAGTAAGTCCTTGGAAACTCCTTAGTTTACTGACATAGCTAATTATATAGTAGCTAGAATTATCTCTTTAAGACTAGATTTTAGACAAAAGAAAAAGTTTTTCCATAATATTAAAAGCTACTTTTGGGAAGACACTTATTTATTCTAAATTGTTGTGGATCAAATAGTACATAGATGTGTCTCTCATTTAAAAGGTTGACAAATTCTAGAATATTATCACTTAAGACCAATAAAAGGACATTTGAGTGAATAAAATGACTCATAAGGTCCTTGAATGTGGTTTTTATTGCCAACACTATTTAGAGATGCCCATAAGTGTATGGAACTTTGTCATAGAAGTCAGACGTATTTTGAAAGAGATAAAATGCAACAGAACCCAATTTTGATTTGTGAAATTTTATATTTGGGGTATAGATTTTATGGGACCATTTCTAAATTTGAATGGAAATAAATATATCCTAGTAGCCATAGATTATTTGTCTAAATGGGAAGAAACGCAAGCTCTACTAACTAATGATTCTAAGGTAGTAAGATAACTCCTAAAGAGTTTGTTCACTAGATTCGATGCTCTTAGAGCATTGATAAGTGATAGAAGAAACCATTTCTACTATGTTTAGCTAGAGAAAGTGTTGAAATAATGTGAAGTCAAGCATCGAATTGCAACTCCAAACCAATGATAAACTAATGGACAAGTTGAAATAGCAAATAGAGACCTTAAATGGATCTTAGAAAAGATCATCAAGCATAGTCATAGAGATTGGTCTTAAAAGCTCGACAATGCTCTTTGAGCCTATAGAACCACATATAAGAAACTGATTAAAACAACCCTCTATTGGCTTATCTATGTTAAAGCATGTCATTAACTTGTGGAAATCATGAATAAAGCCGATTAGGCCATAAAACGTACTAAACTTGATCTAGAGTGTGTATGTGAATATAGGAAACTTCAACTAAATGAGCTAAAAGAATGGGAAGATATCTCCCACAAGAAATTAAGGATATTCAAGGATAAAGCCAAGCAATTTCATGACAACCAAATTAAGTAAGGAAAACAATTACAAGTCGGATATAAAGTGCTGGTATACAAGTCCTAGTTGAAGCTCTTTCCAAGTAGACTTAGATCTAGATGGTTAGGATCTTACACTATAACATGGGTATTTTTGCATAAGGCAATGGAAATCTCAAGCCTCGAAAAGGAAACTTTTAAGGTAAATGGGCATCGACTTAAAATATACCTACGAAGAGAGCTCGAAAAGGAGAATAACCTTAGATATGATCTCCATCCGATCACAAAAAAATAGGTAATTTTGTTCTTAACTGGTCAAGAGAACAACGTTAACTAAAGGTGCTTCCTAAGAGGCAACCCAAGCATGTTTGATTTCTTTTTCGGTAAAATTCTCATTTTGCATCTTTTTTGATTTCGCACTAAGTCAATACAATTGGTTTTTAGATTGTTCTTAAGTGTTTTAAGGCCAATTACAAGAAATAAAGGGGTCATGATGGCTAAGGAAGAGGCAAAAAGAATCATGATTGTGAATTAGAGCATGGAATATAAGGAGAAGAGATAAGTGTAAGTTCAATAAACACCACAGTCCAAGACCACACCTGTGGTCTTGCTCGTGTTCCTCTCATCATGAATTAAATTAAGTATGAAAATTAAAGTTTTAAATTACAAGAAGCCCACGACCTAGAACCATGCCCATGTTCTTAGCCATGTACTTTTAGGATGTGGAAAATGTGAAGTCGAGAACAAAAATTAATTATGAGGTGACCACAGCAAATGATCACGCTTGTAGTCACACCTGTATTCCTCTCCTTGAATATTCAAAGGAGTTTACTGAAGTAGCCACCATGACTATGGCCACTAACTACGGTCGTGGTGACACCTGTATACTCTAATTGCCAATAAGCAAGATGTGTCCAAATCTTAATTTCAAGAAAGTGAAGTGCACTTTCCTATTTTGAACCTCTCTTATATAAAATCCACTTTTCTCTTCCTAATTCACTTTCCTATTTACTAAGATGTAATGAATATTCAAGGACATCTCCTAATTTACTAATTTCCTAGAGTGAAAATATTATTGCAACTTTCCTTAAAATTTAGTTGCTTCATTAAAATTTCATTGATAATATAGGAAACTAATATTTAAAATTAATTTACACCTTAATTAACCTTATTGCATCCTAAACATCCCTCTAAGTATAGGGTCAAGTAGGGACTAATTTCCCAAATTCTAAGTAATCGGAACAGTTTTTTGATTTCCGAGAGGCGGATCATGTCCTATGCAAAAGGTCACAACTTTCAATTTTCCCACTTGTTAGAAGCTCAAGCAGTAGCACGAATGATAACTGTCACATTAGCCATAATTACACCGCAGGCCATAATAACTATTAAAGCCTTGGCAAACGTTGGATCTCTATCTCAAAACATGCATCAATAATCTGCACCATCTTCTATTTAACACATCATTTCCAACAAAGTATTTAAGAGTTTTTGGATAGCAGAATCAAACTTTACAATCGCACTCATAAGCTTTCTCTTACTTTTGATATTTTAGTCTTCAACTTCAAACTCTTTAAATGTTGTGAATTTATAACCAATTAGGTATGGTTTACAATGTAATTCGTTGACTTATCCTTTCGGATTCTAAAGCAACGAAGACTGAGGCCACTTCTCCCCCCTAAAAAAGGAGTTAGACGGCGTGTTCCTTAGGTAATTCAGCCGATAGTGTAGTGGAGAAATGGGACAAACTCACCCAAATCAATTCCCTTGTAATAGATACTTGCCCAGATGATAAGGAGGGAAAATCTATGGCTAGGTATTTGTACAATAATATAGTCTACTTCTGTAATTCACTAGACGGAGTAACCAGTACTGCCAATAAGGCCCTTGTCTCAAAATATAACAAATACTGGCAAGACCTTCCAAGAGCATAGAATATTAGGAGGTTGAGAGAAGAAGAAAGAGTATGTTTTCTAAGGGAACACAAGTTCTACATCTATCTGAAGTATTTGTACAACAATTTTGGACTACGTTTCCCTTTTATCAACATTCATTAAGCAAATCTTCAATTATTTTCTAGTCGTGTCGAGTATGTTTTCACCAAATACATATCGGCTTCTAGTGGCTTTCGAAATGATTTGTGAAGAGGTTGAAGTCAAGGTTACGCCTCAACTGTTTCAGTACTTTTTTACGATTAAGAGGGAACCTGATGGCTGGTACTTTACAATGAGGCATGGGTAGAAGTTTATAGATGGATTGAAGTCCAAGATCCATAAGTAGTACAACAAATTCATGTCTATCATTTTAGATGAAGAGTTGGACTTTTGGACAAAATGGACTAAGCCAATCTACATTAAGGATATAGAGTTGATTACAAATGATGCCACTATGGCAAAGAAGATTTAGGAAAGGAGGAAGAACAAAATGTTCTTTTGGGATGCTAAAAGAATGATAAGGTGTTATGAAAGCGGAGAGCTGATCTTTTCCTAGAAGGAAGGTACACTAGTGAGTAACCGCCATACTGAGTATAGCTATAAGAGGAAAGCTGTTCTCATGACTTAGTGAAAGAATTGTTGCCTTTGAGCCTTGCTTGGCATGGAGAGTGTAAGTTCATTATTTTTCCTCACATTAATATTAATATGCTTATTACATATTGCAGATATGGGTGCTAGTAGGGTAACCTTGCCAAACTACTAACCCAAGCTAAGGCCAAGAAGTTAAAGGCTAACAAGCATACAGCCACCACTACCATTACCACTATTATTACCACTCGGCCAGCTATTGTGAAGAAAGTAGTAAAGGAAGGTACAGTGAAGCAAGTAGTAGCCCAAAAGACCTCCCAACCAGCTAAGAAGTGGAAAGGGAGTGAGAAGCCCAAATTGGTCGAGAGTACACAAACTAAGCCACCTCTGGCTAAGAATGTTCCATCAACTACAGAGTTAAGAACTTAAGAATAAGGGTCAAGATGGAGGCCAAGAAGTACTAGGAAGAACTGGCTGCCGAGAAATTAGCACAGTCATTGGTTGCTGATGAGATCTTGAGCCTTAAGGCTAAGGTTGAAGAGCAATACAAGGAATTTGAAGTCTTGAAAGAGGAACTATAGAAGAAAAAAGAAGAGTGTTAGGGATTAGGTCAAACTCTCTGCATAATGAGAGATGAGGAAGATAAGCTCAGAGTACAAATCAAGGAGTTAGAGACCAACAATATAAAGTTGCAAAACCATGTTACCAAGTTAGAGGAAACTGTAAAGAGAGGTACCTTTATCAAAGAGGCATTAGACATCATCACTCCTAATCAGCAATACGAGAGACTCTTATGAAAGAAGTTGTTAGAGGGGGCCCAGGTAGCAAGACAAGAAATCTTCAAGCTTCAATGTTGATAGTTAGTTTTCACTCACTCACCCTATCAAACATTGATACTCAAAGCTTCACTCACTCGTCCATTTAGCTACCAACAGGCTGAATATTCTATACTCTCAACATCTCACCCAGTCACACAAATCCATTGCTAATTTGAATTCAAGGGAATTAGCATGAATAGTTATCACTAACATGGTTATATTTCATAACTACCTACTTTCCCTACATTTTAGGAAATGTGTATAATCAAAATTTTTCCACGTATCTCAATGGTTATTCTAATAATCGCTGCTTCAAACACAACATTCACCCATAAATATGAGAAAGAAACACTATAAGAGCATTTGATACCTCTTAACCACTCACTTTAACTTTCTCTATTCATATTTACTAACTTAAGCATTGGAGTGGCTGTACCAAACTAGCCCCAATACCTAGAGCTTTTCCTTTCTTTACAGGATAATTCTAATTACCAATATCCACCAAAAACAATTGGTGTCGTCTATGGGAATCGAACCCTCAACCACATGTTTAAAAGCAAGTACAAGGAATCTGAAGGCTTGAAAGAGGAGCTGTAAAAGAAAAAAGAAGATTGTTAGGGTCTAAGTTGAACTCTCTACACAATGAGCGATGAGGAAGATAAGCTCAAAGTGCAAATCAAGGAGCTAGAGACCAACAACACAAAGTTGCAAAGCTATGTTACCGAGTTGGAGGAGACTGTGAAGAGAGGTCCCTCTATCGAAGAGGCACTAAACATTGTCACTCCTAATCGACAATATGAGAGACTCTTGCAGGAGAAGTTATTAGAGGGGGTTTAGGCGGCAATAGAGGAAATCCTTAAGCTTCACCCCAATTATGATCTCTCCTACCTTGATTCCACCAACATCAATGACAAAGTCAACAGTTGCGATGAGGGCGATGATGACAAACCAAGCACCGAGATTATCATAAGGGGTGATAAGGAAGCCAGTGTTAAGGATCTCAAGGAAGATGAAGAACATCTGTCAAAGGAAATCCCCTATGAGCAGAAGGAAAAATCCAACTGTTCTAAGACCCCAAGTGCCAAAAAAGAAGTATGCTTTGAGAAAACCCCAACCTCTTATCCAAAGATTACATCTGCTCACTCCGAAAATAAGCCATATGATAGTCTTATACTTATGTTCTTTATACTTAGTACTCTAAGCTAACAAGCCGAGCATTTGTGATAATATTATGATGAATGAGAAACTTATTATTCATATAACTTTGTATTTTCAATACATTTTATTTTACGCATCGTGCTTTCCTAGCATGTATGGTTTTTCTATTAATATGCATGTTTTATTTCTCATGCTCTTATTTTTCAGCATGTTTTATTTCATACACTAAGTTTTTCTTGGCATGTTTTACTTCACACACCTAATAATTTTTAGCATGTTTTATTTCATAAGACCAACTCTTTCGACATGTTTTATTTCATATGCCTTTCTTGCGTCTTTTACAAACATTGTCTGTTAGCCATTTAAGACATAGACTAGTCATTTTAATTGGCTGTAGGATTGATTTATGAAGTTCGTTAACCGTGATAAGCTTGAACTTTCATATGTCCATTCACTGTAAAGTTTGAACTTATTAACTCATTAGTCATAAGTAGATCAAGAAACAAAATAAAACTTCAAATATAATTGTCTCAAATAAGTAGGCTCACCTTCTGAAATAAATGCAAATGAAAATCATCCAGGTAATAAATTGAAATAGAGTTTCAAATTCTCAGCATTCCATGCTCAAAAGATGATTGATCCATCTAACCTCTCTAGTCAATATGCCCCCTCACTAACGACTTCCCGAACCCTGACAAGATCCTCCCAATTTGTGCTGAGCTTCCCTTAGCTTTCTCTCGCACCAATTACCTCTAACTTTTGGCAAACCAAGTCCCTAGGTTGAAAAACCTTATGCTTTACTTTTTTATTATAATACCTTGCTACTCTATGTTGGTATGCCACAACCTTTGCTCTTACAATATCTATAATTTCTTCAATGGTGTCCAAATTTGCTATTAATCCAACTTAGTTAACAATTGCATCAAAATTCTGCGTTCGTAGATTAGGTAGATCTAACTCAATCGACAAAACCACTTCCGTGCCAAATGCTAACCTAAAGGGGGTCTCCCCTATTGCGGTTCTGTAGGTGGTTCGGTACCCCCATAAGACATTCGGCAACTCATTAGCCCATCTCCCCTTAACTTGATCTACTTTCCTCCTTAAGCCATTCAAGATGATCTTGTTAACGGCTTCAACTAGTCCATTCGTCTAAAGGTGTACCATAGATGTATAGTTTAGGAAAATGCCATATTTCTTGCAAAATCTTTGGAACTTCTTGTTGTCAAACTATGGGTCATTGTCCATGATTATCATAAAAGGAACCCTGAATCTCAATATTATAGAGTTAAAAACAAATGCCTCTACTTTCTATTTGATGATCCTCACCACTACCTCAGCCTCTGCCCATTTTGTAAAGTAATCCACAACAACAATTACAAATTGTCACTAGGCGATAAACTTTGGGAAAGGTCCAAGAATATCTAACCCCCCTTGAGCAAAGGGCCAAGGACTAGATAGGTAGCATAATTTAGATAAGGGTGAATGACTCAGCACCTTATGCTTCTAGCATTGTGGACAATGCCGAACAGCTATCCTTACATCTTCTTTCATGGTCGACTAATAGTAGCCGAGTTGCAAAGCCTGGACATACAATTTATGTACTTTCACGTGGTTATTGTATACACCACCGTGCAGTTCAAATAATACCTGTTAAGCATCTCTCTGTGGAAGGCATCGAAGATAAGGTTGTGATGTGCTACGTTTGTACAGCTAACCATCTATCAAGGTGTAGTTCATAGCTTGATAAGCTAATCTTCATGCTCCTTTCTTGTCATCAAGAGGATGCATCTCTCAAATAATCTACAAAGGGATCCATCCAAGACTCCTCTCTTAGGCAAGGAGCCAATTCACAACTCTAAGATACAGTGGATAAACTTTTCTATGGAAGAAATTCAACAAAAAGTTTGTCACTCAGGTCAGGGAATGCCATACTAGCCAACTTTGACAACTTATCGATAGCAATATTCTTATTTCTTGAAACTTTATAGATTGGAAAAAATTGAAATTCTTCTATGAGCGTTCATATTATCAATAGGTACTTGTTCATTTCTTCTTCCCATGCTGCATAACTTCCTATGACTTAATTCACCACTAGTTGTGTTGTTAAATCAAAGAACACTTCAAGTTTCTCAGCACCAATGTCTTTTGCCATTTTAAGTCCAATAATCAAAGCCTCATATTCAGCTTTATAGTTGCTAGCTGGGAATCTGAATTTTAAAGCATAATTAACTTTAATGTTGTAGGAGCCTTGAAGAACAAGGCTTACACCACTTCCTTCTCTTATTGTAAAACCATCCACATAAAGGTACCATATGGGTTTCTTAACAACCTCCACACTATCTTCTTCACTAATGAACTCGGCCAAAAAGTCTACCAACACTTAAGCTTTTAATGTCGTTTTGGGTTTGTACTGTACACCATAGACACTTAGCTCTAAGGCATATTTCATCATCCTCTCGGAGGAGTGTAGCTGTTACAATGCTTACCACAAAGGCTGGTTTGTAAGGATTATAATCTGGTGAGCCTCAAAATATGGTTTCAATTTTCTTGTTAAGAGAACCATTGCTAAAACAAACTTCTCAATTTTCATGTACCGATGCTCTAGCCCTTGCAAGACATGACTCACATAACAAACAGGTCTATGCTCCTTGTAGTCAATTTAGACCAATACAGAAGAAAGAGCTCTACAGCTGACTGATAAGTACAAATATAAATTTTCTCCAAAGATAGGTGTCGAAAGTATCGAAGGTGACACGAGGAATTCTTTAAGATCAATGAAAACTCTTTCGCAATCGTTGGACCATTTGAATTCTTTCGGATTCTTTAAGATTTTAAAGAATTCTATGCACCTATCCGCGCTTCTCGACATAAACCTATTGAGGGTGGTTATTCATCCAATGAGTTCCTGTACTTCCTTGACCATATGAAGGGATTTCATGTTTATAATCGCCTCAATTTTTCTCGGGATGGCTTCAATGACGTGCCGAGTGACCATATATCCTAAAAACTTTCTCGAAGTTAAGCTAAAGATGCACTTCTATAGGTTAAGCTTCATGTTGTATCTCCTTAGCATAGCAAATGTCTCCTCAAGATCAACAAGATACCAATCCTCTATCACTTCACAATCATGTCATCGACATTTTAGTAGATTTAAGGTTTGAACATCTTGATAACAAGTCTCTAGTAAGTTGCACTAGCTTTTTTTAGCCCAAAGAGCATCACCATATAACAATACATTCTAAAATTAGTAACAAATGATGTATGGACTTCGTACTCCTTGTCCATCTTAATTTGGTTGTAACCCAAAAAAGCATCTATAAAAGAAAGTAATGTATGTCTAGTGGTTGAATTTACTATCTAATTGATTTTCAGCAATATGAAACAATCCTTGGGATAGGCCTTATTGAGATTCATAAAGTCCATGTACATGCACTACTTACCGTTGGACATCTTAACTAGTACACAATTAGCTAGCTAAGCCAAATAAGGCTCTTCCTGAACAAATCCTATCTTCAATAGCTTCTAGACTTCTTCTTTTATGATTGCTTATCTCTTGGGGGTAAAATGCCTTTTTTTTTTTTTTTGTTAGATTACGATCAACCTAGAGCTTGTATACCATAACATCCCTTGGGATACCTAACCTGTTTGAAGAGGACCATGAAAACACATCAGCATTGACTAACCAAAAGTTGATCAAACTTTGCCGAATGTCTGCCAACAAGAGTTTCCCTATCTTCATTGTTTTCCTTGGGTCATCTCCCAAAGAGATTTCTTCCATATCATTCTCGACACTTTCTATGCCAACTAACTTTCCTTTTAGACAAGTTTCTACTTAAAATGCCTCTTCTCGTCTTAAGCCCCTCGTGTATAAAGACCTTACCAACTACTAATCCCCTTTGCACATGCTGACTCATGTAGAAGTAGGGAATTTAGCTTTGAGATGTACAGCGGAAGGAACAATGCCAAATAGGTGTTAACACTGCCATCCCATGATCATGTTGTATGGGGATCAACATTTGATGATGAGGAAGTTCACTTTATCCTCTATGACATGTTCGTCATCTCCGATTTGGATCAACAAAGAAATTACTCTGGCTATCCAGACAGGTTAATTGTTGAATGCATACAAATTGTACTTATAAGATTTTAGCTATGCTTTAATCTTTGGTCTCATCTGGTCAAAAGCGTGCTAGAAAATAATGCATGCCAAACTTCCAATGTCAATAAGAATTTTCTTGACCTCGAAGTTGGTAACTCTCATACTAATAACAAGTGCATCGTCATGCGGCCTCTAGATGCCCTTGAAGTCTTCCTCTGCGACAATAGTGTTGATTAATCTATTGGGTGCTCAGCTGGAACTCCTGTCCCTTGCATCTCTCTAGGTAACAGCTGGCTGAGTGTCATTCTCCTATTCCTTATGTCTTCTCTAAGATGGTCACTCGATAGTCTCAGCATCATGCGCTAAGAACTTTCACAAATGCTAACGTTGAATGGCATCCTTAATTGCATTCTTGAGTTAGATGCATTCATCTGTGTTATGGCCTTTGTCGTGGTAGAAGTCTCAATACTTATTGGAATTCCTCCTCAAGGGATTTCCTCTCATTCTTTCCAGCCACTGTAGACTTCCTCTCTACTCATATACCTCCATTAAAATGTCCAAAATTGGATGATTGATAAGTATATAGGACAAATATGTTAAAATCTTTGGTCTCTTTCTCTCAGCATCCAAACTTTGATTGTTATCTCTCCAATGCCTATCTTTTGCACTACTTAATGCATCTTGGGGGTCAAACACACGGAGAGGCATCACAACAAAAATAAGAAAATAAAATAGGGGATTTAGTGAATTCGTGAGCTATCGAGCTGGATATGATGCACCTATAAGACCTAACACAACCTAAGACTCGCCAAATATGATGCATCGGTCCGAGTAATAGGGTTGCTCACCACAATCCTTGCTAAAGGGATTGATAAGAGTAGGTAGAGGAGAGTTTTCCAAGAGAAATGTCTCAAAGGTTTTTCATTAAATATCAAAAGTCTCCTAAAACCCTATACATGTGCTCTATTTATATATAATGACAAACTTATAAATAAAATGATTAAAAAGGATGCCCTAGTGGCATTCCTATAAATAAAAAAATAAACATGAGGGTAATTTAGGAAAAATACAAAAAATAAGACATCTAAATAACATAAACAAAAATAAGCGATCAAATGAGATATCCACAAGAGAAGTGGACAAGTTCGACTTCGGTATTTGATAGGGTCAGTTGGGGTCAATACCCCGAATCCTATCATCATCCCCCTCTTGAAAAAGTTTTGACCCAAAACTTGATAAGAGGTTACTCTAACTTCCACCTAGATCAAAAACAAATCTGCAAGAGCAAAATAAAAGTAAACTACAATAACTCAGCTCAATAATCAAAGCAAACATAGTCCGGTGCTCCTTCCACTCATCAAGAGCACGATCAATCAAGCTCTTCATTAGGCACCCTTCCTTCCACTCATCGTATACCCTGTCAATTATTCCTAAATAATTCCAGTAGCTATCAATCAAAGAGAATAACATAACTTTAAGTTCAAACATGGAATGAGCTCGGGGAGTCTGAATATGTAGAAGCTCAAACTGCTCCTCAAATTGATTTTCAGCAATCATTACCTCATCCGCTTCCTCACAACTAGTTTCCTCTTTGGTCACCATAGATGGTGTAATAATCCCTTCATCGACTTCTTCTTCCCCCTTGATGGCCTCTATGGGGATTTTCTTCTCAGCTCTCCATCTCTCTATTAAAGTCTTCACAATCCTTAAATCATCTTCAAGATTAGCTAGGGAGATAGGATGGAGTACAACTTGTTCTTTATCATAGAAGGAATAAGTATTCTTCAAGGGTGTATAGCTCAAGTTATGCCTCGTCTTCCATAAGGAACCCAAACACATATAACAATCATCAATGTTAGCAACATCAAATAAAACTTCATCTTGAAACTTTCCAATGGAGAAGGCTATGGCTATTCTTCTTTGCTTCGTCACTCAAATCACTTCATCATTATAAACAAAGTCATACGGATTTGAGTAGTCTATAGTTTTGTAGCTCAATCTTTCAATAACAATCTCAGAAATAAAGTTCATAGAATTGTGGTTAACCGAAATTAGTATAATACCCTGTTCAAGTATTCCCTTAATGTAGAATTTTTCCATTAGGGCACCGCAAAAATGTAGCTCTCTTGTTAACTTCATAGTAACAATTAGCTTGTCAATTAAACCCAATAGCCAATTTCACCGTACCGACCACTATGTGAAGTTACATGAGTACATGCGCCCACAGTTTTGGTAGCTTTAGAGGATACGAGTGTGATAACAATTATACAATCAACACAATGTAATTCTTGAAAATAGACAATATTCGCTCTTCATATATGTCTTTGTTGCAGCAATATTTACGACGCAAATAATTAAGCAGTATTCACACAATGACTAGTTTATCTCTACTGCAGCCTTAAACACTTGATAACAGACTCGCAACCATCCACAAGGCAAGCTTGGTAATTGATAGCTCATGCCCACTCTTGCACAGTACTTGGCACTTATAACACAACAACACCAACTTTAAAGCTTCAACCAAGTTAGCTTGGTAATCCTTAAGAGAACATCAGGTCGGACACCCCAACATTAGCTCAACATGACAGCAATTTCTAGTCATCTCAATAGTTGTGAAGATACTAAGTTCAGCTTGGCACTTTAGTTCTCTCTACACATGATAGCAGCCACCCCGATCTCTTCCTAGTAGTTCGATATCTATTCACAACTAGACAGCTCGATATTTTGCTCAGTCAATCAATTAGCATGATAATCATACAGCTCACCCTTACTTCACACTTTCACCGACAACTTTCTCAACTCGTCACACTTTCAACTCAATGTTTAGCTCGTTGCAGTTAGAGATAACCCGGCATTAAGCAAGTTAATTAGGCACCGACTAGAATACTCGACCCTTAAGCTCAGATCGTTCACTTCAACAAATTTAATTCGGCTAACGATTGCCTGACCAAGTTGGCTCTATGATTTTCAATTGAAGCAATTCAATAATTGAAGAATAGTTCAACACTTCTACTCGGACTTGAGAACTCGATCATGTAATCTCAGCTCGGAAACCTAGAATTTAGTAGTGCAGACGAATCGTTCAACTCTGGATATCAAGTTTAGGTCGAAAACTTCTCCATTACACAACAGTTCGGCTCTGCACTTAATTCAACTCGGCAAGGCAAGGGAAACAACTGCTGTCGAAGATCGAATAGCAACAGTTCGACACGACGGCAAGTTGCTCAGTCAAACAACACAGCCACAACAAGTTGGCACCTCGGATCACTAAAGTCAACTCGGCATATACTTAGTCACAACAGCTTGGAGCACAGACGACTACAATTCAGCTTGGCATCAACTATAGTTCACTAGCTTTAGGACAACTCAGTACTTCACTTCCAACACGTACACAAACAAGATTGCACACACTAGAGCTCGGCAATGGAGGGATTGCGTGAAACTTCAGCTCGGCTATTGTGCAGTTCGGCCAATAAGTATCAGCACGGCAACAGCTACTCAAGTATGGCTGCACGGGTATGTCATACGCACTGTACACAACAAATCGGAAAAAGGTAGTGCAACAACACCGTGGTTGGAGTACAGCAATTCGGTGACACTATGTATTCCCTGATCAAGCTACAGCTCGGTACGATTACACCTATTCAACCTTCAATTCAGCTAGGTCACCTTAGCTTAGACACAACAAACCAGCTCGGCAACGATTTTATAGATCACCTCGCCTCTATTTCAGTGGCTCGGCGTGTACGCAAAACAGCTCAGATAGTGCTTCACTTGTCAATTGTACAACAGCTAAGAACCTGAATTAGCTCGGAACAGTTCGCTTCGACAGTTCGGGTTGAAACAGTTCGGCACTGTCCACACTTATGCGACTCAACTCGGCACATCGGATCGCAACAGGTCGATCACTTCAGGACAACTTGATATTATTCACTTCTGCACTTCTACGGAGAGCTTGGGTGTGCACTAAGTAGCTCAGCAACTAAGTTCAATTAGCTTAGCGCTTCGAATTGGAACAGCTTGGAGCTCGGGCCACTACTTCAGTCTGGATTGGCAAAGTTCACTCGGCTCGGATGCAGGATTCACTTAGGCCATTCGGACTAAAACAGTTTAGAGCTTGGATCACTACCCTAGTTCAAGCCGGCAAGCTCGGATCTGCTCCAGTTCAGCACAATTACAACTGAATCAACTCGGGTACACTCTACAAGAGCTTAGTACAAGAGCTTAGTTCATCAACTGTACGGTGCTCGTACACAACAAATTAATGGCTTCGTATCGATGTAGGTTAGCAATCCTAGCTTCAACTATACGTCACAATGGCTCCATCCACCCACGCACCACACACTATCAACACTCACTCCCTCGGTGGATCAACACTCACTCCCTCGGTGGCGCAACACCATACGCAACCCATGAACGCTAACTCCGGCGACTGTCACCAACACAAGTTACAGCTGCAATTTCACACTCAGCACCAGCAATTCTTTACACTGCTTCGGCTACTTCACTTTATCAATTACAGCTATGAACTTCAGCAGTTTTTAACCCAAAACAGAGTAGCACTGCCATAACGATACACTACTAGCAAACCTACTCAACTCCAACGATTACCAGACCAAAACACACGAACTCACATACACACAATTTACCACTTGCCGCTATTCGCAACAAGGATCTGCCATAACTACATAAAAACCCTAATCGCAAAAGTCAATAGCAACTCACACAGTAACACCACAACCAGCGTCACCACTACACGATACTACACACCGCTGTTCAATATACAGTAACTCTTGACACTAACCACAGCACCTTTGTCGGCTATCGCTACCACTGCCACAGCAATAAACACCAAACCTTCCTTTCAAATACAAACTCTGATCATCAATTCGACTGCCAACCACCCACTTCACAACTCACTCTTAACCTATGAGAGTAGTAGTACTAGAGACAATGAAGCTGTAGTGTGACAGTAGTGACTCCTACTAGCAATACTTGCTGCAATATTTGAGTGCTTGGGCCTAAACCCTAGTGACTCTCAAGACTACTTGCAATTTCAAAACCCTAAGTCACGGTCTTCATGTATCCATCGCAACACAGCAAATATGCCTACTGTGAAGTTCGCAAAACCCCAACAAAGGCCTTTACGCGTCCTTCAACACTTTCTTTTCCAATTGAAAGAAAACACCACAATGTAGTATCATATCCTCAAATCTTAATTCTTTGGTAAATAAACTATTCGTAGCACAACAAAATCAATGAATCGGTACTATCTCAAATACAAAATAGTAACTCCAGCATACTCACTATGGTAGTTATGAGAAAACACAACAGCTACCAATAGTACACAAACAAAAACTTTATAGAACCTAATATGCTCCCTTATCAAAACCGTGATCTGATACCAAGGAAGCTAATGTGTCTCCAAGGTCAAACACACGGAGAGGCACCACAATGAACAAAAACAAGAAAATAAAATGAGGGGTTTAGCGAATCCGTGAACTATCAAACTGGATATGATACACCAACAAGATCCAACACGGCCTAAGACTCGCCAGATGTGACGTATCGATCCGAGTGATAGGATTACTCGCCACAATCCTTGCTAAAGGAATTGATAAGAGTGGGTAGAGGAGAGTTTTCCAAGAAAAAAGTTTCAAAGGTTTTTCATTAAATGTCAAAAGTCTCTTAAAACCTTATACATGTGCTCTATTTATATATAATGGCAAACTTGTAAATAAAATAACTAAAAAGAATGCCCTAATGACATTCTTATAATTACAAAATAAACATAAGGGTAATTTAGGAAAAATACAAAAAATAAGACATCTAAATAACATAAACAAAAATAAGCGATCAAATAAGATATCTACGAGAGAAGTGGACGAGTTCGGTTTCAGTATTTGGTGGGGTTGGTACCTCAAACCCTATCACTTCTCCTCTTGTCATTTTTCCTATCTCCTTTATTTTGATTGGCTTCTCACCAAACCTTTATGTTGTCTTCTTGTCGAATATATGAGGTAGCCTTCGCCTTAAACTTAACAAAAGTTCTCAACTTATTCTTTGCGAGAGACTTGAAAAAGTCTTTATAAGGCTTGACTCCATCAATTACAATATTAAAGGTCACACTTATGTCCAATTCAGAGATCTAGACTATCTCAACCATAAAACTAGCCAAATAATCTCTAATTGACTCATCTGATTGTTGCTTGATTATATTAAGGATTGAAGAATCCTTCACAAGAAGCTTACTTGCAAGGAAGTACTGAAGAAACACTTCTATTAGTTCTTCAAAATAGGAAATGGTGTTTGATTTCAAATGTTTGAACCATATACTAGCCACATTCCTCCAAGTTGAAGGAAAAGTTTAATAGACCACTACATCACTTAAACCGTACAACTTGGCCAACGTGTGGTAATACTCCAAATGATCTTCAGGATCTTTCGTCCCATCATAAGTTTCAAACTACGACAGCTTAATGTGTCGTGGTATCACTTCCTCTAAAACCTCAAGAGTGAAGGGGCTCTTCTTAATTTGGAACTGCTTGCTTGTGGCAATAAGGGTGTTGACATGCAAAGGTCCATCATGGTGCACTTGCTGCGATTGCTTGCCTTTGTCAATTTTTTTTAGTGCAGGAGCCAAAGGTCCTATCGCAACCTTAGCTTGCTTTTTCAACAATTCAGGTGAATAAATTGAGTCATCACTGTTCTCAACGTCGTGATCACCATGCTCTTTGTTTTGAGTTGGGTGAACATTATTATGGAGAAAGTTAAGGATCTGTTCATGTTTTTTGTTTAATTCCTAATTTTCTTTGGCCAAATCAAGCAAAGTTGCTTGAACTTAGCTAGACGTTGCTCGTTAGTATGCATACTCCTCTCTTCAAGGTGTTGGGAGAAAGTGCCAATACCTAAACTCTTAGTCATTCTCATTTTCACCATATAGGTATATTTGAGAAAAAACAGACAGCGCTAAATGTTGTTGGTAGATTTTGGTGATTAGAATTATGCTGCAAAGAAAGGAAAAAGCTCTTGGTAATGGGGTCAGTGTAATACAGCCACTCCGATCCTAAGTTAGTAAATATGAATAAAGAAAGTTAAAGTAAGTGGTCAAGAAGTATCAAATGCTCTTATAGTATTTCTTTCTCGCATTTATAAGCGAATGTTGTATCTAAAGTAGCAATTATCAAAATAACCATCCAAACACATGGAAAACTCTTGATTAGACACATTCCCTGAAGTGTAGGGAAAGTAGGTAGTTATGTAATATAACTGTGCTAGTGATGTAATCCCTAAATTTTTTCGACCTAACATCTAAAGTAGACTCAAGAGTATTAGATATTCCTAAAGGTCGACAAGTCCAGTTAAGATAAAACTCTTAAAATAACAACTGAAAATTTAAGCGTGTATAAAACTTTTATATCCTAAATGTACATAAACATCAAAGATTTCGCCCAAAAGTGATAAAAACCCTAAAACTATAACTTCAAGAATATAAAGGCAGTAATTCATCATAACTTACTCTAAAACCCTAATTGACAATATATCCTTAGTATCTTACCAAATCATTAGTAAAAGATTAAAGATAACTTTCAATTATTCATAAATACATATAATACTAAAGTAATCCATTAAAAACTAGGATATTGCATTATAGATCACATCCATCTTCTAATTATATAACTAGGTTAGTATTATAAAGAGTTAAGTGTTTAGTTGATTCTTATATTACATATAGTAGGTGTTAATATCCTAAATAAAATTTTTCATGATAGTTACATTAAGTAACTTGCCAAATGATGTATATAGGATACAAATACCTAGAGGAAGATCTCATTACCTATTCTTACTAATAATTTCAATAAACTCCATATTTCCTTTCATTTCTCTTTTCTTTAACTTTCTATACAATTTTTTTTTTCAACTTCACCCCTCCTTTTCTGTCCACTTCTTCCCCACTTAAACCCCACTTGTCTTTATTTTTTTAAACACAACAACAACACAAAACAAAGCTCTTTTCCCCTTCACCCAAAACCATGACCCCACCGCACCCCCCCCTCTTGTTCCCTTATTCCCATACTTTTTCAACTTCACTTTCACAATTCCAACTACTAAAACAAACCACCATACCATATATACTTGTTTTCTTACTCATATTATAAGGAGAAAAAGGTATGTTATTATGTGATTTTCCATCTTATGTAGTAGTTAGATATATAAGTTAAGTTAGTATAGAAACTTTGTATAATATGTACATATATGTTGTTGAAGGAAAAAAACTCCATATTCATGTTTAGAAGTGTAGGAATACCTATGTAAATACAAGAAGTGAGTACATGTGAAGTGTACATATGAAGGTTTTAGTGAAATCTTTAATATAAGTATAAGAAATCCTTAGTTAAAAGGAAGAGAAACACATATACATATGCTTAAACATGTGTATACAAGAATACACTTGATAAACACATGTATGGATACTCTTATACATGAGTACCCTTTATATACATAACCAAAAGGGAAGAGTATACTAACTATACATATATATACCTTGCTAAATAAGCTCATAAAGTGCAAAAATATGGATTTGGTGAAGCTTTCTTAAGAGGGTATACAAGGCATACGAAAATACATATAAAAATACATATGTAACCGTATGTATATATGGGTATATATACTAGTATACGTATAAGTAAATAAGTATACATACTAGCATATTAGAAGTATAAGTTTATGCATAACATATGTATAAAGTACATAAATATATAAGGATAAGTATACATATGTAATGGATGACATAAGCAATTGATGACATATGTAGTGACATAAGCAATGACATAAGCAATCGATGATATAAACCTAAGATGACATAAGGAAATAATATATATGTATACACATACATATGGGTTGAAACTTCTTTAAACTCCTAATACACATCTTAAATTGAATTAGTTTCAATTAGGCATGTAAATTAGTAAAGACAATGTAAAATCATCTAAGTATAATCATCTAATAGCTAATTAAGTCATTAAGTACTAAAATAGAATATAAACATAAGCAATAAGAATATTTAAACTTCAATAATTAAAATTTCAATGAATTTAGTTTATATCATAAAACACGGGTTTTAACATCCAAAACGGACATCAACATGTGAACGTACATCCGAAAACAATGAAAAATGACTATAAGTTTGTAAATATTAGAAATAAAATGAAAAAGTTATATATGATTAGTAATATGGTTCAATCGGATAAAAAATTGATAATAATTTAAGTAGAATTAGATACTAAAGCAATTACTTATCACTGTTGTCATCTCATAATGATCAGGTGATCCTGACGAGGGCATAGATCTTCCAATTGATTATTATGACTAAAGCAAGTCGTCATGGCCAAGTGAGTAGTTACCCTATGATTCCACGCTTGTATATGATTGTAGCTAATGAACTTAAATGCTTATGTTAATTGAATGTTGTGTGGGGTCGAGAAATGCTTGTGTAAGCTATTATGTGTTGATTTGTGAATTTACCTTAAATATGGATAACAAATTGTTGTTGCATAGTAGTATAAATGATTATTGTATACGATATTGTTTAGTCACAATATAATTGGACTTAACTATACTTGGCTAATAAAAAGAAACTAGCACATGCATCACATAGACCTAAAATCTGGCCATCACATCACACAGGGTAGTGAGAGGTCATTTAGGAGTTGTTATTATAAATTTATTAGTTCTGTATGGTGCACTTATACAGAATGACCTGACCCTGGCCCGTGGGAATACTAAGTGTTGGAAGTGCCAACTGCTTAGCTAAAAGTCAAGTCCAGAGGCCTCTATTTAGGAGTGAGTATGGACTACAGGGGCCTACTCACGATTATATTAGAAATTAGTTTTTATGAAAAAAAAAAAAAAAGACTCGTTGATTTAAATACAAAACGTAGAGTTCCATAGTAAAGTAAGTTCTAGTATAATACCTGAATCTGACTGGTGCCATGTATATTACAACCCTGACTATAGAGGGCGTAAATCTGAGTTGCATATATTGACTAGTTAACAATACGTATTATTTGGCATTCTATTTATTCATTCATTCATATACGTGAATATAATGTATTTATAACTTACTTATGGTATGGCTAAGGGTTTTGCTCACTAAGCTTAGGCTTATATCCCCTTAAACTTTTACTGCAGGATGGCTTATTCATTGAGGCTGGCCGGGGGATGCTAGAGGTTAGTTTAAGGACCTGGGCAAGAACGGGCCATTCAGTATGTTGAGAGAACTGATTCTGTAGACTTTTACTTACATACTTTTATTTTGTTAATAATATAAACCTAAAAGTACTAAATTACTGCTCATTGTAAACTTTGTAGTTTAAATTTTATATAATTATGTTTATGTGATGATATCATGTGAACCTATATGTTCTTGGGAAGCTAGTGATTGTAGAGCCTTGTATATTGTGTGAAGAGTTAATGATTGGAAGGGTAACCAAGCAGGGGTTCTTCATACAGTATACGGCGTCTATCATAACTAGACTGTCCTTAGTTCGTGACAAGTGATAATTGTTCACACTAATTCCCTTGAATTCAAATTAGGAATGGATTAGTATTACTTGCCAAGATACTAAGAATATAGATTATTTGGCCTATCGGCAGCCAAATGGACGAGTGAGTGAAGCTTTAAGTATCAACATTTGACAAGCCAAGTGAGCAAAAACCGACTATCAACAGTGAGTACCCTCACTAAGTTAGCTCATGCATCATATCAAGTTCATTCTATAAGTCATCGATAGTTCCTTAGTACATAATATCCTTAGAGTAGATAAAGGTTTGCTTGTTTATTTCTTTATCCTTAGGCATTTCCATCTTCGTTTTTCATTCTTTCTGCAAGCTTAAACCCACCCCTTACAACTGATCTTATCAATCCTTAGCATAGATCATATCTTCTTGATATCAAAGTGAAGGTTGGTTTGGGTAAGTTGTTCAGTTGTGATTGTTACTATGTAATGTAAAGTGCTATTGTTAAGTGTGCAATGAATACAAGAGGGATTAGTTTAAGCATTTTGGAGAGTATTTGAAGTTTTGTTGTTGTTGTGAGACCTTGTTACCAAATACTCCTTTTTTCCCTATTTCAAGCATACGAAAACAAAGCAAGTATCAATTGGGTTTGTTGTTCTTCAAAGTATTTGTTGTGTTCACAGTTAGTTTGAACTTTCATATGGAGAAGTATGAGTATAAGTTATTTGGCATACAAGGTGGCGTCTATTGTTTCATGGATTCTGAGTTTGTCCTTGAGATTAGTTAAGAAGATGACGAATCCAAGTGTCAACACTAATATTGAGGATCATAATAGCAGTATTGTCTACACTGGACAACAACCCCAAAACACCCCTAGAAGTACAGATGAACGAATTGATGAGATGGCTAACCTTGTAGCCGATTTAACTAAAGTTATTCATAGATTGGCCTTTTGACCTACGAAGGCTATGCAGAACACTCTTCAAGTTGCTCAAACTACAAAATAAATTTTAGCTCGACAAGATCGATGAGGAAGTATAGGAGAATGAGTATAAAGGAGGATTGACTTGGGTGAAGTAGATGAAGAAGGAAAAGAAGTGTACATTGAGGAAGTAGTGTGAGCTCGAGCACTCTGAGCTGCTAACCATATGAAGCTTCAAATTCTAAGCTTCAATGATTCTAGGGATCCAAATGACTATTCGGATTGGGAGGAGAAGGTTGAAGGTGTCATTAATTATTATTAGTACGAGGACCGCAAGAAGGTAAGAGTTGCTGTCATAGAATTCTCTGGATATGCTGCATTATGGTGGAAGAATTTCTAGACCATGAGGAAGCAAAAAGGATATAGGAAAGTCAATACCTAGCCTGAGATGAAAAGAATCCTTAAAAATAGATTCATGCTAAATACCTACTTATAGGACACTTTTGGTAGACTTTAGGAGCCACAACAAGGAAGTCAAACTATTACTGAGTATGTTCAGGAATTCCAAATGCTTATAATTTGATGTAAAGTAGATGAACCATCTACTTAAATGGTGCCTAGGTTTCTTATTGGATTAAGAAGCGATATCCAAGACATTGTAGAACTTCAACAGCTTACTCCATTAGATAAGACTATAAGAGTAGCCCAACGTATAGAACAATAGAGGAGGAATAGGCCAAGCCGACCTCTAGTAAACCAACCTGTCTAAACAAGCTGACTCACTTAAGGTAGTTACCAAGCTCAACAAAGTTCTAAGCCAAGTAGAAGAATAGATGGTAGAGCTAAACTGAAAAGCCAACTGGCTTATGGTAAGGTGTAGTTAAGAACTTGTAAGAAAGGACAAGGATCCAGGAGAAAGACAAACCAGATCAAGTGTTTTAAATGCTAAGGGTTTAGGTACATGGCCACCTAATGTTCGAATAAAAGAACTATGATCATCAAAAGGAGATGTCCCCAAGATTGAAGTGGATAGCATGAATGAAGAACCTGAGGAGATAAGAGAAGTAGAGGAAAAGGTTGAGGTTAATGTCAAACTAGTTAAGGAAAATGTGTTTGTTGAGGATCTAGACAAACTAACTTTGGTTATCTGATGTACGACGAGTATAGAACCATCTACTAAAGAGGAGGAGTAGAGAGAGAACTTATTCAAAATCACATGTAAGGTAAATTAGCAAGTATGTGCGCTTATAACAAACAATGGAAGTTGCACTAATGTAGTATCTACCGACCTAATTAAAAAGCTCAAGTTACCAACTACCTTACACCAAAGCCATATAAATTACATTAGCTAGATAAGAAGGGAGCACTTCATGTCACTCAGCAAATGTTATTATTGATCTTAATTGGAAACTATTTCAATGAAATTTTTTATGACATACTACCTATGTATGCATCTCATGTGTTGCTAGGCAAACCTTAGCTTTTTTATTAGAGGGTTATCCATGATGATTTCAAGAACACATATGTGTTTGAGAAAGATGGTAAGAAGATTACCTTAAACCATATGATGCTAAGCCCAGTTAGCAAGATGCAAGCTAAACTTGCTCAAGTAACCAAGAAGACTTTGATTCTAATAGAGCTTAGCTTCAAGAAGCAACCTTTTTGTTGATCAGACGACTACTAGAGCTGAAGGAGCAAACTAAGCTACCCCTAGAGATATAAGTTATTGGATAAGTATGTAGACATGTTTCTCGAGCAGTTGCTCGAAGGACTACCCCCTTTTTAAGGCATTAACCATTTCATTGACTTAATACCCGGTACTACTATTCCAAATAAGCCATCTTATCGAATGAACCCCTAATAAGCTGTTAAGCTCCAAAGACAAGTCAATGAACTGCTGGAAAAAGGATATGTAAGAGAAAGCTTTAGTCCCTATGTTGTACCAGCATTGCTTGTAATGAAGAAGGATGGTACTTAGCAATTATATGTAAATAGTGTAGCTATGAATAAAATCACAATCAAGTACAGGCATCCTATTCTAAGGCTAAATGATATGTTAGACGAACTAAGTAATGCAAGAGATATTTAGTAAGATTGACTTAAAGTCAAGATACGACCAGATTTGAATGAGGTAAGGGGATAAATGGAAGATTTCTTTTAAGACTAGGCATGGTTTGTCTAAGTGGAGAGTCATGCCATTTAGACTATCAAATACTCCAAGCACTTTTATGAGATTGATGAATCATGTTTTGAGAAATTTGATTGGGAAGTTTATCATTGTCTATTTTGATGACATCCTCATATATAGTTCCGACTTGACTAGCCATATTGAACACCTCTAAGCAGTCTTTGATGTCCTCCAAACAAAAAGATTGTTTGCTAATATGAAGAAGTGTTCTTTTTACTTAGAAGAGGTGGTTTTTTTAGGTTAGGTAGTTAGAGGAGGAGCCCTACAGTCGATTATGAGAAGATTTGAGTAATTATCGAATGGCTAACCCTAACCACTTGTATTAAGGTGAGAAGTTTCCACATACCAACATCCTTTTACTGAAGATTCATCAAAGGTTTTAGTACCATTGTTGTACCCCTTACAGAGTTGATAAAGAAAAACATAGATTTTAGGTAGGAAGAGAAGGAAGAGAGAAGCTTTACTAATATCAGGGAAAGATTGACCTCTGCACTTGTATTGACTTTACTTGACTTTGAGAAGATTTTTTAGCTTAAGTGCAATGCATCTGGTGCAGGCATAGGCGTAGTCTTGATGCAAGAAGATCAACCTGTAGTCTACCACAGTGAGAAGCTAAGAGGGCCTCAGTTAAACTACTCAGTATATGACAAAGAGCTCTTAGCCCTTATCCAAGCACTCCAAGTGTGGTAACATTATCTATTGCCAAGGCAGTTTGTCATTCATATAAATCATAAGTCCTTGAGGTACCTTAGATGTCAGACCAAATTATCAAAAAGATAAGCTCGATGGGTTGAATTCCTAGAAAGATTTAACTTTATAATTAAGTACAAACAGGGCAAGGCCAATGTAGTTACCAATGCCTTATCACTCTAACATGTTCTTTTGACTAAACAACAAACAAGACTATTGAGATTTGCGAACATTAAGGAGCAACATCCTTAAAACTCCTATTTTGGTTTGATATTTAGACGATGTGCCAAAGGAAGAATAGTGGATGACTATCACATAGAAGAAGGGTATCAATTCTGGAGAGGTAAGTTATGTATATTGACCTATTCTTTGAGAGAATTACTTGTTAGAGAAGCTCATTTTGGTAGGCTTTCTACACATTTTCGAGAGAGGCAAACATTTGAGTTGTTGAATGGAAGATTCTTTTAGTCCAAGATGCAATGAGATGTGCATCAGGTTGTTGAGAACTATGTTACTTGCAAGTGGGCCAAATGCCAAGCTAAATAAGGGAAAGCAATGCCTCTGCCAATCCTGACCAGACCTTGGACTGAGTTGAGTAAGGATTTTGTACTCGAGTTATCATGAATTGCTCGAGGCAAAGACTTTGTTATCATCATCATGGATAGATTTGATAAAATGGCACACTTTATGCCTTACTTCAAAACTAACGATATTTTGGCTATTACTTTTCTATTTTTACAAGAGATTGTTTGCTTGTATGTCATGTCAAAGATTGTAGTATTAGATAGAGATCTAAATTTTTTGAACCATTTCTGGAGGACTCTTTGGCATCATATGGGGATTAAACTACTTTTAACACTTCCTCTCACCTCTAAACTGATGGCTAAACAAAGATAGTTAACCATACATTAGGATCACTACTTTGAGCTATAGTGGGGAAGAACTTAATTGATTGGAATGTCTATTTGCCTATGGTGGATTTTGCTTACAACCACATAGTACATGACACCACCAAACAAATATCCTTTGAAGTCATCTATAGCTTCAACCTAGAGTTACCCCTTGACTATGCTCTAATACCTATGCTCAAGCAAGAAGACCCTAACACAAGAGCTCAAGTACAATGTCTACAACAAATCTACCAAAAGGTTACATGATAGAATGACTAAGCTATTAAGAAGTTGAGAGAGAAGAGCAAAGGAAAGAGGACAATGCAGTAACAACCTAGCACTTTAGTATGGCTACACTCAAGTATGGAAAGGTTTCTAAACAAGAGAAAAAGTAGGCTGTTTGCTTGAACTAAAGGTCCTTTCAAAATACTCTAGAAGAATAATGACAACACCTACCAATTGGAACTACCTGAAGACTAAAGAGTTTCTAACACTTCCAATGTTTCATACCTCAACCTCTATCAACCCAAAGAAGAATTAAGCGAGGACTAAATGGATTTGATCCCAAGTTTAAAACAACTTGGAGGAGATGGTAGGAATGAGACAACTAAACCCTTGACCCAAGCTTAAGGTCTTAAAGGACTAACGAAGTGGATTCTCTTACTCCAGCCAACCCCAGCTAAGGTCGAACCAATCTTAACTACCGAATAATTTTATCTATCAAGTTAAGCTGCTTCAATTCTATCAACTATCGTATACTGACCTAACTCACATTCCTCTAACTGCTTAGTTAGCCTTAAAGTTAGCTCTACTCAATCAGTACCAACCACTAGTTTGGCAATACTTGTGTTAAGGGCCCTAAGACATATCTAAGACAGCATCTCCTCGAAAGGACCCTTAAGTCTATTCGGTCCCTAATAGGAATCAACCCCCTGAACTGATCATAAGAAGCCGAGCTAAAGGACTTCAAGGGCTCGTAAGGAAAATACTAACTCTAAGCCATAGTCAAGATGGGGACTCCTATCCCGATCTTACCTCCAACCGACCTATCTATTAGATCCTCACATGTATCCAACATGCTCCTAACCGGCTATGAAGTCCTGACCTAGAAGGTAACCTAGGAAAGGCCAGCTAAGCTGAGCTCTCCAACCAACCACTGGTACCTAACTCCAATTTAACCAACTTCCTAACCAGACTAATTAGCTCCCAACCTGATCCAAATTAGGTCAGCCCCTGACTACCAATACTTCCTGTTTCTACCTATGTTATATCATACTCTTGATGTACAACCATCAAGTGACATGTGTCTTTTGACATAACATTCCAAAATTATTCTTCTTTTCTGTACTAGATATTCTTTGTCCTTTTTACCCCTTTTTATTATGATTTATGTAAAGTAATTGTAAAATACCTTTTTATCTTTTCATACATGTAAAATAACCCTAATGGGCAAGTATAAAAACCCCCCACTTTCCTTGTATGTAGACATTCAGCTTTTTAATACAGAATTACTCACCTTAAGCAACCTTAGTGTTCTCGTTATCATTCAACTCTTATCTATTTCCTTTAGTAAAGAGTAGTGATGAGTAACACTTCAATTCAAATCGGTATGTTATATCTAACGGGTTGTAGGTCGAGTAGGATTAAGTGGTGAGTCATATCCATTTGATAGCTACCTAGACTTTGCTAGTTTCTTTTCTGTTTCCTTTTCGGTTCGTTCGTTTTGGTGTTTCTTCGTGTGTCCGACCCCAGAGACATATCAATCCCTTTACTAGGCAATCTCCAAAACCATACAACTTGTCTATTTGTACCATAAGCATCCTAATGCCCAAATGCTATGTATCCAACTCCATGTAAAAGAATTCGCTACACTAATCATTAATTTCTTTGAATTTTCATTTGTACCCCTTTACTATTCCTTGTACATTACCTCTTTTAGACAATACCCTTTTTACCTTTTCCATTTTAGATAAGATGCCCTAACTTTTCAAGTATAAATGCCATTTTGTAATATGTAGCTGCAACATCATCTAATATTGAATATACTTCTCTTTTCATGAGCATTGCTCTTTGTTTGCTTGCTTACTTCACTCTTATCATAACCCTTAAGCAAGGTTAGGTGGCGAATTCCCTCACTAATCAGCTCGTATGTCATATCAAGTTCACTCTATGAGTTCTCGATAGTTCCTTGGTGCGTAATATCCTTGGAGCGAATCGAGGTTTGCTTGTTTATTTATTTGTCCTCACGCTTTTCCATCCTCATTTTTCAAGGTTTCTATAAGCTTAGACCCACCCCTTATGACCAACCTTGTTAGTCCTTGGTATAGATCATATCAAAACCCGTTATGAAGCTTTATCCAAAAAGAATCTCTCTCAATCAAGCTTCATTGATTGGGAAGTCTTGAAACTTGCAAACATGGAACCTTAGATCCATACCATGGTTAAGATAAGTTGTTCTCGATTCAAGAAGTAGTCTACAAAGAATTAACTTTTCAATTCATAACCACCATGTCATTAGAACATAAGCAAGTCCCTTGTGGAGCTCGAAACACAATTTTATTCTGACTTCAAAACACTAAATAGCCTTTTCATTGTCGAGTTCAAAGTTTTATAAGGATTTATGATTAGGAGTTTGTCTGTTTACTAAAGTTCTACACTCTTCCATGTGAACTACCTCATGGTGTTACCCCCATAAGTTACTTGCTTAAACTAAGCGGTGAGAAAATATACAACCCAAAATTTGTGAGAGAATCTCACCTAATAAATTCAACTCATGGAATCCTCCATTGGCTTCTCATACACACAATTAGCGGAAGAGGAAAATGTACCGGAGTAATGGCTATGCATGAGGTTTTCTTCCTTTATGGCCTTCTAGAAGGACACCCCATGAATCTGTCAATTGCTCTCACATTTTATATGCGACATCAAGTGATGGATTCCTAAGTAAACCAATTAGTTTTTGGACCTTATGTTACCGTCTTGGCCAAGCAACTCAAATTCCTAGTGTATAATCCTTAACTCACTACGATCTGTAACTAACCCTGATGAATATTTCTACATTCTGTCATATGGAATTTCTTCCCAATGAGGTTGATAAATCACCTACTAAAAGGATAGAATTTGAAACTTCCCCTAACAATAAACTTGTTAAGTAAATGAAGAAACTTAAGACACAAATTTAGAAATTGGTTAAATCTCAAAAGATTGTGGAATAATCCTTGAAAAGATTGTTTAGGAGACTAAGCTAGATGATGAAATTTTGTAGTAATCTCACCGTCGAGTCAAGATGAAAATTCCTCCACCAACAGACGAAGAATTGATCAATGTGGTGAGAAGAATGAACCTAAAGAATGATGAGGAAGAGGAAGAAGTGACATCTAAGACTAAAGAAAAGAACCTTCTAAAGGTGATGGAGAAAATTAACTAATTAATGTGGACTCAAAAGATGAAACCAATGTAGAAGATTTACATTTCTTTTAGGAATTTTTAATTGATTTGATGTTTTTTGGTTTCACAATTTTTATTTGAATAAGAATTTAGTTAGTTAGTTGTTTCAGTTTTCATATTTTTAGTATTTTATTAATGTTCTTGTTCATTTAATTCCGTGAATTAATAAAAGTTTCTTTTTCTACATATGATCTTATCTTCTTCTTTTGAGTGTGTTAATTTAGATCTTTGGCATTGATAAATTCAACAACATTGTGTTGTAAATTCTCAATGGACAATTTGTGCAAGTTCTAAATATTCAGGAGAGTATTGTTTTTCCCATGTTTTTATTTACTTCTCCACTATTTTGCTACAATAATTTTGCATATACTTCAAGCATAGTTACATTGAGGACAATGTACTCAATTAAGTATAAGGAAAGGGAATACTATTATTATTTAGAAATCATTGCTTATTTGAATCATTTATTATAACCCCTATTTATTTTAACCCTTAAAAATTTTTGCAATTCCTATTGCTAAAGAAATAGTGCTTATACTAAATTTTTCCTAAGTCACTCTTGCATATGGAATACATTATTAAAATTGAATAGTGGAATTCTTGTAAAGTGAGAGTTACATGTTATTTAGTCTAGGATTCCAGTAAATTAATTAATTAATTAATTATTGTAATTGAGCTTCATTCATATGCTACTTCTAAAATCTACTTAGATGTATGCTTATCCCTTATGATTTTTAGAATTCTATAATTCAGAGTAAATATGTAAATGAAACTTATCTCTTATAATTTCCCCTTAAAAATTCAAATTGCTAAGGGCATAATTAAAAGTAAACCTGACAAATAGTGATTGGTAAGGATAAGTTTTGGTCCCTTAGAAGAGCGAGATTCTTTCCTACTGCTAATTACTAAAAAAAAAAAAGAATGAATAATGAAAAATTGATAAGGACCGGCCTTAGTCCCTCAAAAGAGTAAGGTTTCTTCCCATTGCTAATGAAGCTTTAGTAATTAAATAAGTTAAAAAGCCCATCAATGGAACCTTATTTAGGGGAATGAGTAGATACAATATATATTTACTCTTGATTATGATATTCGACAAAGTTGGGAGAGATTTGTATACATCTTAGCTAAATGGAAGGGAGTCGTATATGGTTTTTACCCAACTAGATAAAAATCAAACTAAGTCAGGATGAGAATCCTTGGTTAAATGATAGGGTTAAAAATCAGTATATAAGAATTAACCGTTGAATTATAATATTGATACCCAATATGCAATAAAAAAGTGAACAAGGAAAAAGAGTGTACAAGTGACTAAAAAATTTTAAGGGATGCAAATCTATATGTGGGAATAATTCTATTTTCTTTTATTATTCTTGAATAATAGTAGTTCATCCTGAAAGTTCTTGTTCTAATTTTTTCTAATCAATCCTTGATAAAGATCAATTTATTGGCTTGAGGATAAGTAAATGTTTAAGTGTAGGAAAATTTGATGAGTATAATTTTACACTCATCCACCATGCTATTTTCCTAAATATTTTGACCAATTTTGATATAAATTAATTAAATTTGCTATTGATTTGAGTTATTTTTTATTTAAGGACTCAATTGAAGCAATATGCTGAAAAGCTGAAAAATTAGGTATTTTTGGAGAATTCATCTACTTTGAAGGATAATTTGAAGATAGCAAGGATTGGAGAAAATTTGTTCAAGAAACAAGCAAAGAAAACAGTCATGGGTATGCACCAAGGCTATATTTCTTAGCCATGGAGCCTTCGTCCTTAGTTACAATTTGAATTTCGAAGGATTTTTGACAAAGGCATGACTACAGTTAACCACTATAGCCTGTTCCCTTCATAATTAATTTCTAGACAAGTTGTTTACACCTAACCACCATAGCTATGTACATCACTTGCCATTTGGAGATTATTTAATCCAAATATTATAAATAAAAGATAGACAATTGTATCTAAGAGAGAGAGCAAAAGAGAATAGGGAATAAAAACACATGTAATTATGAAAGTTGTTATCTTTTCTATTATTCTAGCTTATAAGCAACAATATCTAAATTTGTAGACCATTGAGGTAATAATGTAGTATACATAAATTGTTTTATTTTAATGCAATGTTCTTATTTTTATTAATTCAATTACGTATTTAATTTGAATTAAGTTGTTATTTTCAAAGTATCAACTTGATTTGTCCAATATTATGTATTGAAGTCGTGAGGCCAATACATGATTAGATCTACTGTAATTGAAAGGATTCACTATTAGCTTAGAGATAAGTTTAGGTTTCTTTTGGAATTAAATTATTTATTATTTATGTGTTAGACTCCTATTCTTAATGCCATTCTAAGGAGTCTTATCCTAAAAGCGATTCAAGTAAGATATAATTAGGATTACAATCCAATAAAGAAGTAATTCTTATTACATTAATGCTTAAATTCCTCTAATTAATAAAAATAAGAGATTCTTTAAAATCCTAAAAGATCCTACATGTTACACTCATGGTGATCAATATCTAGATGTCCTAATTTATGTTATTTAGTTTATTCTTATTATTACTTTGTTAGTTAATATTTTAGTTAATTTCTAATTCTTGTTTTTATTTAGTTTATCAATTATATTGCAATTCAACAAAGAATTAGAGTAATTAGAAAGGGTGAGCAAGTTTTCAGTCCTTGTAGCATTGACAACTTAGGACTCTTGTAGTTCTCTATACTATTACTTGATAAGTGCATGCGCTTAATAGCGTTGCATGCACTCTATCAGTTTGCTTAATTGATCTCGCATCTTAATTAAACGATCTTTTACTAATCTTCTCTACTTCTTTAGCCTCCTTTCAAATTTCTCCTTCTTAAGCTCCCTTTGAGCTTGATCTAATCCTCTTAGTGTATGAATTTATTTGATAGTGGTGAATTCATCAAGTGAAGTTGGAGGGTGCTTGATCAAGGATTTAAAGAAGTTGGAATCTTCTCTAACACCTAGCAAATGGAATGAAGAGCAATGCTCTTATCACAATTAGTAATTTTAATCATTAGTTGATTGAACTAGTGCACATAATCCCTTATACTTTCTTCAAGCTTCTATTGAATAAAGATCAGAAGTGAAGAATCCTTTGTAGCGGCTTACTAGCCAGAAAGTATTGTTTAAACTCATTAGCAAGTTGATTAAAAGAGGAAATTAAGGTTTCTTTCAATGAACTAGTTGCTTGCCAATTTCCTTAAGGTAGACGAAAACATCTTGCAAGCAATGGCATCTAAGAGCCTACGTAGATCTTTCAATGTACGAAAATTATTGAGGTAATCATCTAGGTGCTTTTTTCCATCGTAATGAAATACTACACTAAGAATTGAGGAAGGGGGGTGGGGGGTGGTGTTCAATGTCAAATTTTCTTTTAATACAAATTACTTGATCCAAGTAACTAAATGAATGACATATTGAGATAATAAAACAACAAATAGAGTACATAAATTAAACAGTAAGGGATAGAGAAATCAAGGCTGGGATTTTAATGTAGAGTTCAGACTGCCCTCTACTCTCCACAATCTCACAATGCTTCAATTGAGGTCTTTACACATACTTTTATTAATCTTAATCACATTGCCTTAAGAGCCTACACCTAATCTCAATTACAAAAGATTTCTCATTCATAATTACCCTTAATTACAAGTATAGTGCTCTTACTCATGTGAAGTGCAAATATGAACAACTTAGCACTATATTAGAGTTTGTAAAAGATTTTGCAAATTAAGCGTACAAGACAATTGGAATGAAGTACAAGTAGATAAGAAGAATAGTAGCATATTTGTTTTGCTCTATTAAATATTGCTTTAACTCCCTAACAACTTATATTTATAGCTTCACATGAAAAGTGGACATTGGAGACAAGAGTTATGCATATCAACTACATTTAATGCTATCCAACGATTATATTTAACTATGGCATATGGACATCACCACATGTAGCATCTTGATATTGTTAATTCTTCCAATACAAAAGCTTAGCATCTTGATGCTAAGCCTTAAAGGCATCAGGTTACTGAAGAGAGCAAGATTCTATAGAAGCCTAGAGTTTGAATGCCTTTAAGCCTAGCATCCAAACGCTAATCCCTGCTTTAGATGTCTACCTATAAGCAAATCGACAAACATACCAAGCAATACAAACATCCTTTCTTTATGTGATGAGTTAATGTGTTCTTAAGAATTGCAAGTTATATGTGATCCAATTAACTCATCTAATATTAATCTTGAATCAAGTCAATTCATTTAAAGGTTTTATTCTCATCAAAATCAATAAGTAAGCTCTAAGTTCAACAATCTCTCTCCTTTTTATTAGGACAAAAACTTACACTTGTTTACTCCCCCTCAATCTAGCACTCCCCTCCAACCAAACATGTGGTTTTCAAGAATTTTGCAAAAGTTACAATCAACTGGATGTTTAACTATTAAGAGAACTAATTTGAGAGCAATTAGTTTCAATTTTACTACTTAAGTTAATTTCAATTTTTACTTTCCAACTTACTAGAAACTTATCTTTAATTTGCTTGGAAGCTTAATTTCCAATAAAGAACAATTCTCTAGGTGACTTGAGCTCTTCTCCCCTTTAGCTTCATCACAAAGATGACTAATTCCAAGCAGTGAAGAGGAAGAGAGTTTCAAGTTAAAGAGTTGACATTGTAAACCCTACTTTTAGTGGACCTAAGACTTAATTAAGAGTACTTTCCAAATGTTCCCAAAGATCAACTAAACCAAAAACTTAAGTTTATATTTAGAAATGAATTAAATTTTTACAATTCAAAAGCCAATTGTCGATAAAACCCGAGCTCGAAGAACTGCAAGCTCTAAAGTTACTTAAAACCCTAAACCTTAAAACCATTAAGGAATTTTAACCCTAAATAATTAATCGACAATTTAATTTGAATAATTTCATTCAACTTTAGAAAATTTCACGATTTTATAAAAATCAAATCATAAATTACAAAACAATGCGAGATGAAAACCTAAAAACAATTTTCCATAAGACTATGCCCTTATCTTCATGCCTAAGCCTTACACTTCAATAAGTAGATTAACCAATCACTTTAGATAACTTATGAATTGAGAGTTGGAATCATTTATCAATTGATAACTTATCAAAACTTAGTGATAAGACATTTTCCTTATCACCCCTTCACTTATACTACATATGGACAATTTTTCACAAGATTTCATAAGCTTAATTTTAATAAATGAGACAAGACCACTCCATGGCCCAAAAAGCATTTTAAATGGCAGATTTAGACAAGGGAGAAAGGGGGGCCATGCTCTTGTCATTCAACCATCAATCACTTTCTCTTACACATCACTATTCACCTCTTAATGCTTACATCATCAATAGTTGCAATTGTTGACTTTGTATAAGCTACAAGATAACACTTTCAAGACATTTAAACACTCATTCTCTCTCCATTCCAACCGGCCACTTTTCCCCATTACTTCTCTCACTTTCAATTTCACTTTCACATCTTCTTTCTCTCCTTTGAAATAAACATAAAAGGGAGAAACCACCTTACCCCACAAAATCAACTTTTCCTCCATTTTTCCAACTCCACTCACAGCAACTTCTCCTGTTGTTCTTGTGTCATTTTCTTTCAACATCTAAGACCTTTTAAGACCATTAGAACCTTCCACAAATCCCATTCCAAAAGATCAAACAACTTGGGTTTCCAAAAAGTGGCAAAAAGGAGGAAGCAAAGTTAAAAGCTTAAGTGGAACCTTAGTGCACAACCACCATACTTTGCTTTAAGGACGAGTAAGTGTTTCTTATGATATGTGGATTGGTATTTATGTTAGGAGACTTTGATTTCTTGAAGATATAAGTAAGGTTTAAGTTATTATAACACCAAAAACCGTTTTAAGAAACAAACTCATGAAACCCTTATATGAAGTTGAAATATGAGCATGTAAAGTTGGTATTTTGTAAAGAGACTTGTTTAAGACTTTGAATGGAAGATTTTAAGTTGAGAAAGTCTTGAAACAAAAACTTGAATGGAGGATGAACATGCTGGACGTAAGGGTTCCATAGTCATTGGGATGTTGATTTTGTTTTCAATGAGTTAAACATGCTCAAATCTAGACTTAAGTTAAGGAAAAATCCATCACATGAAGTTTTATGAAGAAACCAACTTTGTATGATATGAGCTATGATATGGAAGTTGTATTAAATGTGAGATCTTCTATTTCTTTGTGTGGAACATGAGTTAAAGAAACATCTTGTGGAAGAAAAGTTAAGTTAAGATTTGGACACAAGTAGTTAAGTGCATAATCTACCACCTAAACTTAAGGAAATAATGAAACAAGTTAAAAAACCAAGTGAGGACCCCTTAGAACCATCACGAACAGATCTGAAACGTAGGAAAAAGAAGCTTAAAAATATGATAAAAGTGAATGAATAAAGTAAAAAGATCAACCAAAGCAAGTATGGTAAGCATACAAAGCCTAAAACTCAAAACCGAGCCTAAAACTCTCAAAATAAGCCTAGAACTCTAAGTTGGGCCTTCAATGAAATTCTAACCAGCACCTTAAAGTATCAAGAGAGGTTGTTTTAAAGCCCATAAGAAATCCACCTAAGGCCCCATAAGCCCACCAAAGTCACTAACTTTAGTTTGAACCAAAAACAAGTCCATTTGACAACTTAAGCCCACTAAAGAGCCCAAGAAGTGGTTGTTAGCCTTAGGAATATAAATCAAAGTTATAAATCTGATCTCAAGGAGTATTTTAAGCTTAGGATAAAATCTTAAGACCAAGCCCAAAGGATTCCTCAAGTTATCAAAAAGCCCATTTACCATACAAGGCCCAAAAACACTCCAACACATGAGGAACGCTACTATTCTGACCCATGCACAAAATTGTATACCTCATTTCAAATATCTAACCTTACCATGTTAAAGTACACTAAAAAATGATGAAGATTGACTATAAGATCATAAAAATCGGATTTAAAACGAAAAAGTTATACGCGATTGAACTTTAGGTAAAAACCGAGAAAAAATTACGAAAACTAGTCAAGAATATAACTTAAGGAAAATTTACTTAGTTTCTTAAGTTTGTTTCAATTCCTTATAAAAATTATTTCAATAACTAGGGGACACTGTGTACAGAGATGACTTACCTCCAGATTACTTTGATTGACCCACATGGCAAAGTAAGTAAATTCCCGATGACTCTTTACTTGATTTTGCTTGTAGAATAGATGCACCTAAACTTATATATATAAATTTGGATGCTTGTGGGATATGGGAAATGCATGTGTATGAATTTATGGATGAATGTGATGACTTGTTAATTATATTTAATAATGGAAATTGTTTGCATTATATATACATGTAAATTATATGGAATGAAATTGTCTGATCACCCTAAAAATTGAGTTAATCACTTATACGATTAAGAAATCAAAATGAATCATGCATACTTCATATTGCATACGGATAACACCGACTACCGCTTCATATAGAAGATGGGAAGGTACTCACAGGAATACGAGTTTCCTGCAAGATTGGGCACTAGCTATGTCATCATATAAATTGAGTCTCTATCCTAAGCTGATGGGCTTACTGGGCGCTGGGAGACACCAACCGTCGGCGAAGGGCCGAGTCTTGTGGCTTCTACTTAGGGCGTATGTTTGTGGATTACAGAGGCCACCACACCGCTAGACTTGGGATTTTAAAAATATGATTTGATTTCGGTAAAGGAAGTATACATGTATATATATATAAATATATATAGAGTTTTGTTTTGGCTTGAGCATGATAGTGCAAATGAAATAAAACCCAAGGTCTAGAACCCAGATTTTGGTTTGGGTCGGTTAATTATCTCTAAACCCCGACTTCAGGGGGCGTAATTCTGAGTCGTATACAGTTCCTAGGTCACTACATGCATTGTTTAGCATACTGATTGTTCATGCATTTATATGATTGTGCATCTAATAAATTTCTATCATATGGTACTGACGAGGGCATTTATCTCACTAAGCATAAGCTTATACCCCCATAGATTTTTGTTGTTATAGGAAAACCTCTTCACTAATCCGGGCCGAGGCATGCCCGTGGTAAGTCTCGTGTAGAGACGGGTTGGAGCAATCAGAGAGCGAAGAGGACATTTTGTAATAGATTTGTAGACATTTAGATACTTTTATGTTTTTGTTCATAACACAGATTTAATGCAGTTCCGTTATGAACTGCATTTGTTTGTAATATTGTTTTGGTGTGGGTCTCACGAGCCTACACAATTAGCTAATTTATAACATAGAAGTAATTTTAGTTAAATTGCTCTATATTACTTGTCTATGGGCTTAGTGGTAACGTAGAGTGAAAGGAGCCTTGTATGTCATATGAAAGGCCTATGATCAGTAAGGGGGTTGATAATAGACCTTTATACAATACACAGCGACCTACCATAACAACGATACTGTTGGGTCATGATAGGTATGCTTCTAGCTTAAGCCTTAGGAGATGCCCCTTAAAAAGTATAAGAAAAAGCAAGTACTAAATGAATGGTGAACACCACAACTGCACTTCATTAATAACATAACACCAATTCCAATAAAGGTAACCACTTAAGCAAATATGAACATAAACACATGGCATAAGTTAAGTGGATACATAATCATGACATTACCAAGTGATAAGACATCACATAGTCTAAGCAAAAATAAACTTAAGACAAAAGTGAACAAAAGAGCCCAAAAAGGCCAAGTCCAATATCAAAAGTCGTAAGCAACATCAAAAGGGATAAACAAAGTGAGAGGATCAACAACTCAAGACTCAATTGAAGAAGAAGAAGAGGAAGTAAGTCGATGTGCTAATGGGAGAGCATAAAAAAGGGCATCTTGATTTCTCTTGATCCTAATAATAAAGCAATCAAGAGAGTAGAACCTTTTAGAGACTTCCCTAGTAAAAGTTTGAAATTCCTAATAAAACTGAGCAAAGGTAGGTGCTAAAGGAGCATCCATAGGAGGGGGTGATGCATGACAGGCATCTCCATGATCACTAGACTTAGCATGATAAGCTTCCTCTTCACTAGACTCTTCTTCATCATCACTATCACTAAAGTTTTCTTTTTCTTCCCTCTCATCTCCTAATTCTTCATCCTCCTCATCTAAAGTAAATGTAAAGAGAAGCTACTTTCTTATGTAAGCTCCTTAATTATTGATTTTCCAAACACCCTTAGCAGTAGAGTAAAAAATATATGCCTCATGAAAGCAAGCTGGTCTAGAAGGAGCTTCAAAGTTAATACCCTTCCGGATAAGAAGTTAGGTAATGAATAAGAACATTCTCAATGTAGCCTAATTTGGACCATTAACAACTCATTGAAAATTGTTGCAAACAATGGACCAAAAATCGATCTTGGCATTTGCAAATAGCCAACCTATAACCCATAAATCATCTTGTGTCACATGATTATGTTGTCCTAATGATTGTGGTTCAAAATACATAAGTTTTCCCAACTTTCAAACCCTCATTTATGCATAAATCAAGCAAGAATTTGTTAATTTTATATGAAATTGGAGTTTATGCACAAAATGGACCAACGTATGTAAAATTACTAAAAATCCATGAAAGAATATTAATTTTAAATAAATATGATTAATTTTATATCCTATGTACAGGTACACAAAGGTTATCATGGTTTTGGTAGCCCCATTGTTTGACTAAGGAAGCCAAAATTAAGGGAGCCAATGAATTTGTCCTACCAATCGATTGGTAGCAATCGATATGCCCTAATGCATTAAGGATACAACAACCTCTTAGGCGATCGACCGATGGAGAGGACAACTTAACAAATAGAATGTGTAGGATGGATTCACTCATGCTGATCGATCGATAGACGAAATTAACATTAAGGTTTTCCAACTAAAGCACTAATTCTCCTTAAATGTCGCATTTCATAAAACACGAATGTGACCTAATGCTAACAAGTATCTATCGATTGATTGGTAAACCTTCACACTAATCGATCAATAGGCTAAAATTGTATATACTTGTATTTGTTGCTAGAAATGCAAGCTGCGATTAGGTTTTTAGGGTTGCTTAGTGTAGATTTGCAAGCTCAATGTCTATTTTCATGTTTTCTTGACTTGTTTATGATTTTGATTCACATTTAAATTTGTTTAATGAGAAATTGCTACTTTCTCATCATTTAATCTCTTGTTTATTTGTTTCCATACTATTTACTTGTTTTCTAATGGAGTTTGCTTCTATTTCTTCATCTCATACTATTGCTTTTGTTGATATTATGAGTACCTAAGTAGTTTCTAGTGGATTTGTGATAATATAGATGTTGTAGATGATGTAATTTTGTGGTTATGATATGGGTATGTGTATTTAATTAGAATTTTATTTATTGGTATTTTATTTGACTCTTTCATGTGCTTGTTATTGAAATTTTCAATGGGTTTCCTTTTGATTATGGGACTGAGAGAAGATTATCTGTGTAATTCCCTAGTTGAGTTATTGAGTCGGTGAAATGTCGATAACAAGTTTATACAACTACGAGACCAAGAGGAGATTAGATGTTCCTAATTGAATTCACATTACATTATACAATTTTAGTAGATTATGACAAGTTGTGAGACTAAGAGAAGATTGACCCCCTAATCTCTAAGATGAAAATACTTAATTCATGACAAGAGTCGAGTATCTAGCTAATTGGGTAAGGAACTGAAACTGAGAGGAGATTTTTCGCTACATAGTTGAATAAGATGCCTTCTTTAAGATTAAGCTCAAGTGAACTCTATCAAAACCTAATTAGAAACCATCCTCAATATCTTAACGCCATACCCTCACACTACTCTAGAAACATGTCATAAGCCCACATCTTAATTATTCATGTTAATTGTTGCTTCTTGTTCGTGTTTTAATTTCAATTGCAATTCTAAATTCTTTTTTTTTTTTTATTTTGCTTAGACTAGAGTAATAGGTTAGGATCTATTACTTAACCAAATCCCTTTTCCTTAAGAAATTCAACCTGGTGAATATACACCTGTATTGTTACTATAGACGATTTAGTACATTAGTCGGTTAAGACGACACTGTTTTGAAAATATCCATTTATAAAGTGTCATGAAATTTTTTATTTTTATCAGTGCACCATGTCGTATAAGTCGGTTTTTGGCAACATTACCAGAGAGAATACAATTATGTTAATATTAGATAAACCAAGGACTTTAAGACTAGGCTTTAGTATAGTTGTAGTATAGTTTGCAACTTAGTTTAATTTTAGTTTATTTGAGTAGTTCAGTTATTAAAGTTTTGATCTTTATCTATTTTCTAGTTCAATTAAGTTGATTTTGCTAGTTTGCTATTGATTTAAGTTGAATTAAGGATAAAGTTTAGAACTTTATCGTGAAATTTGTTAAAAAGTGTTAAATTTGTCTCTAGCCAATTTGTGTCAAGCTAGAAAGTGTGCTAAACATATTATTTGTAATACTTGCAGGTTGTAGTTTTGGCGATTCAATTGGATTAGTAAGGAGTGGAATTAAGGATTATTGACTTATATGCAAAGAGGAGTAAGAGAGTTAGTGGAGGAATTTGACCCTAAAATAGACCAAACATTTCATCGTAGAATTAGGGAAAGAAGGAGAGAGGAATTGAGAGAAATGAAAAATCAATAAGAACCCCTTAATGGAGGTGATGGAAATGGGATTAATGAGAATGAAAATGATGGTCATAGAGGAAATGGAACTGGGAATGGTAATAACCGAGCCTTGTGGGAATATTGTGTCCTAAATTTTAATGAAGTTACACCACTTATTACTTACCCAACTATTCAAGCAAATACTTTTGAACTTAAACTTGTCTTGATTCAGATAGTGCAACTCAATCAATTTGGTAGAACGTCATCTAATGACCCCTACAAGCATCTTCAAAATTTTTTGTAACTGTGTGCTACAATGAAAAACCTATAGGCTATCTGATGATGTAACCACTTGAAGTTACCATTTTCATTAAGGGATAAGGCTAGAAGTTGATTGAACTCCCAACCACCCAATTTTATCACTACATGGGATGACCTAGTCCAAAAATTTCTATTTTATTTCTTTTTGCTTGGTAATACAATGAAAATGAGGGATGACATCAAGATTTTTAAACAACTTGAAGGGGAGTCATTACTTAAAAGTTAGGAAAGATTTAAGGAGCTATTAAGAAAATGTCCCCATCATGGTTTAACTTTATGAAGCATTATGAATGCATTCTATAATGGTCTTAGGAGTCAATTGAGAATGATGGTCAATGTTGTTTCTAGGGGCAGCATAATGAACAAAAGTGCTGAGGAGGCATATGATATGTCTAAACAGATGGCTTCACATGCTCATGGTTGGTATTTTGAGAGAGCTCAACCTAAGAGAGTAGTAAGTATAAGTGAAGAGGAGTAACTAAGTTGACTAAGAGCATATGTTGTGTCCCTTACACTTAGCTCACTTAGATAGAAAGAGTCAAACAAGCTAGCATCTCTAATAGAAGCAAGCAATCTTATGAGTACTACCACATATGTTATGGAGTCAAGCATTTGAGTACAAACTGTCAAGTTGGAAACCCTTTTGCCCCATTAAGAGATAGCCAGGAGGAATAAGCTAATGTAGTAAGGAATTTCAATCAAGGATACTAAAACTATAACCCTTACTCAAACACCTATAAGCCAAGTTGGAAAGATCATCCTAACTTATCATGGGGAGGTAAACAAGGAGGAGAATTCAATAGAGGTTTTCAAGGACCTAAGATACAAGCTAACTAGTGCGATTTCAACCTCTACCTTTACCCGCATAAGCTCCAAACGAAGAATTCCTAAAGTAATTTCATTAAAAAAATGTGATTTAAGAATGAATACCCAAAAGGCCACTATGTAAGAGATACATAGACAGATGATTCAATACTATAAAAATATGAATAATAAAATCTTAAGACAACTACCTGGCAATAATGAGCAAAACCCAAAGGATCAAGCTAGAATATCCAATGGAAGTGGTAAAGATACTAGTATAGGAGAAAAGGAGTTGTGTTTTAGTGGAAAACAAGTTTTTGGAGGTGAATATCTAAGGTTAGAGGACCTTATTGAGGAGTAAGTTGAACATATTTATGAGGAAATGCTTACGCCATCAGAAGAGGAGTTCATAGCTGAACTTAAAGGGAGTCTTGATGATGAATGAAAATTTCAAGAAGGCAGAAATTGAAGAAGAAGCACCTAGTGATAATGATGTATATACTTTGATGACAAATAGAATGAGGGAAATTGGTAAGGAAGAGGATCTTAGTAAAGAGGAAGTGGAAGAAGATACCAGTGAATGTGATGACATGGGAATTGATGAATCTAAGTAGAAGAATCCCAATAAGTTTGAACTTGAGGAGGAAGTTGAAGTGAGTTTAAAGGAGAAACCCAAAATCAATGAGTTTAAGATTGTGGACATGATACTTAAAGAGAAGGGTGCTAGCGGTTTCCAGTTTGCTCATAAATGATTCATTGTGTTATGTACCATACTAAATAAGTTTTTCCTAGTGTACTTTTGGATATTAGAGCATCAAATAATTACATGTCATGAAAAACTATGTGAGAACTAGGATTAAAGAGTTTTGTGAAGAAAAGCCCATATTATACTTGAACCATTGATCCCATTAATGTTAGACTATGTGATTTCCCAATTGATTTCATTGTAATGGATATGAAATATGAGGATCAACCCCTAATTTTTAGAAGCTTGTTCTTGGCTATCTCGACATCAATACTAGACATGAAAGAGAGTGTGATTATTCTAAAGAGTAGAGAAAAGAGAATGATGCTCTAAGGAACAACTTCAATAGTTGAAGGAAGAAGAACGAAAGCTAGATCAAGAAAAAGATTTTGAGAAAGGTGGTCGTATGAGGAAGAGGAGGATTTATGAGAAAGGAGAGTTGAGCACAAGCTTAGGAATTGAAGGATTGAGCCCTAGAGAAACTATGATGACCCACCATGAATTAGCAATAAAAAGCTAGGCTAAAGGCTTAAAAACAAGTGCTTGGTGGGAGACAACCTGACCTACCATCTTTTCTTATCTTTTCATTTAGTTTATCTACGAGTCTTTTCAATTTTAAGTCTTTTTAGTTGTCTCTTTTATGTTACATAGGAACATGTAAATATATAAAGAAAGTGATGAATCCATCAATCTTGAGACATCATCAAAAAATCCAAAAGGAGAATTGAGAATTCATATCTCACCAAGAAACAAGGGGAGTTCTATTCTAACTTTCTCTTCTACTCCCCATTACATTTGCATTGAATTGTGAGATATATACATCTAAATTAAAGTTGAGGATAGGAAAGTTAGACATCAACATCAAAGCTATGTGAATTTGAATGAGTGTTAATGCTTAAGTTGAATAAGAATCCCTTTTGTACACCTATAAGATGGTTCATTTTGAAAAGTTGAATCCATTTTCCTTTATGTTCTATGCCTCAATTTTTGCCTATGTTATCATTAATAAAGTTTGCATGAAGAAAGTAGGAAGAATTTATTAGGGTTGTATTTTGAAAGAAGTTCCTTGTGAATAAGTCATGAACATTTTTCAAAACTTTGTAATCAACTCATTGCATCTTTTCTTTGTCTAGTTATGCCCAATTTAGGCATGGTTTAGAGGTTTGGAGTAAGGGAAATGTTTTGATTAGGTCTTAATTCTTAGTGTTTTCAAAAGTTGACCTTTATATATACACCATTCTTTTGAGGAATCGAGTGGTTTGTTAAGATTATGTGAACCAAAGTGGGTATTGGATTTTACTTGAATGTTCCCTAATCAATGCACAATGAATGCCCAAGAAAGAAAAGAAAAGTAATGATGGGGATCAACAAAAATCATTACACATCAAGGTATGATCCCATCATAAAAGAAAATGTAGTTGAGAAAAGAAAGAAAGAAAGAAAAAAAGTCACAAAATATAGAAAAAAGAAGAAAAGTTGAAACATCCAAAAAGAGAATAACAAGTAAGGTATGAAAGTTAATCCAAAAGTCGAGGAGGCGAAGTAAGGTACAATTTAGTGGTCACTTTTTATTTGCATGGAATTAGCATACTTAAGTGACTTATGAGGGAGAAGTATATATATGGTTCAACCAATTAAATACCTAGACCTTTCACTTAGTCTGAAATGTTAGACTTGACTTCAAATTTCATAAGCCTAACCTAAATGTAAAGTTAACTTTTTTGGTATTGAATCCTAAATTAATTATACAAACTTTGATTTGTGAGCATTTCATTTACCACAAGTAAAATAATTTTGACGTCACTTCTAATGTTTTTTTCACCTTATTAAGAATATGCAAACTTCAATCTTTCAATGGTATAACACTCTCAATTATGTGTGAGCATTAAGGATGTTCATGCTTGTCTTATCATTTTCTGAAAATTTTGATCTTTTCTCACTTACTTGAGGACAAGCAAGGTTCTAATGTTGGGGGTAGTGATCGGGCTTCAAAATACACAATTTTTCTTAACTTTAAACCTCACATTTGTGCATAAATTAAGCAAAAATTTGTTAATTTATATAAAATTGGTGTTTATGCATAAAATGGACCAACTTGTGTAAAATTACTAAAAATGCATGAAAGAGGATTAATTTTAAATAAATTTAATTAATTTTATATCCTACATACAACTACATGGGGGCTATCATGGTTTTAGTAGGCCCACCTTGTTTGATCAAGGAGGCTAAAATGAAGGGAGTTAATGAATTTGGCCTACCAATCAATAGTTAGCCTTGCTATGGAAAAATCAATATGCCTTGAAGCATCAAGGATATAGCAACCTCTTAAGCAATCGATCAATGGAGAAGATGACTTAACAAATAGAATGTGCAAGATAGATTCACTCGTGTCAATCGATTAGCTATCTACATCGATCAATTGATAGAAGAAATTCAGGTTAAGGTTTTTCAACTAAAACCCTAATCCTACCTAAATGCTATGTTTCATAAAACACAAAGGCGACTCAGTGCCAATACTTGTTTACCAATCGATTGATAAATCCTCACATGGATGCATTGATAGCCTAAAATTATATATACTCGCATTTACAACTAGAAATGTGAACCGCAATTCAATTTTTAGGGTTGCTTAGTCTAGATTTGTGACCTCATTTTTTGTTTTCATGTTTTCTTGACTTGTTTATGACATTTGGTGAAAGTTTTTATGGTTTTGATTCACATTTAAGTTTGTTTAATGAGAAATTGCCACTTTCTCTTCATTTACTCTCTTGTTCATTTGTTTCCATATTGTTTACTTGTTCTCTAATAGAGTTTACTTCTATTTCTTCATCTCATATAGCTACTATTGTTGATATTATCAGTAGCTAAGTAGTTTCTAGTGGATTTGTGATAATATAGATACTGCAAATGATGTAACTTTGTAGTTATGATATGGGTATGTGTATTTAATTAGGATTTTATTGATTAGTATTTCATTTGACTCTTTTAAGTGCTTGTTATTGAAACTTTTAATGGGTTTACTTATGATTATGAGACTGAGAGGAGATTAGTTTTAGGAATCACCCTTATGAGTTAATGGGTTTACATTATTATGAGACCAAGAGAAGATTAATTGTGTAATTCCCTAGTTGAGTCATTAAGTCAATAAAGCGTCGATAAAAGGTTCTTACAACTATGAGGCCAGGAGGAGATTAGGTGTTCCCCGTTGAATTCATATTACATTATGTAGTTTTAGTGGATTAGAATAGGTTATAAGACTGAAAGAAGATCAACCCCCTAATTTCTAGGACTAAAATACTTAATTCATGATAAGAATAAAGTATTTTGTTGATCATGTATGGAAATGAGACTAAGAGGAGATTTTCCCCTATATAGTTAAGTGAGATGCCTTTCCTAGGATTGAGCTTAAGTGAATTTTATCAAAACTCAATTAAAAACCATTCTTGATATTTTAAATGTATACCCTCACCATTACTCTAGAAACATGTCCCAAGCCTATGTCTTTATCATTCGAGTTAATTGTTGCTTTTTGCTGGTGTTTGAATTTCAATTGCAATTTAAATTCTCTTTTCAAATTGTCTAGATGAAAGTTAGGATTTAGTACTTAATCAAATCCCTTTTCCATGAGGAATTTGACCTAATGAATACTCACCTATATTATTATTGTAGACTATCCGATACACTAGTTGGTTAAGATGACATTGTTTTGAAAATCTCCATTTATAAAGAGTCTTGAAATTTTTCATTTTTATCAGTGCATCGTGTCATCTAAGTCACCTAATCTTGACAAATAATTGTGACATAAGTATAAATGAAGAACTTAATGTGCCGCTTTGCATTTAATGCGTCTTTCAATTTTCATTGATTGTCAATACCCTCATAATAAAAAACATTCTCATAATCGACAATGGGATTGAAATCAGTCATGAAATGGTCTCCTCCAACACTAAGTCCAATCATAGCACATGCATCCCAAAGGGTAATTTCAATCCTTTACCTATAGAGATAGGTATACAAACATGCTTATATATCATTTCTGGGATCCAGGCCCATGCATAGATTTTTATTCTCATCTAGGCGGTTAGTAAGATTACAACAAAAGAGCATAACTGCCTCTTCATTTACATTTGAAGGAAGATTCATAATCTATAATATTTTATTTTTAACTTCTCTATATGCTCTAACAATTCCAAGTTAATCAAGTAAATACCTATAAAACTTCCTATCAAGATCAATGGAGAGTTTTTGAAAAATGACCATTAAGCATGTTGTGTAGTTTAGAATAGATGATGATCAAACTCATGGGTTACCTTCTACCCTTCCTCAGCCTCCCCATTGTACTTAACCTCCTCAATTGCTTTGGCCTCTTCTTGTTTGTAACATTGTGAGAAATTAGGGTTTAGCAATTAGATTTAGGATGTTAGGGATTATGTGGGAAAATGTGATTGAAAATGATGGAGATAGTGTGTTTAGGATGTGTTAAGAGATGGAGTGATGGGAGAGAGAGAGATTTTTATTTGAATTTTTATGAAGAAGGAGTAAGGATTAGGGATTTGTGGAGAGAGTGTTATACATTGTTTAAGAGAGCAAAATAATGAAATGAAAAAGTGAAGAGAGGGGAGATAGATATATGCATATCTGTCATTAGGCATTCGGATGCTACAGTAGCTAGCGTCTAGATGCTAGCCTTCTATGGGTTTTCAACTAAGGATGTCCAGATGCTAGGTATCGTAGCATCTGGATGCTAGCCTTTTAGACGATATTTGTATAGGGCATCTAGATTCTATGTTCTGTAGCATCTAGATGTTAGCTAACTGATCAAAGCAACATTCAACTAAGTCCCAAAAAAAAAAAAAATTAAATGTTGACAATAATTCGCTTGATAAGCATAGTCAAAAGACATAAGATCAACTAGTAACACAATTTGTTTATGAGTCAAAGAAGTATGTTTAAGAAATCAAGAACCATGTTTAACAAAGTAAACTTAGAATTTTAGGCTAGAGTGATATTGGATATCCTAAATGACCAATGTACCTCAATTTTGGAGGTTTAAGGGAGTCAAACGCACATGAATTTGCATTGAAGTAATTATAACTATCTAAACACAATTTATAAGGTAAAATAAGTATGTAAGAGTAACCATTCAACTTGCGAATCATCAAATAAGAAAATTTTGCATATGAGACCTTCAACAAGCAAGTATAAATTCAAACACGCACAAACCATGCCAAATGATAGAGATTATGCATGGGCTTACTCGATCTTGTTTCTATGACTAAGTATCATGTTCTAAACCGATGTAACCAAAGAGAAAATGATTTTATCCAAAAATAACTATCTTGATTCATTGTGTCTCAACATTCGCTTTGCATGATCATTCCTAATTCTCTTCTTAAAGTGAAAAAAAGGATCCTTGCTCGAGAGTTTAGTAAAAATATCAACAATTTGATTACTTATATCCACAAATTCTAAGTATACATCATTATTTTAAATATAATATCTAATGAAATGATGGCTAATCTCAATCTGCTTAGTCCTAAAATGTTGAATCGGAATTTTTATAAGAGTAATGGCACTTGTATTGTCATAATGGATTAGGATTTTAGAGAAGTTAAGTCCATAATCATGTAAGGTTTGCTTCATCTAAAGAATTTGATCACAACGACTACCGATAGCCACATATTCAGCCTCGATAGTTGAAAGTGCTACAAAATTTTGTTTCTTTGAATGCCAAGACATTAGTGAATTCCCAAAAAAGTGACATGTGTTACTTGTGCTTTTCTAATTGACTTTGCATCTGTTAAAGTTAGCCTATACATAAGATATCACAAGCCGATTTCAATAATACCCATAAGATATGTAAAGATGCATTTTATGCACTTAAGTGAGATTCTTTTAAGCAAGATTAAAATTTTGCATACAAGCATATGACAAACATAATCACGACTCTATAAAGCTTTTCACATATGGATTTTCCATATCCATCTTCATCAAGTTTTAAAGTTGGGCTCATAAGGGTAGGCTTAACTTTTTAATTATCCATCTTGAATCTTTTCAAAAGCTCTTTTGTATACTTAGCTTAATTTATAAATACTCTACTTTTAGTTCGATTTACTTAGAGACCTAAGAAGTAATTAAGTTCCCCAATATACTCATTTCAAATTCTATCTTCATACCTTATGAATTCATCCATTAGATCCATATTAGTAGCTCCAAACAAAATGTCATCTACATAGCTTTGAATAACTAATGCATTTGACTTATGGTTCTTGATAAACAAGGTTGTATACATAGCTTTACCTCTTGTAAAGCCTTTATTTATCAAGAAACTACTAAGCCTTTCATACTAAGCTTTAGGAGATTGTTTGAATCCATAGAATACTTTGTTAAGCTTAAACGTATGATTAGATTATTCATCATGTCCAAACCTTGGAGATTGCTCTACATATACTTCTTTAATACCTCCATTTAGGAATGTACTTTTAACATCTATTTGAAATAATTTAAAGTCTTTATGAGCTACGAATGCCAAAAGCATCTTACTAGCTTCTAATGTAGTGATAGGGGTAAATGTCTTATCAAAATCTATACCTTCTTGGTTATATCTCTCAAGAACCAATCTAGCCTTGTTTCTAGTTATTATACTAGTTTCATCAAGTTTATTTCTATATACTCATTTTTTTTTTCCAATTACCGATCTATCACTAGACGTAGGCACTAAATCCCACACTTCATTCTTAGAGAATTAATTAAGCTTCTCTTGCATTGCTTATATTCAACATTCATCAATGTTTTTAGACTCAACTTGAGATAAAGACACTAGGTTGCTTATATTTCTTAGGGATGATCTTGTTAACACCCTATTCGATGGTTCTCCTATGTTTAGTTCTTTAGGGTGATCTTTAACAAACCACCATTCTCTAGGGAGGTCTAAATTAGATTGATCTATATTATCATCTTCCTTAGGAACATCTTTATTAAGAGCTTTCTTTTGATCATTGCTTAGATCTAACCTATCCAAATGAACACTTATACTATTGGTTTCATTATAGGCATCATCATACATGAAAGGCAAATAATCATCAAACACTATATATATAGATTCTTCAACAATCACAAATCTTTTGTTAAACATCTTATATGCCTTACTTATCAAAGATTATCCAATGAAAATAGCTCATTCAATTCAAGATCGAACTTACCTAATTATTCCTTACCCTTGTTAAGCACATAACACATGGTACGAAAATGATGAAAATATGAAATGTTAGGTCTTTTGCCTCTCCAAAGCTTATAAAGGGTCTTCTTTAAGATAGGCCTCATGAAAACTCAATTTGATATATAATATGTGGTGTTCACTACTTCAACCTAAAAATATTTAGGTAGATTATTTTCACAAAGCATTATTCTTGTCATTTCTATAAAAGTCATATTTTTCCATTCAAAGACTCCATTTTGTTGTGAAATTTTAGGTGCTAAGAAGATGTGTTCTATGCCATTTATACTATATAACTCTTCCATTTTATTATTTTCAAATTCTCCCCTACACTTCTTATAGAGACAATTGAAATGCCTTTTTCACTTTGAACATTCTTACAATATTTCAAGATCACATCATATGATTCGTCCTTACTTATAAGGAAGAAGGTCTAAGTGTATTTAAAGAAATCATCAACACTGACCAAAGTATGTATTTTCCCACCCAAACTTAAGGTTTGTGTAGGACTAAACAAGTCCAAATATAATAGATGTAGTGGCTTAGAAGATGAGATAGCATCTTTTGGTTTGAAAGAATTTTTTGTTTGCTTTTCTTATTGAAATGCTTGGCATATCTTGTCTTTTTGAAAATTGATTTTTGGTAAACCTTTTAGAAGATCTTTTTTAATAAGTTTAGAAATAACTTTCATACTAGTATGTCCTAATTTTCTATGCTATTGTTATTGTTTTGGACAAATAAACAAGTTTCATTTTAATTCAAAAAATTATCAAAATTGATTTTGTAAATGTTTCCTTATTTATATCCTTCAAAAATTCTTTGATCATTGCCAATTCTTTCCATGATACATTTATTTGCTAAGAATGTAATTTTATATCCATCATCATATAATTAACTAATACAAAGCAAATCATGTTTTAAATTATTAACTAACAAGACATATCTAATCGTAAGATCATTGTTAATAAGAATGTTACCTTCATCCTAGACAATTGATTTCTGATTATCTTTAAAAGTGACATTTCCTTCATCCTTTAAGATTAGTGTTGTAATCTTAGTAGTATCCCCCATCATATGTCTAGAGTATCTAGTATTCAATATCCACTTATTGCTCTTCCTTGAAGATCCTTACAAAAGTAGGAAATTTAAACTTTTGATATCCACTTTAGTTTAAGTCCTTTTAGGTTAGTTGCTAACATATAAACTTATCCTTTAAAGACCCAAATCATCTTGCTTTTATAATTCAAACTTATATTACGTTTTAAAATAGTATTTTGAATTTCAAGTCTTTCTACCTATCAGCATATCATCATCATGCATGTTAGCTATATCATTAATTCTCTTTTCGAGCAAATCATTCTTTTCTTTTAATTCTTCGTTTTCTTTTACTAATTTTTCATTCTTCAAACTTAATTCTTCATTATTCTTATTTAGCTTATTAACTTCTAATCTCAAATACTCTTTGTCTTCCTCTAAGTCTTCCTTTGCATCTATTACTTTATTATATTTACTTTTAATTACATTAAATTCATCACCTACATCATTCATCATTTGTTTTAATACTTCACTTTTCTTTTGAATTTTGATAAACTCCTTCAATAATTCATCATACATTTCTTTCAACCCATCAAAAGACAATCGTGATGTATAACATACCTCATCATTTATTATTATGGAACATTTTTTCCCATCAAAATCACTTGAGTCGCTATCACTCCAAGTGACTACCATTACTTTTTTCCTTGATCCCTTGTTCTTCTTTTTGAGAAGAGGACTATACTCTCAAATGTGACCAATCTTTTGGCAATTATAGTATTTGAATACTTCTTTTCTTTTCTTCTTGAATTTTGACGTATTTCCACCACCATCTTTATCCCTCTTTAGCTACTTATTGAATTTTATAAACTTCTTAAACTTCCTTGCCATCATAGCCATCTCTTCATCCACATCATCACTTTTTTAATCACAAGTTATACGTAATCCAATTAACTCATCTAACATTAATATTGAATTAAGTCAATTGATTTGAAGGTCTTGTTCTCATCAAAATCTATAAGTAGGCTCTAAGTTCTACAATAAGAGAAGCACCTCTCTATAATTTCATGTACAAAAGGGCTCGACTTCCTCCCTATTAGCTCTACTTCTTTTTTCAAACTTCCTTCTCCTACCAATTTCTAAATTTACTCCTCTAAATCTCGCAAACATATGTCTGCAACGACCTTTTGCGACAAGCAAATAGTTAGGTGCTCAATCTCACCTTCTACGTAAGCAAGAGTAAGACCACAAGCCGAAGCATGTAGTGGTGTTTGCTGGAAATCCTTATCAGTAGGAGCATCACATCATAATTGCTGACCAATTTCATTTATTATAGGAGCTTTATCACATATATGACATATTAAGGAACTAGGTTCACTTCCTCTCCTACTACCTCCAAAGATGGGATCGAAGAAGATGCTGCATCACATTCTTGAAGTTTGCTCCTTTACTCCTTATTCTATTCCTTAACTTCCTCCAACTCCTTAGCATATTGTGTATAAAGCGCTTCAAGTCGTGAAACCTACAACGTATCATCTTGTTGAGTTTAAACTTAGCATGGGATATCATTTAATTCCATTAAGCACACTTTAGGTGTTGCTGCTTATCGAGCCTATTTTCAGTTTTCCTTAATTTATTTTATACTAGACTTGACTGGCTTAATATAAAATACTTGACATAAAATTAAGGAAAAACATTTTTCTTTAAAAAATATTTTTAAAAAATTGAGAGTCGTCAACCAATTAAACTAATAAAAAAAATAGATTAGGGTTAGAAGAAACCTTAATCAAGTCACTAGCTTGCCAATTTTCTAAAAAATATTTGTTATAAAACTTTAACTAGGAATAAATCCGGAGGCTAACTTGTTAAGATAATCTTTATATAAAATTTAAGAAAATCAACTAATAGGCCTTTATTTTTATAATTTTTCTAAAAAATGTAAAAACATATAAGAATGTAAAAATGCATAAAAATGAATTTTTTATTATGAATTTTTCCTAAAAACAAGGAAAAAACACAAAAATTCCAAATTTGACAATTATCTCGAAGGTGCCAACTTATTTGCTAACAGAGATTAAACTGATCGTAGTTCTTATTTTTTTAGAAAACTTTAATGGCTTAATTCTTTTTATGTCAAAAACGGGCCACATTTAAGTTTGTTAACAATTTTATTATTTATTAAGAAAAAACCTAAAAGACTTAATTTTTATTCCAAAAAAAAAAAACCTAAAAAGTTAATTTTGAAAAGACCTAAGATTAAGGTTTTATTTTATGAAAACAACTAAGTGATCGAAATAAATCTTTTCTATAAAAATCTCTAAAATGCCTAATTTGTTAAAAAAAATGCAATTTTTATGAAAGATGCCATTTTTATGAAATACTCCTAAAATATGCCACTTCAATATGAAATATGCAATTCTTATCTTAAAGGATGTGAATTTGATAAAACATGCAATTATACCCTGAGATGCAACTTTCTAAAAATTATATATAACTTTTGCTAAAAAGATTCGATTTATACCAATAACATGCAATTTACACTAAACTAATGCAATTTTTATAAAAATATGCAAAAGATGCAAGTTTGGGTTGAAAAAAAAAAAAGATGTTAATTTTATGACAAATGGAACGTGCAAAAATTTTAGAGAGGGCATGCAATTTAATATAGTATGCAAATGAAAACAATTAAAATATGTGGAATGATATGAAAACTTGGAGGAAAAAAAAAAAGCCCCATGGCTAGAATTTATTAAACCATATGTATATTTTATTGTTACCTAATTCGACCCTAAACGACTCCGTGACTTGACTCAAACACTTTTGACACTTTTTTATATTTTAATTTTTCAATTTTTTTTCCATTTTGCAAATTTTTTTGTAAATTTTTATTTTAGGTAAACCTAGCTAGCTCAACATGAATAAAAATAAGAGGCAAAAAGAAGGTGTCTATAGTTGCCCTTCTTTATAGGAAAGTTTGCCAAAAATTTTACTACAAAAACAAAAAGACATGCTCATTTTTGCCGAATCCTAGCTTAAATTGACGGGATAGTACTACTAACCTAAATCGTCAGCTAAAAAGAAATTCGACTTAAAAGGTCAACTTAAAAATCGTCTTGATTTGAAAGGATGAGATAAATAACGTCTTGGCTTAAAATGTCAGATAAATAAGATCTTAAAGGATAAGGTCCCAACTTGCTAGGTCAAGATAAAAGGGATAAGGGCCCAACTTAATAGGCCAAGGTAAAAGAGAAAAAGTCTCATTTCGACTTGATAAGCCAGGGTAAAATGGATAAGGTCCCAACTTGATAGGTTGAGGCAAAATGTATAAGGTCTTAACTTGATCGATCGAGGTAAAATAGATAAGATCCCAACTTAACAGGTCGAGGTAAAAGGGGATAAGGTCCTAACTTGAGAGGTCAAGATAACAAGAGATATGGTCCTAACTTAAGATATTGAGGTAAAAGGGGATAAGATCCTGAATTAAAAGGTTAAGGTAAAAGGCTCTAACAAACAAGATCCATACTTAAAAGGAGGATATCCTTAAAAGAATAACTCTCTTAGGAATGTAAAAGACAACCTCAACTTGTACTAATGGGTATCCTTAATAAGACAAATCTCTTTAACAATCAATTGTTCAAAAGGATAAATCTTTTGAAGACAAGATAAGACGATGATCTATTAGAGAGAAAATAAGACAACGCTCTTATGAGCATACGATCTAGTAAGGGATAAGATATTGCTCTTATGAGTAGGTAATCTAACATAAATAAGACAGTGCTCTAATGAGTATGTGATCTAAGAAAGAGTATGACAGTACCCCTTTGAACAAGTGATTCGATATAGGATAGGATATCGCTCTAAAGAGTAAGCGATCTAATGAAGGATAAGATAGTGCTCTAACAAGCACATAATCGAATAAAGAATAGGATGGTGCTCTTATAAGCATGTAATCCTATAAAGAACTAGATAGCGCTCCAATAAGCATGCAATCCAAGAAGGAATAGGAAGCACTCCTTTAAGTAGGTAATCCTAGAAAGGGCTCGATGGCCCTTTAATGAGCAAGCAATCTAACAAGAGATAAGATAGCGCTCTTATGAATAGGTGATCTAATAAGAGATAGGATAGTGCTCTTATGAGTAGGCAATCTTAAAAAGGAATGAATAGCACTCCAATAAGCAGGTGATCTAACAAGAGATAGGATGGCACTACTTTAAGTAGGCAATCCAAGATTACTTCAAGAAATGGATAACACCCTAAAAGGTAGGTAACCCAAGTATTTCAAGCACTTTAATAAATTTTGACAAATTGATTTAGAGTTCGGGAGATTCTAATGACTTTTTGAAAATTTTAGCTTTTTTTTTTTTAAAAAAAAAATCTCTTTTGGAAACTCTTCATATCTCTTATGAAATTTTTTTTTTTCCAAAAATCCACTCTTTGGTGGAAAATTGCATTGCTAACAAGTAAAGGAATCACCTAATCTTTAAAGATCACATATAAGTAGTGGGCTTACCCCACTATTCATTAATTTCTCATTCTTATCTTAGTCATGATCCTTAGAGCTTCCTCCATGATTTTTACATTCTCTTGAAGCACTAATTTTAAAACTAAGGGTGAATGATGATCTATTTTCTTGAGAAAAGCACTCAACTATTTTTTTATCTTCTTTCAAAGGAATAAATATCATTACTTAAAATGTTTAGTCCAAGAGGACTTTCTCACACTCTCAATTGGCTTGTTTTTACTCTTGACTATGATTCCAAAATTATGGTCAGTCTTGTAAATGATACACTTTGATTGATCTAACGAGTCTTTTTCTTAGGTTATGCGTAGGCTTTTGGTCATTACCTTAAACAAAAGAGGATATTGATGTAGTGGCCTTTTTTGAAAAATTAATATCTTAACTCAAGTTTATAAGTCAAGAACCTTAATGGGAAATGCTAAGATGAGCTTGCTCCAGTTTCACAAGCAATCATTGTTAATATAAATCAACTTATTTAGTTTAAAGAGTTTCATTAAGGGTGGTATTGTAGATAGAATCACAAAATTAGAGATTTATTCTATTTAGGCTCGAAATCTCACTCATGTTTGTGTTTGGAAGGATACTAAGGAAAATTCAAGTTTTTCATCTTGGAATTCATGGGCTTAGCCTTTCTAAGACACTTAAGTTATAGGCCCTTTAGGAATTTTAGGTTGCCTCTTGAGATGTGATCACCTTGCTTTTATTTCTTCTTTCTTTTTTTTTTTTCCTTTCTTTTTCTTTTCCTTTTGTTAAGGTGATCACTCTCTATATGTCTAAGTTTCCATTTGAAGAGATTCAAAGCCTTAGGTTCAAAGTCTATAAGCTTAGTGAAATGTGTATGGCTTTAAAATGTTTAGAAAAAATCAATGGGCTTATGGTGTTTGAATGAATGTATGGGCCTAAGTTAAATGTGTATGATTTTAAACTCTTCTTTGTTCTAAATAAATTGAGTTATCTAGTAAAATTATTACTCTTGAATTGACACAACCGAAATAAGCACAATAGTAAATCCCTTTTCTCTAAATCCAATGCCCCTAACCTCCTGATTGCCCTAGTGAAAGGCAGTTCTTAACAGGGCAAATTTCAAGAAAAATCCCTAAAAGGCTCAAATGGGTTTGCAAGTGGTAATTGTATTTAGAGTAGTGAAATGAATGTCTATCATCTTTTCAATCCGTGAATCACATGTAAGATAGACCTCCCTTAAGGAATGAGTCTTATCCTTAATTTTATGTCTCTTAACTCTCATAAGTGTTTTAAGGTTAGTGTTTAGGATTAGGGCTTGCCTCATATCATTCTTAACTCTTCAAATAATGAGATACTTTTGATATTTAGAGAATGAAGCATTTCATTTGTTTACCCCAATCTCATTTGATAACATTAGATATTTTATGATGCCCTAGTAGGCCCTATGCCCCTTTGCTTTAAAAATATTGTCCCATTTGTTGGCCCCCTAACTTAAGCTCATTAAGCTTATTGGTAGAAGAATTTATAGTGGAGACAAACTTTATGATTGCTTTCAAGGTTAAAGCAAGTGGGCTAGTTTTATAGAGTGAGTGTTTAGGAGCTTTTAAGCTTAGAATGGATTGGTATGCATGGACCAAACCCAGTGTGAAGTCAATAATCCACGTGTTTGGATCTTTTCTAGCTTAGAGTAAGTTGAAATAGATGGGAAAGTCTATTTTTTATGTTTAGGGTTTCTGAAAAGGTTTAGTAATGGGCTTCTCTTTAAAGATTGTAGTTGACTTGGGCTTTTCTTGGGAGAATCAAGAGTCGTATCTAGTTTAGGGATGGACAAATAGGATATGTCTTCACTATTTTTATTTATCAATTTCCAATGTACTTTCCCCTTTTGCCTTACTCTAGGCTTAGAGTATGTGACCACTACGACATGCCTTGGGTTAGAATTGTTGTTGTTAGTCGCCCTAGGGTCAAAATGAATGGCTCTAGGTTTCAACAATGGGCCAAACTACTTAAATACAATAACTCAATGCAAGTAAAATTAGTACTTGCTAGCAAATCTTCCTTTGAAAACATTATGATTATTATTTTTTTTAGTAAAACTTTATCTTAAAAACATTTGAAAACATTTATTTTATGAAAACTTATGTTACAAAGGATTACTAACATCTCCTAATTTATTGGAATGATTGAAAAAGTAACGAAGTTGATGAGAAGGAGTAGTTATTTTACAAGGTTGACAATTGAGAACAATGATTTATTTGTGTAAAACTTTTTTTATTCTCTTGAAAAACTTTTGAAAATCCTTTTATTAATGGAAGCTAAGGAGAACATATGCTATATATGATTAGATTGTTAACATTGCCTAAAGAATAAGAAAAGTCAATTACAAAAACGACATAATAAGGACAACAAAGCTGTAAAAAGACTTGAAAACCCTATTTATTAATGGAAGCTAAAGAAAACCTATGCTATATATGATAGGATTGCCTCTATTGCATAAAGAATAGAAAATGCCAACTATGAAGATGACATGATAAGGATGATAAAGCTACGAAAGGACAACTAATAATTAAAGGGTGATTATTTTAAAAGAGGAATGCCTAATGTTACAAAAATGTTACTAAGAGATAATCTAAGGTTGACAATGATTTACATATCAAGAGTAATAGATATTTACAAGTTTAAGGTCTTTTTTTTTTTTGTTTATTCGTTTTTTGTTTTTGTTTTTGTTTTTTGTACACGTGTTACCATACAAAATTTTCAATAGAACAAGTGATAATAAACAATGGAGAAAAAAAAACCAAAAATAAATCATAGTTAGTAAACAAATAAAGTACAAGCATGCAAGTGTAGGACTAGCGACTGTGCAATATGTGATAATTTAGAAAAATTAGGGGTTGCAACTTTCATATAGCCCCTATGATTATATTGATTTGATTACAAATGGCTTAGGCCCTTATGTACAATTGTTCTGTAAATACAAAAGACTAATGAATGGCATGAAAAATAAGCTATAGGGAAATATATTTTGCACTATATTACATGGAAATTAATAAGGCCACAACATCTTATTCATGATTTCTTTTTTTTTTTAAGAAAAACATCGCACCAACATTCATTTGTCAACTTATAAACGATTCAATGCAATTTAATGGATTCATTTTGGCATTCATTGCACAACCTTTATAAAAATACAGCACATAATTGCGTTGTAGAATCAGATTAGGCATGTACAAAAATAATAATGTATAAAACAAAGAAAATGTGATACAATATGATACACACAGGTGCAATGCAATAAAGATTGGTAATTAATAAATTATAGAGATAAAATTATTATAAACCTACAATTAATATCCATATACACTTACGTGTATGTGTGTGTGGATTTCTAAAATTAAGTTTTTAAAAATAATTCTTATTAACACTTATATATATATATATATATATATATATATGTGTGTGTGTGTTGATTAATTTAATTTTTGAAAAATAAAGGCTTGAGTGGCTATAGGTTATCATAATTCTTTCCAAGGTCCTATAACTTAAAAATTACTAGCCCCTTTTATTTTAAAATGATGCAAGAGGGTGGAGTCTACAAGTCTTAAGCTCTGGAGCCTTACACATTCTCGAAGAAATGATTCGCATGCTACATTGAAGCTTGAGTTAGCTTATCTATCACCGCCAAGTGAGGATAAAGACCCTTGCGACCTAAAGACTACACAATGACGACTTATCCTAATTTCTTAAGGTAACCCAAGTTTTACCACATCTAAGCATACATATGGAATTAAGGCCCCCCCCCCCCCCCCCCCCCTAGTAGGTTGAGCTCTTCTTTGTTGGCATGTATAACTAAAACCTAGTTAGTACAACTATATAATATATATGTCTAAAAAGAAAAATAAGAAGAATAGAGGCCCATTAATTAATTTTCTTAATTTTTACATAATTAGCCCATTAAGTCCCTAATGAAGTCGCCAATTTTATCAAGCCCATTTTTAGTTTTTCTTAATTTATTTTATACTAAGTCCAACTCGCTTAATATAAAATACTAGACATAAAATTAAGGAAAAATATTTTTCTTAAAAAAAAATTTTTAGGAAAATATTGAAAAAATTTAGAAGTCACCAACCAATTAAACTAGTAAAAAAAAAAAACACATTAAGGTTTCATGGGATAAAGAAATCATAATTAGGTCACTAACCCACTAATTTTCTAAAAAATATTTTTTAGAAAACTTTAACCAAAGAACCGGTTTGGATGCTAACTTATTAAGATATTATTTTCATGTAAAAATTTAAGAAAATCAACAAATAGACATTTATTTTTATAATTTTTATAAAAATTGCAAAAACATGCAAGAATGTAAAAATGCATAAAAATGAATTTTTTATTACAAATTTTGCCTAAAAAATAAAGCGAAAACATAAAATTTCCAAATTTTACAGTTGTTTCGAAGGTACTTAGTTCTTATTTTTTTAGAAAACTTTAATGGGTTAGTTCTTTTTATTTAAAAAATAAAACAAATTTGTGTTTGCTAACAATTTTATGTTTTATTAAGAAAACCCTAAAATACCTAATTTTTATTTTTTTTAAAAATACCTAAAAACTTAATTTTGAAAAGCCCTAAGATTAGGGTTTTATTTTATGAAAACAACTAATTGGTCAAAATAATTTTTTTCTAGAAAAATCTCTAAAACACCTAATTTGTTAAAAAATGCTTTTTTTTTTTTTTTTATGAAAGATGCCATTTTTACCAAAAACTCCTAAAATATGCCACTTTAATGTGAAATATGCAAATCTTATCCTAAAGGATGTGAATTTTGATGAAAGATGCAATTGTACCCTAAGAAGCAATTTTCTAAAAAAAAAAATACTACTTTTGCTAAAAAAATTCAATTCATACCAACAACATGCAATTTACACTAAAATAATGCAATTTTTATAAGAAGATGTAAAGGATGCAAGTTTGTGTACAAAAAAGATGTCAATTTTATGAGAAATGGAACATGCAAAAATTTTAGGGAGAGCATGCAATTCGGTATAGTACGCAAATGAAAACAATTAATATATGTGGAATGATATGAAAACATAAAAAGGACCAAATTAATGCTTAACATGAGCTTGCCAAAATATCATAAACATAATAATAATAAAGCAAACTATTAATACTTTAACAAAAAGCCATTACTGTGTACTTGCACAAAAAGACTAAAGTTAGTCCATATTTTAATGAATAAAAATACAAAAGAAAAATATTAAATGATAAACAAATAAAAAAAAATTTTACTTAATCTATAACTAATGCAGGTTGGATCCAAGAGTTCATTACACATGTAGGTCATATAGGGTCAGGTCAAACTTCAGATTGAATCTTGGAGCTCTAAAAAGAAAGAGGAGGAGTAACCACCTTAATGCTTGACAATCACTTCTATCAAGAATTTCAAAGTGGTAACTTTACTTTTATATGAAACCTATTAATGAAACTTAAATTGGTTCTAGTGCCTCAACTTTTCCCGTTGGTTTGAATAGTGTCAAAGAATGGTATACAATGGTGGCTTATGTGTATATGTCTTGTGGTTGGGTTCTCATTAGGGAATGGGTGGATGGTACATTAAGGCACTGCTATCATGAGCTATTATGTGGATGTTGTCAGTTGGGTGTTGTTGCATGGCAATGGAGTGTAGGTTATGTGCATCGATAAAGGTAGGTCATGTAAGAAAGGGGCATTGACAATGGTTGAGGTGTTGGTGGTTGCTACGTTTGCTATAAGTATGTTATATGGTTGGAAGCTAAAGGAAGATCGAGGATAGGTTTGATTAGCATTGGTCATATAGGTATGCTTTTAATTTGGGTTGCAAGCGTGATTAAGTTATTGGTTGGTCGCTGTTATACGATAAGTGGGAGAGGATAGAAATGCAATTGTTGAGTGATGTTTAAAGAAGGATGGGGTTTAGTAGATGCAGCTAAAGAGTCAAAGGTATGATGTTAGGTATGGTGTTAAATTGGTGTTGTAGTGTTGCTGCGTAATTTGGTGGATAAAGAAGATGATTACTGTTTGCTGCTTATGATGTCCCTTTCCCTTTGTGTTATCAAGCTTCTTATATGTTTATAGCTTAAATTAAATTTCAAGCTTTGGATATGATTACATAGAATTGAGTCGCATGAAGATAAAGTTCAAATCTTTGGGTTTTTATCAAATTTTCAATCTATGGCTATCAATGAAGACTTATTAATTATTTTAAATACTTGATAACTTTTTGCCAATTTTTCATTAAAAATCGCTAAAAAAGATTAAAATTTAACAAAATTTTAAAGGATTCAGTTTGTCAGATTTTTCTCTTCCTTTCTTGTCTTTTATTACATCTATTTGGTGGAGGGAGAAACTTATAGTAACTCGAACCCGCAACCTGGTTTTTTGACAAACATACCTATATCAACTGAGCTATGCTCTATGTCTCAATAATTAGTTCCCTTAGATTGTACTTAACCATTCCAAAATGGGCCTTACTTTAATTTTTATTTCTAAACCTTAGCCCAATTTACTCTAGCTTATTGAAATTAATCCGAAATACATCAAAATAACCTTAACATGCATATGCTAAATATTTTCCAACACAAATTTAATTTAACAAATCTTGAGTCTTGTTTTCATTAGTTCAATTAAAATATATATTTTTTAAATCGGACAAAAACTCACTTTGTGAGCTCAAATATTTTACTAGACTATTTTTTTTTTTCTAACAAAGCCTAATTTCTTAAAGATTTTGCATTTATTATATTGATGTATCTTTTATAATTACCTAATCTAACCCTAAATGACTTAATGACTTGACTCGAACTCTTTTAAAACTTATATATTTTTTAATTTTTTTTCAAATTTTTTGAATCATTTTTTTTTTTTTGTAAAACCTTGCCCAACAAATAAAAATAAGGGGAAAAAATGGGATATCTATACAACTATGGTGATATCTATTCTTGACCTACGTGAAGTGGAGCATTACTCCCCCCCTCCACACCCTACCCTACTCGGTGCCTTGGTATAGTGTTCTCTTTATTTCTTATTTTAGTAACCTTGTTAAGGTAAGGTGAGTAGATGGTGCCAAACTGTTGACAGTCAAATTTGGTTGAAGGGAAATTTGGATTACTTGATGAATTACAAGCTTGCAAAGAAGAAAGAATTAGGCTGTAGGGCTATTAAGGCAACTTCGACATAGCCACTATGATGCTCAAGTAAAGTTTTGGTAATAAGATATAAAGAGAAAGGAAAGTAAAGTAAGTGACCGAGAGTCAAGTATCTATAAGAAGCATACTGTAAGGTACCAACCTCTATTTATAGAAGGTAGTTAGTACTACCTTTGTTGCCTCTAGAATCCTTACATGTAGAATTTTAAATTATGGACCACTCCTTAAATTTCGGGAACATGGGCCAATAATTAGTGGTTTGTAGGCGATTATTTGGGTAATGATTCCTAACTACTCACACTTGTGTTTGAATTTGAACTTGAACCTCTTATAGGTTAGACCAAGTCTTCCTAAGCTCTCTACCCCTTAGTTGAGTTAATTGAGAGTACTCCAATCCCCTTTCATGGATATGGTTCTAATTCGAGCTCACTCATTTCCTGAATTATTAAATCTTTAGTGGCTATAGGGTTAATAAAGAGGTCAAATGCTTAGATAAGGAGGCCAGATGCAAGGCTTAGGAGATTAAACAATAGCTTTTTCAAGTCACCTTAAGGTTTCTAATGCCTTAAGATAAAAATCCTTATCAATAGTTCTCAAATGTGTTATCACTATTTTAAACTAATTCATTTGATTCCATAACCTTGAATTCTCAATTATGTAGGCACATTTATTGCTTAAGCACTAATTTCATGCAAATATTTACTTTTATTTTTGTTTCTATGTCAAAAGTATATTGTAATGTTGTTAATTGATATATTTGCTTTTTTTTTTTTTTTGTAGGTAAGGAAAGATGATGGTTTTTAGAGGGTCTTATGTGGCAAGGAGACGGTCAAAGAGTTTCGTAAATATTTATCTTTTTAATGTTTTAGAGGGGTAATGTTTTTGAAAATACATATATATATACAAGTACTCATTTAATAGAGAAAAATATGGAAGTTTCGTAGGGACAAATTTATATATTGGAATAATTTTACATACTTTTGAGAATGACATTCATTTTTCTTTTTGTCGATGAATCATTTAACACTTGTTTGTTGCAATGTTAATAAGGTTATATTCTGAATAAATATGTATGTTAAGTGTTATTGTTTCAAACAAGTCATGTTAATGTCTACTAAGACATGCCATACTAGCTCAATGTGTTACTTACATCAAAGGACACATAAAGCAAAATTTGGTACCGTAAAAGGTACAATGTTGACATCTACTTTATCTTATAGGGCTGATTTGAGCATCCCAATAAGCTCAATGAAAAAGAATTCTAACAACATCTATCAAGGTAGTTTCTAGTACCCTAATAAGAGCCAGTAATAAGACAGACCTATTAGGGCAATCATAATTGCCGTCAATTTCATCGTAGCATAGCACTTAAAGGGCACAACAAGTAACCGCCCTAAAATGTTGAACTACCCTAATAGATACTTTATAGGGGCAAATTAGGGGGATTAGACTAGGCTGTTGGATGTCGCTTAATTCTCCTTAAACTTACAAAGGAATGAATCTATAGGTTAAAGTCCATTTGAGATCATCTTAGGGAAGCAGCCTTTGACACCTAATACCATAACCATTGGTTACACAAGGAATAGTCACTTACATATAAATTTATGCTAGAATTGTAAGGACCCTACAAGGAGCTTAGTAGTATTGCCAAAAATTCCCATATCATGTGTGTACCCATGATAAGAAAATCGCCTTGCTTTACAAGTCAAAGATTGCAAGACTCTAAATAGTTAATTGCTAGGGTCTTCAATTTTAGTTCATTAACTCATTGTATAATATAAATAACTATGGATATCTATTATTCCGCAGTTCTTCAAAACCATAGAGAATCGATGTACCTTACCAAAATAGTGAAATAAGATAAACAATTCCAAAAAAAATTCTAAACTTACTAAAGATACTAAACTTAATTAAGATATTAGTTGTTTTCCAGAGCATTTCAAATTAACTACACAAGCTTTTCATCATACTTAGTCAATAGTAGCACTCTGCACTCAGTTCCTATCCCTAACCCAACTATCAATCAATCTACAAGGAAAAGAACTATTGAAGTATAAGCTTACACTTAGTGAGTTAAATCCCTTCATCAATACCGCATGACAAACATTTATTTAATGCACAATGTATGAATCCATAATTCGTCAATATGCCAAACAATACATGCAGTAGCCTAAGAACTGCATGCAACTCAAAATTATGCCCTCTATAGTCGGGGTTTGGAGATAATTAATTGACCTAAACCAAAATCCAGGTTTTAGCACTTGGGTTTTATATCAATTGCACTTATGTGCTTAAGTCAAAACAAAACCATATATATATATATATATAATGTATATAATATACCTTCTTTCTAAGCAACAAATCGTATTTTCAAAATCTTAAGTCTAGCGGTATGGTGGCCTCTCAAACCAGAAGCATACGCCCTAAGTAGAAACTACAAGATACGGCCTCTCGTTAACGATTGGCGTCTCCCGACGCCTAATAAGCCAGCTATCTTAGGATAGAGATTTAATAAAATAATGACATAGCTAATGCCCAATCTTATAGGAGGCCTTCCTCTTATGAGTTTCTTCCCATCTTCTGCGTAAAGTGGTAGTCAGTATCGTCCGAATACAATTATGGGGAATACATGATTCATTGAATTTTTTAATCATATAAGTGATTAATCCAGTTTTCATGGTGATCAGACAATTTCATTCTATACAATTGCACGTATGAGTTATCACAACCAATTCTCATTATTATGTGATTAACAAGCCATGACATTCAATCATAAATTCACACACATGCATTTCCCATATCATACAAGCATCCGATTTCATATATATATATATATATATATATATATAGTGGGTCAATCGAAGTAATTCGAAGATAGGGCGTCTCCAAAAGCCAGGTCCCCTAGACATCGCAAATATCATTCTACAAGGATTTGAAATAAAGCTTAGTAAAACTAAGCTAAAAACTTTTAAGTTATATTTTTTACTAGTTTTCGTATTTTTCCTGGTTTTTACTTAAAGTTTAATCACGTATAACTTTCTCGTTTTAAATTCGATTTTGATGATCTTATAATCAATCTTCATCATTTTCAAGTGTACTTTAACGTAATGAGGTTAAATTTTTTAGATGAGGCATGCAAATCTGCCTATAGGTCAGAACAGTAGCGATCTTCATGATTTGGAGCACTTTTGGGCTTTGTTTGATTATTGGGCTTTTTGATAATTGAGCTTTTTTATAACTTAAGAAATCCTTTAGGCTTAGGCTTAGGATCTTATTCTACGCTTAAAATACTCCTTAAGGTTAGATTTCCAACTTTAATTTACATTCCTAAGGCTAACAACAACTTCTTTGGCTTTTAAGTGAGCTTAAGTTGTCATATGGGCTTATTTTTTGTTCAAATTAAAATTAGTGACTTTGTTGGGCTTATGGAGTCTTAGGTGGGCTTCTTGTAGGATTCAAAACAACATTTCTTAATATTTTAAAGTACTGGTCAGAATTTTAAATGAAGGCCCAACTTAGAGTTTTAGGCTTGTTTTAAGAGTTTTAGGCTTAATATACTTATAGCACTTACCTTAGTTGCTCTTTTTACTCTGTTTACTTACTTTTACCATATTTTTAAGTATCTTTTAACAAGGTTCCAAATCTGATTGTGGTGAATCCTAAGGGTGCTCACTTGGTTTCTCAACTTGTTTCATCATTTCCTTAAGTTTAGGTGTTAGATTATAAACTTAGGTTATTTATATTCAAATCTTAACTTGACTTCTCTTCCATAGGATGATTACTTAGCTCATACTTTATATGAAAATAGTATATCCCATACTTATTACAACTTTCATATCATAGTTCATATCTTACAAAGTTAGTTTTCTCATAAAAAGCCTCATGTAATGGATTTTCCTTTATCTAAGTTTAAATTTGAGCATGTTTAATTTAATAAAAGTAAAAACAACATCAAAATGCCCTATAACTCTTCACGTCCAACATGTTAACTCTTCATTCAAGTGCTCATTTTATGATTTTCTCTAACTTAAAATCTTCCATTCTAAGTGTTAAACAAATATCTCTATATAATATCAACTTTATATACTCATATTTCAACTCTCATGTAAGGGTTTCGTGAATTTGCTTCTTAGGGTGGTCTTAGATACTTCATCAACTTATGATCATACTAATATCCTTAAGAAAACTTAGTATCTTAACATAAAATACTAAGCTACTAAAATAAAAAAACACTTACTCATCCACAAAGTAAGAGTACGGTGGTTGTACACTAAGTTTTCACTTAAGCTTCTTGTTTTCCTTTCTTTTCTTGTAAGCTTCTTAAATTACCGAAGTCTTGATGTTTGAGATTGGTTTTGGGGTGTTCTAAGGTTTCCTAAAATGGCTTTTGATGAGAACAAAGTGAAGGCAACAAAAGTGCTTTTGTGCTGTGAGTGTATGTACATAAAGGTGGCGGCAATTGTAAGAGAAGTGGAACTTAGTTTCTTCCTTTAGTTTGTATGTTTAAAGTGTGGAAAAGAAAATGAAGATGAGAAGAAATGGGAGAGAATGTGCTGGTTGTGGATATGTGTGTAATGCATCCATAAAACCTCTTTTTGTTGTCTTTTATCAAGTGCATGTACCATACTTTGACATGATTGGATGATGTAAACATTAAGGGATGAAAAGTGCTTATGAAACACAATGAGTTGATGGTTAAATGATAAGATATGGCCTCTCATTTCCTTTCTTTTCAATCGGTCATGTCTTATCTCGTAAGAGTATGGCCTTGTCTCGTAAGAGTATGGTCTTGTCTCCTCACTTATTTTAAAATTAGATAGATAATGTGATGAGATAGCTTATCCTCATGTATTATAAGTTATGGTAGGATATGTGAATAGTCTTATCATAAGCTATTGATAGGTTATCAAGTGATAGGTGATTTTAACTCTCAAATGATAAATTATTTAATGTGATTGGTTTATTTGTTTATCCATATATAACATAGCTTATTGGTGAAAATAAGGAGATTGTCTTACATGTAACTTTTTTAAAGTTTGGTTCTTAAATCAATTTGTAAATCATAATTTATTTTTTACAAAATTTTGAAATTTTCTGGAGTCCAATAAAATTATTCAAATTAAATTTTTAATTATTTAGGGCCTCAAGTCTTTAATTACACTAGGGTTTAGGGTTCTGAATGGCTTAAAGTTCGTTATTTTTGTGTTCGAGTTTTTATCGATAATTGAACTTCTGAATTGAAAAACTAAGTTCGTTTTCTAAATGTAAACTTAAATTCTCAGTTTAGTTAATTCTTAGGAACATTCAAAAAGTATTTTTGGTTGATTCATAAACCTGTTAAAAGGTAGAGTTTATAAACATGGCTTATAAGCAAAGATAAATGAATTATCTTATATGTAATTTTTTTAGGGTTTAGTTCTCAAGTTAATTTGTAGGTTGTAATTTATTTCTTAAGAAATTTTAAAATTTTCTAGAATTGAATAAAATTTGTTCAAATTATCTTTTTTATTATTTACTTAGGGTCATTGCTTTATTATGCAACATATATATATCATATAATAGATTAAGAAAAGAGAATGAAATTGCTTAGTAATATATTTATATATATATACATATTGTGAGGCTACTCATGTATACAAGTAAAATTAATTTTATAAATCTATTAATTTTTTCTTTTAACTAGCTTAGTTTTGTTGTTTATTATTACTTGAAATCATCATTGATTATTTGTTATCAATTTTATACGATTTTGTAAAATTAATGATAATTTTATTGATTTATGGCTTTTTAAGTATTAAGATAATTTTATAGAGTTTTAAAAATTTTTATGATTTGATATTTACAATTTTTATTAAGTTTAGGTTTATATTTTTAAAAATACGCATACGTAGGGATTGGGATTTTCATATATGATTAGGGTTTTCAAATCGTATAATAGGGTCTTTCATGTAAACCCTACTTTTAGTGGGCCTAAGACTTGATTAAAAATACCTTCCAAACGTTCCTAAAGATCAACTAAACTAAAAACTTAAGTTTATGTTTAGAAACGAATTAAATTTTTACAATTCAAAAGTCAATTGTCGATAAAACCCGAATTTGAAGAATTGCGAGCTCTAAAGCTACTTAAAACCCTAAACCTTAAAACCATTAAGGAATTTTAACCCTAAATAATTAATCGATAATTTAATTTGAATAATTTCATTTAACTTTAGAAAATTTTACAATTCTTAAAAAATCAAATCATAAATCACAAAACAATGTAAGATAAAAATCTTAAAACAAATTTCTATAAGGCTATGCCCTTATCTTCATGCATAAGCCTTACACATAAATAAGTAGACCAACCAATCACCTTAGATAACTTATCAATTGAGAGTTGGAATTATTTATCAATTGATAACTTATCAAAATCTAGTGATAAGACAATTTCCTTATCACCTCTTCACTTATACTACATATGGACAATTTTTCACAAGAATTTATAAGCTTAACTTTAATAAATATGACAAGACCACTCCATGGCCTAAAAAGACTTCCAATGGTAGATCTAAAAAGGGGAGAAAGGGGGGCCATGCACTTGTCATTCACCCATCAATCGCTTCTTTTTACATGTCACTATTCACCCTTTAAGGCTTACATCATCAAGAGTTGTAATTGTTGACTTTTTGTAAGCTACAAGACAACACTTTCAAGACATTTAAACACTCATTCTCTCTCCATTTCCAACCGGCCACACTCTCCACCATTCCTCTCCCTTTCAATTTCACTTTCACTTCATCTTTCTCTCCTTTAAAACAAACATAAAAAGGAGAAACAACCTTACCCCACAAAATCCATTTTTCTTCCATTTTTGAAGCTTCACTCATGGCATTTTTTTCTCTTTCTCTTATGTCATTTCTTTCACCATCTAAGGCCTTTTAAGACCATTATAATCTTCCATAAACCCCATTCCAAAAGAGCAAAAGATTCGGGTTCCAAAAGGTGGCTAAAAGGAAGAGGCAAAGTTAAAGGCTTAAGTGGAACCTTAGTGCACAACCACCAAACTTTGCGTTAAGGACAAGTAAGTGTTTCATTTGATGTGTGGATTAGTATTTATGTTAGGAGACTTAGATTTCTTGAAGATATGATTAAGGTTTGAGTTGTTATAGTACCAAAAATCGTTTTAAGAAACAAACCATAAAACCCTTACATGAAGTTAAAATTTGAGCATGTAAAGTTGGTGTTTTGTATGGACATTAGTTTAATGCTTTGAATGAAAGATTTTAAGTTAAGAAAATCTTGAAATGAGAACTTTAATGGAAGATAAGCATGCTGGACGTGAGGGTTCCATAGTCATTTGGATGTTGATTTTGTTTCCATTAAGTTAGACATGCTCAAATCTAGACTTAAGTTAAGGAAAAATCCATCACATGAAGTTTCATGAAGAAATCAACTTTGTATGACATGAGCTATAATATGGGAGTTGTATTAAGCATAAGATCTTTTATTTCTTTATGTGGAGCATGAGTTAAAGGATCATTTGATGGAAGAAAACTTAAGTTAAGATTTGTACACAAGTAGTTAAGTGCATAATCTGCCACCTAAACTTAAGGAAATGATGAGACAAGTTGAAAAACCAAATGAGGACCCCTTGGAACCATCATGAACAGATCTGGAACGTGGGAGAAAGAAGCCTAAAAATATGATAAAAGTGAATGAACAAAGTGAAAAGATTAACTAAAGCAAATATAGTAAGCATATAAAGCCTAAAACTCAAAACCAAGCTTAAAACTTTTAAAATAAGCCTAGAACTCTAAGTTGGGCCTTCAATAAAAATCTGACCAGCACCTTAAAGTACCAAGAGAAGTTGTTTTGAAGCCCATAAGAAATCCACCTAAGGCTCCATAAGAAATCCACCTAAGGCCCCATAAGCCCATCAAAGTCATTAACTTTAGTTTGAACAAAAAACAAGCCCATTTGATAACTTAAGCCCACTAAGGGCCCAAGAAGTGGTTGTTAGCCTTAGGAATATAAATCAAAGTTGTAAATCTGATCTCAAGGAGTATTTTAAGCTTAAGATAAAATCTAAAGACCAAGCCCAAAGAATTTCTCAAGTTATCAAAAAGCCCATTTACCAAACAAAGCCCAAAAACACTCCAACACATGAGGAACGCTACTGTTCTAACCCATGGACAGAATTGTATACCTCATTTCGAAAATCTAACCTTACCATGGTAAAGTGCACTCGAAAACGATGAAGATTGACTATAAGATCATAAAAATCGGATTTGAAATGAAAAAGTTATACGCGATTGAACTTTAGGTAAAAATTGGGAAAAATTTCGAAAACTAGTCAAGAGTATAAACTTAAGGAAAATTTACTTAGTTTCTTAAGTTTGTTTCAATTCCTTATAAAAATTATTTCAATGACTAGGGGAAACTGTTTACGGAGACGACTTACCTCCGGATTACTTTGACTGACCTATATGGCAGAGTGAGTAAATTCCCGATGACTCTTTACTTGATTGTGCTTGTAGAAATAGATGCACCTAAACTTATATATATGAATTTGGATGCTTGTGGGATATGGGAGACGCATGTGTATGAATTTGTGGATGAATGTGATGACTTGTTAAGCATATTTAATAAGGGGAATTGCTTGCATTATATATACATATGAATTGTATGGAATGAAATTGTCTGATCACCTTGAAAATCGAGTTAATCATTTATGTGATTAAGAAATCAAAATGAATCATGCATACCCTATATAGCATACGGATAACACCGACTGCCACTTCATGCCGAAGATGGGAAGGGATTCACAGGAATACGAGTTTCCTGCAGGATTGGGCACTAGCTACGCCATCATATATATTGAGTCTCTGTCTTAAGTTGATGGGCTTACTAGATGCTGGGAGACGCCAATCGTCGGCGAGGGGCTGAGTCTTATGGCTTTTGCTTAGGGCGTATGTTTGTGAACTGCGGAGGCCACCACACTGCTAGACTTGGGATTTTAAAAGATATGATTTGATTTTGGTAAAGGAAGTATACATATATATATATATAAAGAGAGAGAGAGAGAGCTTTGTTTTGGCATGAGCACGATAGTGCAAATGAAATAAAACCCAAGGTCTAGAACCCGGATTTTGGTTGGGGTCGGTTAATTATCTCCAAACCCTGACTTCAAGGGGCGAAATTCTGAGTCGTATACAGTTCCTAGGTCACTGCATGCGTTGTTCGGCATACTGGTTGTTCATGCATTCATATGATTGTACATATAATAAATTTCTGCTATGTGATACTGACGAGGGCATTTATCTCACTAAGCGTAAGCTTACATCCCTATAGATTTTTGTTGATGCAGGAGAACCTCTTCGTCAATCCGGGCCGAGGCATGTCCGTGGTAAGTCTCGCGTAGGGATGGGTTGGAGTGACCAAAGAGCTAAGAGGATATTTGTAATAGATTATAAATATTTAGATACTTTTATGTTTTTGTGCATAACTTAGATTTTATGCAGTTTTGTTATGAATTGCATTTGTTTGTAATATTGTTTTGGTGTGGGTCTCACGAGCCCACACAATTAGTTAAATTATAATATAGAAGAAATTTTAGTTAAATTGCTCTATATTACTAGTTTATGGGCCTAGTGATAACGTAGAGTGGAAGGAGTCTTGTGTGTCGTATGAAAGGCCTATGATCAGCAAGGGGGTTGATAATAGACCTTTATACGGTTCACGGCGACCTATCACGACAACGATACTGTTGGGTCGTTATATTTCAAGTTCGTTTTAAGTTTCAAGTTTAAAATCTTAATCAATCTTTATTTTATGTGGTTTTTTCGACTTAAGAAAATATTTATGATACTTAAGTTGACACCATGTCTAGAAGGTTAAAGTTGCGGAGTCTATAAAAATAGTAAGAGAGTAAGGATTTTGCTCAAACTTATTTCTAGAGATCTTTGAAAAGGATGAAGAACTTCATAGATAAGAAGAGGAGGCAAGTGGAGTACAAATTTAGAGACCAAGTATTGGTCAAATTGCATCTAATACAATGCAAGAAGGGACTCATGCGAAGATACAATGGGTCATATTGTATACTAAAAAGAGTTGGAAGGGTTGCTTATAAACTTGATCTACCATTGAAGCTTAAATTCTACCTAATCTTCTATGTAAGTATGTTAATGCTTTAGTATGAAGACAAAGAAGATCTAAAAAGGATAATATCCCAAATAGCTCCCTTCGGTGTTTAAAATTCATATGATAAAGATAGAGGAAATTTTAGCAAATTAACATGTCAAATGTAGGGGTCAACTCTTTGGACATGAGTATATGGTTGTTTAGAAGAGACTGTTAGAGAGTGAAGTAAGTTGGGGTCTCATTGAAGTCCTTTGCAAATTTTAGGACAAGATCAAGAAATTTCATGAAGAGAATATGACTAGGGCATCACCAAATTAAGTAGGGAAGAATGTCACGAGCTTTTATGGATATTAAGATCTATGAGATTCTTCTTAACTCATTTTGAAAAAGGAGCCAAAAGCCTGAGTCCAAATGGTAGTTCCACAAGTTGAAAGATTCTAGAAGTATCTAGAATGTTCCAAATTGTACTACACTAGACGAGGTTGATTGATGTACCTAATGTAAAGTATGTGAGATTATATTGTAAAAATTAGATCAAATAAATCTTTGCTATGTATTCTCAAAAGCCTTTTGTATATATAGGGGCAACTACTCTTAATTATAATCATCTAAACATTTGAGTGAATATGAGTTAATTGAAAACTTCTCTCTTTACTTTCTATCTCTAAAATTTATGTTAGTTATGCAATAGGTTGAACTTAGCACTCTTAATAAGTTTTGTGTGATTAAGTGCTGCATGGAAAGCCCTTAAGTTGGTACTTTCATGATAATTGTATATTAAGGAAAAATAAAGGGAAGTGTCACCACCCCTACCCTCAATGAAAAAGAAAAAGAAAATTAACAATACATATCCAAGTTACTTAAAACTAAATTGATAATTTAGAAAAATTTACAAGTTAATTGAAAAAATTAGAATAAATGATTGAGGAGTTCAATTTTTTAAAAGATATCTTACCGTTATATACAATCTAATTTTTTTATTGTAATTTTCTATAAATATTTAATATAAAATTACTTTTTTAAAACCCTTGTTGATAAGAACTATAGGTAGTTATTAAAAGCTAAAAACAATGTATTTTCTTTTAAGTTGGCTATATTTACTAAAAATCATGTATATTAAAATATGAAAAGTTTCTTCTTTAGGCTTATAACAATATTTGAGTTAGTCTCTATCATTTTACTTTTTTTTTAATATAGAAAAAATATTGATAAAATAATGAATAATTAACCAAACTTGCAAACTATATACTTGTAATGTAATATGCTCAAAACTTTCATGATGAAAAAAAAAAAAACAAATAATAGAAAAAGAAAAAAAAGGGATACGATTGACTCAAACCAAGATGCAATGATTAGAAGATCATTATTTATGAACGATGGGATGTGTCATCCGAATGAAGTCATTTGCATGACAAAATAGGCCTACGAATGGTGTGGAATGGCTTTCGAATTAAGTCTATTGCATAATAACTCCATATATGAGTGATAACATCTTCTATCCTATAATGAGGAGTTGTTAGATTAGATGTTAGGATTATATATACAATGGTCTATAATGACCTTATTGGTTGAATAATTAAATAGAGAAAAATAGTAATTTAATTTAGTAATCATGTTTTAAGTGAAAAGTTCAGTTAGAGTTAAAATAAGAGATTTTTACTTAAATTTTTTTTTAGGTTATGTCGATTATCTTGTATATATCTGTTTTATAATTGATTTGTATTAGATTGAAATCCTGATATGTTGCAAACTTAGTGTTTAGATAAAATTGTCTTTTAGGTAGGTGATGATTTACAAATGAGATTTTGGAAATTAAAATTTATGTACTTATAAGGAGAAAAATGTTTAATAATTAATATATGTTTTGGGAAAAATTATAAATATCCCATATGATGTGTCATTATCTCCTTTATTTTAAAAATAAAATTTTACTCCTTTAAATTCTTAAAAAAAAGTGCATTTAGTCTCTTATATGACTATTTTATCCTTAGTCTCATATAATTTTTTTAAATTTTTTATCATTATTATTATTATTGTTATTATTATGGATAAACAATGGAAAAAGTGTTTAATCGCACATTTTTCCAATATTTGAAATTTAAACGATAAATTTAAAAGATAAAGACTACACATATATGAAGCAAATATGTATTTGTAATTTTTTAAAAAATGAAAACTTTATTTGAATTTCTTATAAGACTAAATAAGGTAAAAGGTAAGTAAGTTTAATTTTATAAGAATTGTTAGTATTTACCTTGTAATTTTTTTCTGTTTGGGTGGGGAAGAAAAAATAATAATGTAAAAAATAAAATAGTCTAAAATTATTTCTTAAAATGACAATTTTGGTTTTCGGGTATAAAATCACTTTTTAAATAGAGAAGTTTAAGTCAAACATAAAATCATTTCAAAGAATTAAAGTGCATTAATTTATGGTAAAGATTCTTATGTATGAACTCTTGAGTAGTGTGAATAAATAAAGTATTAAAATATTAATAAACAAAGCATTAAAATATTGAAAAGGTGAAAAAGGTTGTGACTTGTGATGACGAGAGTGTTTATTGTTTACTATTTATTTTTTAAATATATTGCTTTATTATACCTGACTTTTTATATATGGTTTAAAATATGATTTTAGTTTAATATATAATTTATTTTGAAAAGATGATTTTAAGTATTATATTATTTGAATTATTTTTTCAATAGTTATATATTTATAATTTTTTTATTTTTACATTATTTTTTTTTTTTCCTAAAAGGGTCTTTACTCTATAAAAGCCAGGGTAACACAGCACTCGAAACTAGCAGCTGCTACGCCACCATAGCTATTGGCAACGAACTTGCTTGTTCACCGAGAATCATGGAGTACAGGAACAAGCATGTCCTGGCTCCCATGGTTCGGATCGTAAGTTCCCAAACTCCTCCTTAAACCCTAGCCCTAATTTATTCCTCCCTTTTTTGCCCCCTCTCATTTTCCTTTCCTTTTGCAGGGAAAGTTGCCGTTCAGATTGCTCGCTGCTCAATACGGTGCTGATATTACTTATGGAGAAGAAATCATTGACCGTAAATTGCTCAAATGCGAACGACGAGTTAACGGTATTACAGTCTTTACTTCAAAGTTATGGTTTTTATATTTTATTTTTTTGGCCATAAGTTATGGTTTTTATTTGGAAATCATGTTTTTGTTTGTGATCTGATACATTTATGTGGATGTAAAAGAACTTATAATTTGTCGAGTGCTATGGCTGATTATAATTCAAGCTTACAGGGATATATATGGTTTATGCTACGTGGGGTCACTGCGACCAGTTCTCTAAAGAAGTTTGAACTAGAAGTAGGAAATATGGGGTTGTTTTAAATATATAACTTGTTATTGTTGATTAATTTGCACTAAAATTTCGGCAATGTTAGTCTGTTTTTGGGTTTGATATGTACGTACATGTAGGCTGTATGTGGAGGACCCTTATGGTGTCTATATATTGTGGTCGTAATCATAAATTGGTTCTCTAGTGTGATGAGAATTAATGGAAATCGCTGGAAGAGTTGAAGCAATGATGGTACTGATGATCATATTGCGTTGACTGCTTGCAAAGTGTTCTTCATATTCTTTTTCATTGAACTTCTTCATTGTGGACGTTAGGTTGACTTATTTGACTTCTTGTATCTTCTAGGCAGATAAGTCGTTTAGATGATGGCTCTTGGTTTACAGTTTTCTCCCTTGTTTCAAGAGGAAGTGAGCCATAGTTGGTGGATGAAACCTTTTCTTTAGTATTTTTATTTTTTATTTTTATAATTAAAGGAGGGGCACGGGCATGATTGGATTGGCTACCTATGGATACATGATTACCCCTGCAAGATGTTCAAGTAGGCTCACTATATGTAGTCAGCCTCAAAATGTGTTTTGAATCCAGGACCTCTTGCAGGAAGCTTTTATTTGTGCCACCATGAAACAATATAAGGAAAAGATAAATCTTGTTTTTTTTTTTTTTTTTTCATAAATATTGAATTAACCATACTAATGTTCCAAAAATTTCTTCCCCTCAAAAGCTCCTCTCTTACCCAACATGGCCATAAGGAATGACCTTTGTCTAAGCAAAGGTACCAAATATGTTTTAATTGGGCAACTTTATTCCACTTTTTGATGTCGATAATTCCCAAGCCACCTTCCTTCCTAGGCTTGCACACATCCTTCCATTTCACTTTATCCTTAGCCTTAGACTCATCATCACCATTCCATAAGTACCTTTTCATCTTTGTTTCAATGAGGGAAAAAATCTTGTTACGAATGATGAAAATGGAGGACCAAATAGACTTGAAGAGAGAATAATATACTCTTGATGAGTTGTAGTCACCTAGCATATGATAAAGACTTACTAGTCCAATGGTTAATCGTTGCTGCAAATTTCTATACAAGCTCAAAATAATCATTCTTGGACACACCTCTTGAAGAGAGAGGAATGCCCAAGTACTTGATGTTTGCGAGGATGAATAAGAAGCTTATTGCCCCGAAGTTGAAAGACAAAGCCAACAATGATAATGTTGATGGAGAATTTAGTTGTAGTGAGATAAGATCACTGTACCTTAGAGTGAGAGAGGAGTTGGAGTATACGTGGAAATAACCTGCAAATTTCCCATTAATGTTGATAGAGAATCTAGTTGTGGTGACACAATCTATGATCCACTACACAAATTGCTTAGGAAAGCCATAGACTTTAAGGAGATGTTCTAGGAAAATCCGATTTATATTGTAATAGGCCTTCATAAGGTCCACTTTGATGGCACATGTAGGATCCTTACTTTCTTTATGATATCCATATAGTAGTTCTTGAGCAATTAGGTTAATATTAACAATTCTCTTATCTTTCATGAACGCCGTTTGTTCTTTGCTCACCAAAGAAGGAATAACGCTCTTCAATCGTTTTGCTAAAATTTTTTAGATGCACCTGTCAATTGTATTGCAACATGCAATAGGTTTATGGTTTGAGAAAAAAGAGAAATTTTCTTTCTTTGGGATTAGAGAGGGATATGTTGAATTAATCTCCTTTAACATCTTGCCTGAAGCAAAAAGGTCCTTAACAGCCACACACATATCCTTCCCTATAATGTCTCATGTATCACAGAAAAAATTTGCTTTCTAACCATCTAGCCCCAGTGCTTTATCCTTAGCTAAAGACTATAGGATATTCTTTATTTCTTCATCAGAAATAGGCTGGACCAGTCTATTATACTCTTCCACCGAAACGTTTTGGAGTTGAAGGGATGACAATCTATTATAATTCTGGTAAGTGGGCTATAATCAATCCTCATGTATGAGGGGAATGTGCATTGGAATGATAGACCTATGGACTCCACTTGCATGAAAATAACAGTTTAGGCGCCAAAAGCTGCCTACTTGGAAATTTATTATGGTAGACCATGATGGTTGATAGAGTGGAATGTCTTAGGTGGAGTTACCCTTTCTCTTGCTTACTAGAAAGGGGGGAAGAGGGTGGGTGATAGATGCTTCTTTTTATTGTTCTACAACAGTTACATTAAGATGGTTTCTTCTTTTATGTGAAATTCATGGTAGTAGTAGCTTGGTAGCTTTCAAGGAAAAATATTTTCTGTTCTGTTTTTTAACTTCTAATTATGTAATATCATCCACACTTCCCAAAAATGTGCATTGGGAAAAGAGAGTGAAGCACTCAAAAACAATGTATGAGTTTAATGTATGATATAGGAAGTATTATAACTTCTTGTCTTGATCTTGTCCAAATGGTTTTCCTTTGTATTAATCATTGGACCAGCAAATTTTTGTCCTTAGTTGGTAGAGTACAATTGATTAAGATCATTCTGTTATCCTTATAAGTCTATTGTTCATCTATTTTTGTACTTCCAAAGTTTATCTTCAGATAAATCACGTTTAAGATGAATAGATTCCTTTGGAATGGAATGATAACTCAAGTTAAGGGTAAGATTGCTTGGGAAGTTGTTTGAAAGCCCAAGCGTATGGGAGGACTTAAGATTATTGATGTGGTCGAGTAGAACTTGGTTGTGCAGTTGAAACATGTGTGGTATCTTTCCATGTGAGGTGATGATTCTCTATGGCCAAGTGGGGAAGAAGAGAATTACTAAAAAAATGCAATTTTTGGCAAATTGAAGTATCTAGTAATGCTTATTGGGATAGAGGATGATCTTAAATTCAAGAAACAAAGTTAGGAATTTACTAAAATGGATGGTAGGGGATGGCAATGCGGTTTCATTGTGGTATGGGGGTTCACTTGGTAATTGGATCAGGGAGAGAGGGATCTATGAATCAAATTGGCCAAAGGAAACATGTTTGTGTTCGTTGATTCAAGGAAATGAATGGAGTTGACCGTTGGTGTGCTTATAGAGTGACATCAAGCAAGACCTTCCAGCTTCTTTTAAACCTTGCTTGACAATAAGTGACTTTCTAGTATCAATGGAAAGCCTAACCACTTACCCTCTGATAGGGAGGCTTATGGAAGAAAGTACCCTCAATCTCCTGAAGTACATTAGAAATCCTTCATATGGCATAAGGGTGGGATTTGGAGACACATCTGCAGTTTTTGGTTGGTGGTTCAGCAAAGGCTGTCTATTCTTAATAATTTGATGAAGTGGAACGTTTTTCACCACAATATTTGTTATTTTATCAAAGATTTGGGGAAACACATGATCATCTATTTTTTCAAAATGTGATCTTGCATGTTAGATATAGTGGAAAGTGGGTCAAGCATTAAATTGGTTGTCACCAATTTCTAAGAAGATGAAGGATTTTTCTTCCCTAGGCCCTGCAATTGCCTTAGTTTGAATTTTGATTGATAGAAAGGCATGTGCTGCAGTCATTTACTACATTTGGCAGCAAAGACATGCCAAACACCTTGGACTTCTTGAGCCAACAGCTGAAGGAGTTGCTAGGAGAACTCTTAATTCAGTTATACAGTTGGACAGATTTGGTTTGTTGCAATGTTCTCTTTCTTGTTTTCTGAGTATATATGATTGATCATTGTATTTTTGGTCTTTGGACTCCTCTTGTTATGGTCTACACTTTTTTTTCTTGTACGGTGTACTATACTCCTTTCTAGTTATTTGCTATTAATAAAATTCTGACCTTAACAAAAAAGGAAAAAAAATAAAAAAGGTTTAAGCACGTATAGATGTCAGTGTGCAATTTTTCAGTCTCTTAATTGAGCAGCCGCATAATAGCTTCTCTGCTATGACTTCATGCTTGATGTAGCTTTACAAAAAGCAAGGTTAGCAAGTCCAGTTGTCCTGCTCCTATGGAAGTGCTGCATTTCTGGCATTAACTGACTAATTGCTTCACAAAAACAATAAGATGGGTGCTTTTCTCGTTGGGTAATCCCCTCCCTTCATCCGCTCTATTTAGAAGGGCAAGTGAGACTAATTCAGTTATGTTTTCATGTTCCAATTGAACATTTTTTTATGTTTTATTATTCTGAAAAGAGAAGATTAGTCATTTCACTAAAAAGTTACGGATCCTTATATGGTCTCATAATAAGACAAGAGATCTTTCTTAATGATTTCCCTTCCCCCTCATTCTCCGAGCATTAGAAGCATCCTTTTCAAGTTAATTTGAAATATGGGTTTTTTTACTTCATTTTCATCCCTTTTTTTAAAAATTTTTTCATTATCTTTCTTTTATTTTGTTTTTTTAATTCCCTCACATCATTTCTTAGGTCCCATAGGTTCAATCATGCAGATTGTGAACCATTTTCTCATATAGCAAAGGGAATGAAATAAATGAAAAGATATTTTGTTTAGAAGTACTATGTGAGTGAACATTTGTTCTTTCCTCTCTCTATCCTACTGGTACAATCATTGAACTAATAGAAACCTTCTCTTATGTGTTTGTATAAATTGATATTATTCCATTCCAATTCCTTGCCAATACTTCCCAAGGAAAATGTTGAAATAGGATCCCGTATTAATGGGTTAGTGTGAGCTCATTCAAGTAGTTGTGTACTTTCCTAGTAGGAGTTCATTTTTTTGAAATAAGGTTATCAAACCCACTATTCCACTTCATGAGAGAAGTAAGGATATAAAAACCTCTTTCAAATATACAACACAAGTTCTAGCAATATAAATGTAGTTGGACTCTCTTGTATATACAAAAAATTTATTCTCATTGTAGAGCTCAATGTTTGCCTCCTAGCTAAGAGTTTCAAATTTTGTTTTGATATGACGTGGATTTCTATTATTATGAAATTCATAAATAAGGTAGTTAATGGTGGAATTACCATTATTCTTTTTGTTGTGATGAATATTTTGTGTTTCTAATAAAAGAAAGGAATTTGTCTATGTTTTGCGAGTCTCAAAGGAGCACATAAAAACCCTTAAATAGAAAATAGATGTAACTATAGTTCCTTTGCAAATGATAAGATCTTTAGCATAAGAAAAAGGGGTTGATTCATATCATTGCAACTTAGTTTTGATTTATTTATCTCATTTTGGGACAAAGTCAAGATCACTACTTAAATTTTGGGGTTTTTTTTCCCTTTTTTTGTTTTTATTTTACACTTAAAGGTTTGCAGTTGCTAAATTTCATAATCAAACTTTTGCTGTTATCTTTTACAGGTAGTGGAGGTATGACAATTAGCAAGTTCAAATTTTAGGTGTAAAATCTGATAAGTAAAATCGATTGGTTGTGACATTTATTAATTTCAAATTTTAGGTGCAAAATTAAAAAGGGAAAATTGCAAATATATGATCTGTGTTTTTATACTTTTGTAGAGATGAAACTTGGGTTTTTATTTTTTTTGGGGGGGAGGGAAAATTGCAAATATATGATCTGTGTTTTTATACTTTTGTAGAGATGAAACTTGGGTTTTTATTTTTTTTGGGGAGGGGGGTGGGGGGGGTTGGTTGGGGGTGCTAGGAATAATTGATTTGTGTTTGAAAATGTTTTGCCCCATTCAAAATTTGTTCTGGTCACATGTGGAGCATGTGTGCAGTAAAAAACCCTCCTAACCCAGCCTCTTCTCCAAAATAACGTTGTTTTCCCAACTTAAATCAACTTTACTACCTCAGAAATCCTTAGCCTCAGTCATGGTCAAGCTCATTTTCCAATGGATCAAACACATTCCAATAAAATAGGAAACTTGACTCACAAAACACAGATTCTGAACTACAAGGTCACATAAGAAAAAGTACTTGGTAGAACTACAACGTCAGCAAGTTCTACTCAGTAAACAGAGGAGCAGAAAAACGTCAGTCACTTGAGCTTCAATCTCAGAACCTGAGTTTACAACTCAGAAGCAAAGGCATCTGACTTGTTGAAGAAGATTCTGGATGCTCTCTCTTAACTGACTTGTTGGTATTTATATGAAACTAGACTCATTCAGCTTGCTACCTCAGCAAAACGCTTGCCACATCAGCAAGCACTTTATTGAAATGAATCCTTATTTATAAACAAGCCCTCACCTATTATTTATATACAAAGACATACCACATACTACCCTACCTTACTGGATTATCACCATACCAACTCAAGTATCATGATTAGGAGCCACAACCTCCTTTGGCCTCCTAGAATACACATAAGAAATGGGTTTCTTCACTTTAGCCGAATAAGTACCTTTAAGGATTAAAAACCCTAGAGGGAGCAAACTTTTTCTATCTCTGCATAGCAAAGCATAAATGCCCAAATCAATGAATCCTCCTAAAATGAAGTTTAATAAATGGGTCTTCAACCAAACATCTCACAGAAACGGAGAGGAAGGAAACAGATCTTGGGAAGAGAGAGAAAGATGAAATGGAAATAACTGCTGTTGTAATGTTACGGTATGTGAGTTTTTATGAGCGTTTTCCACTGCTTGTAATTTTAGAATGTTGAATAAGTCTGTTTTAAGAGTGTTTTTACCGATCACTTGACGAGCATATGATATACTTAACAGAAATATTAGTAGGACAAAATGGAGTAAAGAACAAGTCACCTCTTTGTGGAAAAAAATAATAATAATAATAATAACTCAAGTCAACTCTTTACAAGAGTACAGAAACACAGATTATCTATTTTTAATTTTCTCATTAAAAAACACATAAATTTTGGATGATTTTGGCATTATTTGTTTTTTTTATTATAATTTTTAGAATAGTAACATAGGTTCATAACTTATCCATATCATCTTACCCCAAAAAACAAGTAAACATGAAGTTGAACATGTTTCTATCTTTGCAACCTCGCAAGTCTGTTAAATCTGTAATATTCCTATTTTGGTCAGAATTTATTGGAACCACCGACTTTATGGAAAAAGGAACAGAGGATGTTGTCTTCAGAATCTGTGAAGAAGAAAGACACAGGGTAGTGTTTCAAATGGGTACATCTGATGCAGTGAGAGCTCTGCGTGCGGCACAGATGGTGTAAGTAACTTGTTATTAGCATTGTCTCGCATGAGCAGGGTTGGAAACCTGAATAAGACAGCTGCTATAATTTGGTGAATGGTATATTTGAGCGATGGCTGGTTCCTTCACATGCTTTAATTGTCATGACTTGTGGCCCCTTTTTCCCTTATCATACACCAGTAAAATTTTGCAATGCTAAGATGAAAAATGAACATCTTGGAAACATTTTTTGTGGGAGATAAATTTCTTAATTTATTTAACATGGAGCCAGGATTTGTAGCTGACTTATTAATGTTGAGAAGCTTTGTACTACCTTGAACGTCCCAGCATAAATTCTTTCAAGTGATAAGTCCAATATCTGGTTACTTTTGCATCAGATGTCTTTGGACTTTACTGTGTAAGATTTTGAGCTTTACTTCTCGTTTCTTTACTTTCATTGCATTTTTATCTGATCTGTTCAACTAAATTGATCAGGACATAAGGACCAAAAATTTCAAGGATTTAGATTTGACCTCATCCATCTTGTTATAGAAACCATAGAGTATGATCTAGTGCCATTCGGGTGATCTAAATTTTTATTAAAATTTTCAAATGCTGCCATAAAAGGTAGCAGGAATTAAATACAACTTACTAGCATATCAAATGTGAATTCCTTTCTCACCATTTTTTTTTTTTGTGGCTTTGATCCAACCTACTTAAATTTTTACACAAAAAAAAAGAAAAAAAGAAGACACCTACTTCCTTTGTCAGCTATGCCTTATTTAGACATTATGTGCAGCTATCTGCAATGATGATGATGTCATGAAGAAAAAGCCCCATTTGAGATCATATAAGATGTCAGATGGTTGATGGTGAGTAAATTAAATTGAGGGTATATCACTACATCTATTTTTGAGGAGCCTCCAAAGCACCAAAGAGATGATTTAACAATTAATTATTGGTCATCTTTGCAAAATTTTCGTGCTAATTTTTAGAAAAGACAAATAAATAGAGAGCAAGCTAACAGGTGTAGGTATGAAAAATGTGTTTGTGGCAAGCTATGAAATATTAATTGCACAGAAAAATGTGTCTTAATGTTATATTTGAATTGTTAGAACCTTTTATGATACAAGTAATACTAAGGTTCCTGGCAACTTCATGTGTGAGTAATTTGTTAATAGAAATGTTCTAGCACATAAGTTATATTCAAGAACATGAAAAGGAATAACGGAAATTACAAGCAATTTTTTTTTTTTGATAACTACAAACATGCTGGTCAATAATGAATACGAAGACACCAAAGATTGAACTATTTATGAGTTTTTCCTACTTAAACTACTCCAATCCCTCAAAAAGATGCCCATTCCTTTCTCTTCAAATGCACCATAACACGCAAAGATATGATGGCATGCAATCTCTTATTGCTTGTCCTAAGGTTCTCTTTGTGGGGTGGGTGGGCCTTTTTTGGTTAAGATGTTTGATGTACCTCTAACAAATGAAGAGCTGTATCGAAGGGAATGGCATAACCTAGTCAATTTTTTCCCAGTTTGCAATAAAGTTCCATAAGGAACTCAGTCCACTTCCATGCTCTTCTCTACCTCCTCACACGCACAAACCCTGTTAATTCTCTTTTCAAGAAAATCAATGTGAATAATCTTTTTGAGCATAGTAATTAATTAAATGATCAATTGCACTTGTTAAAATCATAATAAGTCAAGTATGATTTTTTCCCCCTTTACTTTTTGGGATGCAATGACTGGATTCAGTGTCAGTGCCTGCATTGCTGTCCTTTGGACATTTACGTGGAGTCCTCCAATCCCGTTTTCTCTCAGGTGTAAAGATGTTGCTGCTGTAGACATAAATATGGGTTGCCCAAAGTTATTTTCCTTGAGTGGGGGAATGGGAGCTGCACTTTTAAGTAAACCAGAACTTATTCATGATGTATGTGTTGTCCAGCATGAAAAATATCTCTTTCATCTTGTCATCTACTGGATGATTAATTGATTTGTTGGTTTTTTTGCTATATTCATGATCCAGATCTTGACTACATTAAAGAGAAATTTGGACATCCCAGTTACATGTAAGATTCGACTTCTCAAATCATCCCAGGAAACTGTTGAGCTTGCAAGGAGAATTGAGAAAACTGGTGTTCCTGCTCTAGCAGTTCATGGGAGGTGATGTGATTTTCTGAAGCTCCTAATAATACTAAACTCAATTTTTTGCATGGAATTGCTACTCTATATCCCAGTACTCTCTTTCCCCTCTCAAAATAACGTGTCTACTAAAATTTTTGGCAGACAAGAAATAATTCTTTTGAACTCTTGGATGGAATTTTCCAATCTTTTGTGTTTGTTATAAATAAACATAAATCTACACATTTATCTATCAGCTATGTATTAAGTGAATTGGTCCTGGTATCAAATTTGTCACTATATGAGAGTAAGAGGCTTGGTGTTCCCATCCTTTGATCTGTTATATGACTCTTCATTTGAGTAATTTCACATTTAGAAATGGTGAAAAATAAATTTAACAGATGTAATATATAACACATATTATCCATGTGAGCTTGAACAGTTTGATAAATTGGTTGTAGTATCAAGCACTGGTAATGTATATGTGCCAAGTTTTTAATCTTTGCTCTCAAAATGTTTATGCTTTGATATGCTAGCTACTAGCCTTTTGTTTAAATGCATGGTAGTGAGATAAAGGGATTATAAATGAGTTTTTCAGCCATTGTGTTGTGAGATTGAGCTCAATCTGGAATATCCCTGTAGTAGTCAGGCGAAAACTGGTGAAATTAGTGGCTGATGAGATTCTGCCATGGTAATTTTGCCAGAAGAGAAACAACAGCATTATGTAAATCATATCTGGGAAGAATTCTTAAAAATACAGCCCTGTTGAATTGAAGGCTCCACATTGTTAAGCTCTACAGACATTCCTCATTATATATGGATCTCATGGCTGTCTACAGTTATTATTTTGGTTGGAGAAGCTTCATTGGATGTTTCAAGGGTGAATTTTGTCCTAGAGTTATCACGGAAAATGGTCTTTGGCCTTCAAGTTCTCAGATGGGTTTAATCGATTTTCAGTAGCTTATGTCATGTGAAATAGTGAGAAAATTTGCACTATGGGAAATGTTTCTGAGAGATTTAATTAGTTGATAGTGATTGCAGAATAAAGAAGCTTTAACCTCTTCTTCTAAGGAATAACTTAGAGTTTTTTGTAGGTTATTTGTTTGTGTTTCTTTACTGATTTAAAAGGGATAAATTTTTGTTTTAATTTTATTTTTTTAATCAGTTTTGCTCAATTTATTCCAATTTTTTATAGATAGTCTGACAAAATCCAGTACAAATTGCAGGAAAGTTGCTGATAGACCCAGAGATCCTGCTAAGTGGAGTGAAATTGCAGATGTTGTTGCAGCATTATCCATTCCAGTCATAGCAAATGGTGATGTCTTTGAATATAATGATTTTGAGCGTATAAGGGTTGCAACAGGTGGGTAGAAAGCTTTCCATGGGTACTTTGTAGAACTTTGCATCCTTCAAATCCCAATAGGATGTGCTGTGCTGTCATAGCTGCCATTTTCCATGTTGCTGTTCTTTTCGTTTCATTTTCTTTTCTCTCTTCCCTGGGTAGGGGAGTTTGGACTAGGATTTGAACCCTAGATCTATAACTAAAGGCAGAACTTTACCACTAGATGGTAATTTGTGGTTGGTAATCTTGCTTCTGCTTTGCCTTTAGATTTTAAGCTTGCCTGTGTGAATTTCAAATATGTTGTACTTCTTTGTAGTTAGCCTCAATTATGCATAGTGCTTTGTTCAGTCATGGGAACATTGACAGTTTTGTATAGTCAATACCTTGATATTTCTGACATGATTGTTGGCTCTGATTATTGTTTCCCACTAGGTGCCTCATCAGTGATGGTTGCCAGAGGAGCCCTCTGGAATGCTTCCATTTTCTCCCCTGAAGGCATGGTTCCATGGGAAGACATAAAGTGTGAATATGTTAGAAAGGTAGTCTCGTTGAGTTTTGACATGATTAGATCTTGTTTTAATAATTAGCTGTTTTTGAATTGTTGGTTACTTGATATTTGGTGGAACTGAGTTATGTGCATTTATTTATTTATTTATTTTTCCAGAGCATCTTATGGGACAACGATGTTAAGAGTACAAAACAAACTTTGAAGGAAATGATAATACACTATTCTTGCCTTGAGTTTCACGAGGGAAAAGCTGTTACCAAGTCACAAAGCTTGGCTGACCTGGCGTAAGTCTAACTATATATATTGTATGCTTCTTCCAAGGAAAAGAACATCCTACCTCACCTTTTTTCACTTTTTTTTTAACTGTGATAATGCAATTTACTATTCCAAGCTCACTATTGGCAGGTGTATGATGTAGCAAGTCCAATCCAAGAACAAATTTATTCATTGTAGAATCATAAAAAGGACGGTTTTAACAATAATCTACAGTTCCTTCCCTATGGAATATTTATCTTTTTCAACTAAAATGTGGTCTATATCAGTTGGATTGCATTTTATCCGACACATGGGACCCACTGTGCACCAAGTGCATTTTGGGGCAAGTTGGGTAGGTTTTCTTTCCAGTTAATGGTGTGAGTATGGGGTTTTTGTTTTAACTCATCATGGGGTGGGGATGAGATATGCAGTTGACCCCACTCCGTTTCTCCCATTTTAGCTTTTGAAAGCTTAAATATAAATACCAAATAGAAAAAAAGTACCCTATCATAAAATAAAATACTCGTGATACCCTATTAAAGTAGAGACATTATTTTTTCCAATGAACAATTTTTTTTCAAAATCTGTGTAATGAGAAAAATAAGCAAATCTATGTACTCATCTTCCCCACTTTCTTTATCGTAATTGCTAGTATGTTTATATCATCTTAATAACTCACGTAAGATATAGACAAGATGAACTATCCAACATCCAGTTTCAAACAAAAAAGATAGGAATGACATGCAAATAAAAAAGCCTAATCAAGCAGACTCGGTATCGTACATCTAAATTAGCTTAGAAAAGTTCAGAAGATAAATTTCAAACCATCTCATTAGTTTGCCTTTCGGCATCCCATGAAGCATAATCTTCTCTACTTGTAATTTTCTCAATTCTCCTAAAAATCTAGTGCCTCTTGAGCCCCTAGCGATACTAGCTGTGTGTGAGCATGGGATTTGTAGGACATACTGTATTATGAGTACATCCCGTACCCCACCATGCTAGATTGGTAAAAAATTTGGAATTGAATCTATGGCCTACCTTAAGAACCCCTTGGTTCTAAGTTTGTTTCACTTTATCCATAATCATTTTTTTTCTTCTCCCATTTTATGTCAATTTTTCGCCCTATAGCAACTTAAATATTTTCATCATAATTTCAAGTTACAGCTTTACTTAGTAAACTTTAAGCACAAAATGCAATGGTAATAAATTTATTAATCTTCAATTTTGATGCATGCTTGAGGATAAATAAACAACAAATGAAAGGATCTTTGTCATATGCTCAATATAAAGTTCAAAGTTTATTAGTGCTTGCATTCTCATTGAGTAGTGGTTGAATGGTTTTATAAATTTTTGTTATATTCTATCATGCTCCTTTTTTTTGGTCCCTCTTTTATTTCTATACTTATTTTCATTATCGATTTCAATATTCATAGTGTCTTCATTAACATATTTTTACTATTGCATCAAGTGGAAAAGGTGTACCATGGGCCACCTGCAACCTGTATGGTTGAAGGATGGGCCTTTGTCTTGCAACTTGCATTGGTTATGCAGAAGATACGTGAATTATTCATCCATTGTGGGACACAGGGCAAGGCTAGAGCCAACATGAGGCTGCTTTACCTATTGCAATTCCTACATCACATTGTTTTAAGTTGATGATAAACATCTTTATGAAGTTGTAAATTTCTGTGATTTCAAGAACAAAATGATATCAAGTTCTCTTGGTGGTTCCTTTTTTATTTATTTTTTGTGGGGGGAATATGTACTATGAAGCTAAGGATTCAAATATTGCCTTAGTTGATCCAGCAGTTTTATGCTAGTGCTAGTGAGTCCAGTGGTGTTTTTGTTTATGTACATGCGAGGATGATCTTTTGGGAAGGTGATTATTCTGTTTGAAATGATAGAAGAAAATAGAATTTATTTGGAGGTCTTACAGATTCTGAATCCTCATTGTATAAAGAATGATTAGGAGTGCCTGAAGGGTTCCATTTAAAAGGAAATTGCCATGTTAATATTTTCTTTTTTTGGGTGGGTGTGTTGGGCGCTAATGCAGTGAGGAGTTATTGCTTGGCTGGTTGTTCTCTCTTTACTGAGCTTTCTAGTTCAAATTGTTTTGTTCTTTTACATGACTTGTTATGATTTTATTTACAGGATCCTTTATGGAGAGGAAGAGTACTATCAATCGGTCAATCGGAGTAGGTTGTTTAAAGTTGAATAGCAGTTGCTCCACATGCAATTATACCAAGATATGTGAGTTTACAATGGTGCAGCTCTTTAAAATTTACTTCTTGTTAGCAATGTGTTAGTGATATAAGTAGAACTAATATTTCTAAATTATAACCCATTGGTGGAAGTAAGTACTTTCATATGCAACCTGGTATGAATAGTTTGTGTACATTTTCTGGCTCGTTCATCCGGTGCACCGAGTGCAGATAATATTTAAGCAGCAGCATAAAGTAAAATTCTCCATGATTATACCATGAGAATCAGTTTTTAACCCTTCCCCTCCTTCACCACCCCCACCCACCCACCTGCCCCACCCCACCTCCTGGAGGATATTGCAGGCAGATGAAAGCATATGTATCCTTTCTCCGTTTGTTTTTTTTTTTTTGGACCAGAAAAGGTATATATTCTATGTCCAACATAATCGCCCGTATAAGCGCCATTGTTGCCTTCATAAAGCGGAAGTTTGCTTACCATCCATGTTTTTGAGATTTTGTGCAGTTCAGTCCAGTCTCTCTCTCTCTCTCCTCTCTTGTTGGACACAACCAAAGCATCATTTTTTTTTTTTTCCTCTTCGTATCGAGAATGTTCTTTTCAATGGAGAGAGCTTTTACGTTGATATTATGCCATTCAGAGGAAAGAAACTTCTGTCTCTTGTAGCTCACCACTTGCTTATTGAATAATAATAATCCTTCTGAGGGCATCTCTTAAGGTAACTGTTGCAATAACGTTTTGAGATTACAATATTTATGACAAAACTAAAGATTAAAGTAAATTAGATGGAAACATGACAATCTTGCGAGAATTGTGTTCCGGTATTGCTTTGTCAAAACTGTTCTCATAAAACAGTTGATTGGAAAGAATCGTCAAATTCTGTAATGAAAGAGTAGCTGTGACATGCTTACTTACTTTGATGTCCTAGTAGTCATAAAAGCCACAAAAAGCGCAGCTCTTGGTTGTGCTATTAAGAACGCACATTACTGGTTTCTACATATCAGAACACATCATAAAAATTCCATGTTTCTATCTTTCTGCAGAAACGCAATGCAGTCGATGTGTCCATACATGTCAACAATTGCAATAGCAATAAGAAACCCCAACGGTAGTAGCCACATAACAAGTTCTAACATCCCGGGGTGATGTATAACTATCACGTACTCAAAATCAAACCTAATAAAAGGATGAAGTATTCTCAAAATTTCCTAATTAATAGCAAACTCGAGCAACAATGAACGCATTACAAAGTTGATTTACAGCCGTGTATTAACAATAGAATAAATAAATTAACTATATCAAGATACTAATTGTGAATGCTTCATTACTTCACTCATCATAACTTACAACGTTTATATATGCTTTTTTTTTTTCCTTTTCTTTTTTGTTGATAAAGTATTAAATCAAATATTTCTAATACTATTGAAAGCATGAAAAATCTGGGATCTGGCGATGTTTCTTCCTTCTCCTTTCATAATGAAGTGGCGTAATTTGCTTTGAAGTTTCTTTGGCCTGGCTACAATTGCTCGGACCTATTTTGGATGGGTTTAGACATTGAGCAGTGGCCCATCCTATGTACTATGGTGTGGATCTACCTATTTGATGTCCTCACCTATATTATAGTCAACTATATGTCTTTGCTTTCAAGGAGGAGGTAGAGTTATCATAGCAACAAATGTTGATTAAGTATAGGTGATTGAAAAGCCATATAATCTAGCAACACAAGTGATCTTCTATGTGATAAGTAAATGAAATGAGTTGAACTCAAGTTTGGACTAAGTGTAGCCAATAGAGAGACATGATGTGCTAGCTAGACATCAACTACTTGTAAGACATGAGTTGCTAGTAGATGTCAAAGAGGAGGAGGAGACCTATTTATTATTGGCTCTTGAAGACAAAACTTGCTACACCCATGTCTCTTGCTTAGATGGCACAACTTATAAGAATTGGTTGATTTTGCTTACTTAAAGGGGAATAGTCTCACACCTCTATGGCCTTAAAGCATTTACCTCAATGCGACAGCAACTGTAACTGCTGCATCTACTATGTATAAGTAACCAACTCAATACAATTAAAAGTACATGCCTAAATGGAAAAAACAAGTAAACTATATTAACCATATTAGATCAAAAATAGAGGGATGTAACTTGCATAACTCGCATATCTCATCAAAGCTCCAAGCATTGCTTTGGTCTATCTAATGTAGCACTTGTTAACATTATGATACTATCTATAATATTCAAGTTTAACCCCATTTGCCAATACATCATCTACTTCAAATTAACAACGCACGTTCACTGCTCTTATCACATTCATATATAAGCTACATGTAGCCTTACCAATCCTCATCAGTCTTCCTTTAATATCAATCTGTTAGAGGGAAGATCAACATGCTGTGAGATTAGCTTGACTACATAAGTTGTCGTATAACATGGTTAAGAAGGTGCCACTTAATTGCATGGAAGCGTACAAGAGGTACATAAGAAAAGAGAAATATCATCACTTATCCACACTATAAGGGTCATGAGCCTGCTACCATCTCTATAGTCTTTTAAAGCTTATGAAATGAATATTTCTCCTTTACTAATACCCTTTACCATTTCATCAGATATTTTTAACTAGCACCAATATGAGTAAGCACCATGCCTCCTTCAACATGGCATTATAGATTCCCTTAAACTTAAATCTATAGCCTTCATCATATGCTTGTATCAATCCTTCTACTTTTATCCAAAATAGTTGGTTATAGAATCAGTACTTTTATTTTTCCTCATTTCGCCCAAAATGTTCAAATCATTGAGTTATGAGTGCAAGTAGTAGTGGTGACAAGCTTCTTTAATTGCTAGTATTTGTGGGTTTTCTTAAAAGTGCTAGCTACAAGCCATATACAATATATGTACAAATGGTCATCTTTCTTTCTCATCCTTAGCTACATTTACAATACCTAAATGTCGATTAAAAATAAGATGTGCAGTCTCTTCATTGTTACACCTCGAAGTTGCAAAATCGCAATAGTCTCGTCATATAAACTAATCTATAATAGTAACCGATGTTACAATCTCTACCATAGATATAATTTACACAAGGTGTCCATGACTTTTCATTTTGAAATGAATAGCTCAGTACTTATAAATCTAAAGATCCTTATGTTATATATATATATATATATAATTACATTCACATTATCATAAAATTCTTAAGAGATTCTACATATTACAATAGTCAGCTAACTTATACATCACATATCAGTTTATAAACCTAAAATTACTAATAAGGCATTTAAAGACTTGATTGTATAGCCATTTGATCCTCACTCCTCATAACTTCAAAAGAGAATTGATCTCGAGATAATTATATCACGGTATGTTCGTCAAAACCTGTAAGAAAGTTTATAAGGGTATAAGTAACTACAGCTTAGTAAGCTAGATTGGAGACTTATAAATGTATAATAAACACAAACAGGATTATCAAGAAATTAATTATATGAAATGCAACAAACAAGTGTCATTACACAACGTAGTCTGATTTGTTATGAAATCAGAGTAATTTCAATTGCTCTGATCCGGGTTTAAGAGTTTTCATGTTTATGTAACAGCTCACGATTAAACCCAAGTCTGTGCAATGAAGATATCGCTCTCCCCATAACTATTCTTTGAACCATTGCTCTCATCTTTATCGCGACTTCCTTTTCTATCACTTAGTTTAGTTAAGGATGAGGAAAAGATTATTATGCTATCTAGCGTTATCTTTTTTAAAGGTATCGGTGTTTGGTTGGAGAATCCTAATGATTTCTTAAAAGGTTGCAATGTATGTCTAATTAGAGTATTTAAGTTAGTTATAATTAAGTACGGTTTAAGATGATTAAACAATTTCATACTGTTCAATTCATATCAATCACCAAATATAACACATATTAACACGAAATCAGACACGTAAACACATGCATATATAACTACTTACAAACACAATCATAAGCCTTCGATTACTTTAAAATAGTACTCTAAATTACGATGAAGTATTAAACCTAACTTACTTAGAATCCTTGGGTTGCTCACTCAACCAATCGTAGGTAAACTCATCTGCGTTTGTCTTATAATACAAATACGCTTTTAATATTTATATCTTGATAATATATATATATATCCTCTAGATTATGATTTAACTCAATTCTTCATATATACATATTATTTATTATTGATTCATTTTAAGTTAGTTTAGGATTCGGTTTCTGAATTCGGTTCCGATTTAGGTTCTAAATCAGTTCCAACTACAAGTATTATATATAAATCTTTAAATTACAATCCGTGAAATTAATCATATTAGGCTCAACTTTCTTAGGTATTACTTTTGGTCATTAATTAGTATTCTAGTCTATATGGTATACTTTAATCCTCATTTATATATCGAATTTATTCTTGATGTGAGAAATTTTACATTTCCTATATAATTACCTAAATTTATGTTTTCTACTAGATTTATTATTATTATTATTATTATTATTATTATTATTATTATTTATTTTAACCTATTATTTTATATTTATTATAATCCCAATTCCACATACTCTTAAAATTACATATATTACTACATAATCACATCTAACACCCTAAATGCTATAATTATCATACCAAATCAGAGATGAACATCTTAAAATATTTAATTATATACTAAATCAATAATTACTCAATGAATTATTAACTAACCCCCAAAATCACTACTTATATATATATATATATATTAAAAGCCTAAAAAAAATTTAAAAAATTTATTTTTGAAAAAAGGCTTCGTAGCACTATTTTATTTTTTCTAGGTAGTCTACACAAAAATTTTGACCCTAAAACTACACTTCTAAGGTTATTTATTTATAAATCAAAATATGCTCGATTTTATACGATTTCTTAAGTAACACATATTTCCAAATGTAATTACATTAGACTAATATTTCCCCCTAAATCTACATACAATAAAACATCATAATACTAAATTCATAACTTTTTAGATAAAATTGATAATTTTAATGAATTAACAAATTCAACCTAAAATCGGACTCACTTGGCTATTGGATTTCTAGCCACCAGGGGTGGTTCTAGGGGTGTCGATTAGTCCAGGCAGTAGTGGGAAGGTGCTTTGGTGGTGGTGGTTCAATTCCAATTAGTTGTGGGTCATAGGTTTGGTCTAATTGCCCTAACTGGATAGATTTTTTGTGATTTTTTTAAAAAAACCCTAGCTCTCTCTTTTTACGGTTCTCCTGATTTTTTCTACACTTCAAATAACTAAATGAGCTTTTGAAGAAGTTTGATTATTTATAGATCTTTATGGGATTTTTTTGCATAAAATTGAGTTGACATTTGGCTTATCCTTTTCCAATTTTAACTTTTTAGTTGAGTTAATTTTGTTGGTTGAATTTTTTCTTTCCTCCCCAACCTGCCACGACCTTGATCTAAACAGTTCCTTACTTTTTTTATTTTTATTTTTTGATTTTTCCTCTATTTTTTATAATTTTCTTTAATTATTTTTCATTTTTCTAGTATTTTAGGTAATTTCACGTATTTTCACCTTCACGTAAATATATATGAAGTACACGTAAATATATATGAAGTACAAGTAAATACTCTTAAATATTATTTATATTATTCTATGATTTTTAGCATACATATAATTTATTTATAGTGACTTGTTAGTTATTGGACTCATTTTACGCATTTTTGATAAATAACGGGTAATATACTTAAAATTTGATCTTATAATATTCTATTATTTTATTACTTATTTTCTTAAATTCAAATTTACGGGATTATTTTTACTAATATTTCTAGAAATATTTTATAATTTAAGCTCGATTGGATCCTTTAACTGATCATCCTAAACTTTACGTACTAAATTCAATCCTACAGTTACAAAGTTTACATTTCCACCTCTTTTGAAATATTTTTGTCCTAAAAGCTTTTGTATATTTAGATTGCACTTAAATAACTAAAAACGCTAATCATATAGCTTTTAGCTCTCAAGTAATCTCCAATTCTAAACCTTCATTCCATTGAACCTTCACATACTTTGATGCAAACTGTAGCCAAGGGCAGATAAGGCCAATTACTGAGATGGGTCCAAGCTTACCGAAAGCTTGAAATGACAATAGGGAACGTACAAAAGAATGAAGGATGTGAATAAAAAAAAAGTAAGCAAAAACTCATGAACAGTTTCAATAGATATGACACACTAATAGAACCTTTGAAAGCTCACGACATAACTCAATATGATGTACGAATTAGTCCGGTGAGGTTACTTGCCACTTAGCTTTACTTAAGGGTTAGGATAAGAGTGAACTGAAAGTAAACAATTAGTGTTTACGAGAGGAAATATCAAGTGTATTAATGGTAATATGATGTTTTCAACTACAAATACATGGGTATTTATACCCAATAAACTAAGGAAACTTGCTAAAAAGGGGAAAAGACAAAAATGACATTTCCTAAAGAAGTAATGTACAAAGAATACTAAGGGTAAAATTGAATATTCAAGAAGACAATAATTAGTGTAACAAATTCTATACGTGGTAAAAATGCATTGGCAAGGCCGTTGGAGGATGTAGACAAAGGAGTACGATCAGATTGCTTGTCAAAGTAAAGGTGACTAAGGATTAGTCCAAGTCTCTCTTGACTTTTTGGCAAGGATGATGCCGGACAATTGGTTGGTAGGGAAGTGGTTAAGCAGATGCATGAGGTTTGTTTACTGCCTTAATATTCTTCAAGTCGGCGTACAACTTCCGAGAGGTGGTTGGCCATTTGACTCGGCATACAGAGTTGATTGGCAATAAGGAGAAACTTGGCCTTGGCATGAGATGGTTGGAGTAAGAGAATTCGCCTAGCCAGCCCCTCTAATCTTCGAGCTCGGTAGTAGGTTAAAGGCCCAGTAACCTAATTTCTATCATTACCTTTAGGTTGATTTGGATTTAGGTTCAAATCCGAATGGCCTTCAATTAGCTCTCCGTTAGGGTGATATGGACTAAGGTTGGTAATGTTGAAGGTGTCAAAAACCCCATAGTTTTCGGGTAGCTTCAACCTGTAGACATTGTCATTGATCTTTTAGAGGATTCTAAAATGTCCTTCAGCTTTTACAGATAGCTTGTTCTTGTTGTTGAGGTGCAGCCACACCAAGCCTCCGGATTAAAAGAGTCTAGTCGTTCTACCCTTGGCCTTCTCTCGCATTTGTCTAGCAACTTAGTCGGTCTTCCGTGTAACTTGGTTGTAGATGTGTTGAAGAGACCATTCTTGGTCTCTTGCGTTAAGGTCTTCTTACTCGAATCTAGGTACAAGGGTGTGGTCGAAGGGTAACTCGAGATTGAAACCATAGACAACCTCGAAGGGGGTTTGCTTGATGGTATCATCTACTGTTTGGTTGTAAGCGAATCCAACCATTAGTAAGTAGACGTCCTAACCAACTAAGTTCTTGCCCACTATAGCTCAAAGCAGCGATCTTAAAGTACGATTAACTACCTCTATTTAGCCATCTGTTTAGGGGTGATAGGAAGTACTAAATAGTAGTTTGGTCTCCATTCGTCACCATAGAGTTCTCTAAAAATGGCTCAGGAATTTTAGGTTTCTGTTTGATACTACACTTCTTGGTATGCCATGTAACCTAACAATTTCCTATAAGAAAAGAGAAACAATAGCTAAAACATCATTAGTTTTGGAACAGGGCACAAAGTGTACTATCTTACTGAACTTATCCATGATAGCAATTACAAAATCTTTACTTGAGCAATTTGTGGTAATCCGACAACAAAGTCCATGCACAACTCAATCCATAGTTTCGTCAAAACAGGCAAAGGCATTGCTTTCCCTTACTTGGCTAGGCATTTATCCCTTTTGTACACAACATTGCCTTCTATAACTCGATGCACATCTCATCTCATTCTTGGCCAAAAGAAACAACCAGTCAGTAATTCATAGGTCCTTCTCTCTCTAAAATGCCCGGGGAGTCCTCTTCTAAGGGCTTCCCCAATAAGTAATTCTCATAAAGAGTAGGTTGGCACACATAATTTCCCCTTCTCAAAACAAGTATCCATCTTCTACATGATACTCGTCCACTATCCTTTCATCGACACATCGTGCAAATATGGGTTCGAAGTGTGAATCCCCGGAGTATTGCTTTTTAATGCTTGCAAACCTAAACAATCGGGTCTATAGTTCATTTGGGAGTGCATGCCTCCTTGAAAGAGCATCTGCAGCCATGTTGCTCTTTTCTTATTTGTATTTTATTACAAAGTTGAACCCCTTAAGCAATTCAACCCACCTCGCCTGTCGCTTCGACAACTTAGTCTAACTTTGGAGATACCTCAAAGATTGATGGTCAATGTAGATGACAAATTCTTTTGGCAATAGGTAATGCTGCCATACTTGTAGTACTTGGATCAGTGCTAAGAGTTCTTTGTCATATACGTAGTAATTTAGTTGAGGTCCCTTGAGCTTCTCATTATGGTAGGCAATTAGTCAACCTTCCTACATTAGGACAACGCCTATCTTAATGCTTGATGTGTCACACTCCAGTTCAAATATTTTCTTGAAGTTAGGTAAAACTAGTACAAAGGTAGAGGCTAATCTTTCCTTCACCTCGACAAAACTTCTCTCTTCCTTTTCTCCCTATCGAAAGTCAGTGTTCTTCTTTGTTAATTTAGTAAGGGGTGTGGCGAGTATACTGAAATTCCTGATGAATCTTCTATAGAAGGAAGCTAGTCCATGGAAACTTCTCACCTCGGCACAAGTAGTGGGGGTGGTAACTTGACGATTACTTGGATCTTCTTATCATCCACTAGTAAGCCTCCTCTACTTATTACATAGCCTAAGAATACTACTTCCTCTTAGCACAAGCAATATTTCTTAAGGTTGTTGAGTAATCTCTTGGATGGAGGACATTTATTACAGCTTAAAGACATTCACAGTGACTTAGCATGTCGGTACTATGCACTAGGATATTGTTAAAATATACCATGACACACTTCCCCATTAGATGTCTCAACACATGGTTCATCAATCTCATGAAAGTACTTAGGGCATTCAACAAGCCAAATGACATGACCATCCACTCATAGAGTCTATGTCGGGTTTTGATCATAGTTTTCTACTCATATCATGGCTTCATGCAAATTTGATGGTAGCTAGGCTTCAGATCAATCTTGCTAAAGATATTAGCTCCACTCAATTTATCCAGCATGTCTTCTAATCTCGAGATAGGATACTTGTATTTGATCATAATCTTGATCATTGCTCGGCTGTTAACACACATCCGCCAAGTTCCATCCTTTTTTGGCACTAAAAGCTTTGGCACAGCGTAAGAGCTAAGACTTTCCCTAACATACCCTCCAGTAATTCATTGACTTGCTATTGGAGCTTAGAAGCCTGTTTAGGACTCATCCTATAGGCTGGCTTATTTGGTAAGGCAACATCGGGTATTAAGTCAATATAGTGTTCTATGCCTTAAATTAGGGGTAAACCCTCAGGTAACTATTCTGGGAATAGACTGATATATTCATTCAGCAATGCTCTCACTTTCTTGAGTCGTTCACCCTGCTCGTTCATTTCTAACAAGCGTTTGACTAACATAAGGGTTGGTTTGTTAGCATTGATGGCTTCTTGGAGCTTGGCTCTACTCATCATCAAAGTCTTCTTCAATCTGCAAGTAAATTTTGCCTACAGTTTGTTAACTTCACTCAGCAGAATTGGTCTCAGTGTAATCTTTCGGCCATTCTTCTTGAACGCATGTATTCTTATATCCATCATAGATAACACTTCTATCAAACAACCATGGTTAGCCAAGCAATACATATGAGGCATACATGGGTAGCACATTATAGAGAATTTTGTCAAAGTAATTTCCAATAATAATCGGTAGTAGTACTTACCAAGTGACATGTAGCGCTCCTTTTTCACTCAGCCAATGCAACTTGTATAGCCTCAAGTGTGCAATAGTTGGCAACGTTAACCTTGTGATTAAATCGATGGATGCCATTAATGCAACTTCCACTATCAACAATTAGTGCGCTCACCTAATCATTTACCCTACTAGTGGTATGAAACAAGTTCTCCCCCTACTCCTCCTCGTGTGAGGATTCTAAGTTCATTGCCTGTCGGACAACCAAGACCAACTGATCTAAGTCCTTAGTGAACACATGCTCCTCAATTGGTTCATTATCATGAGAAACTTCTTTCTCGGCAGGCTTCTCTTCCTTAGGTTCCTCATTAGTACTTTCCACTTCTAGCTTCGGGACATCTCCCATAATGACCATAGTTCTTCAGTTCGGGCACTTAGCAGCCATATGTCTAAACCCTTGGTAATTGAAGCACTTGATCTGGCTTGTTTTCCTCTCAAATCCTTGCCCTTTCTCATAAGTTCGGGTCGGCATATCACTATTAGGTTAGCCCTTCTGTTTAGCTTAGATATCTACCTTTCGAATCAGCTCGGTACTCAAATGATCTTGGTGACTTCCCTATCCTAGTTGGCTAGTCGACAGTTTGGTCAATATTCGGCATCTTTTCTGCCTCTCCACTAGTTGAGCTATTCGAATGGCTTCATTAATTATAGTAAATCACTGGAGTTCTACAATGTCTCAAATGTCACCTCTCAATCTAGTAAGGAACCTAGAGATTATTCATACTAGTGGGTCCTCTACTTCAAAGTGAATCATAAGCATTTGAAATTCTTAGACATACTCGTCAACAAATCAGTCTCCTTGTCTCAGCTCCAGAAGTCGAGTAAAAGTATCTTACAGATATGTATTCGTCACAAATTTTTTTTTTAGTATTCTCTTTATCTTAGGCTAAGTATTAATCTTTCTGTATCCTTCATGTCTTCTCATAGCTTGGAAATTCTTCCACCATATGGTGGCGTATCCGGAGAACTCAACAGTGACACTCCTCACTTTCTCATAATCCTTATATTAGTAATAGTCAAACACATGCTCCACCTTCTCTTCCTACTCTAAGTATTCATCTACACTTCCAGACTCATTGAAACTCAGAATCTGAAGTTTCACATGGTTAGAAGCTTTGGGCACTTGAACTTGCTTATCTTCTTCATGATACTCTTCCTCATCCTCTTCTCCTATGTCTTCCAAATCAATCCTTCTCCTTACTCATTTGTGTATTCCTTCACCTTGAACTTATCGAGCTAAGTTCTAACCTCTTACATGTTGGGCAGCTTATGGGGTGTTATGTACGGCTTTAGCAAGTTAGTAAGCTAACACATGAACAACTCGGGTTTAATCTACTAAGAGGTTAACCACCTCATTAAGTCTCTTATCAATGCTCCTAGGGGTTCCCTGAGACTATTAGCCATGGTAGACAACTCTACTGTTATCATCTCCAACACCAATGTTAACACTTGGTTCCACCATTTTCTCCAAAAGATTCAAATCTCAAACTCTTTGATTAAGTGTTTCACCAAACACTTCCGCAAACCAGAATTTAACAGCTAGCAAACAGATCAATTAAACGAATATAGTAACTTACTTCATTTCATACACGCAAAACAGAGTATAAACAAAACTTCAAAATAAACTATAACTCAAGCAAAGCCTTTACTATAATACTAAGATGATGTGAACTGCAATTAAGGACAAACAAGGCCGTTCATGGGATGGGTTTATGCTTGCCGAAATCTTAAAGGGAAGATGGGGAATGTACGAAAGAACAAAGGATGTGAATAAAAAAAGTAAGCAAAAACCTATGAATAGCTCCAAAGGATATGATACACCATTGGAACCTTCAAGGATTTATAGCATAACTCGATATGATGCACAAATTGATTTGATGAGGTTACTCGCCACCTAGCTTTGCTTAAGGGTTAGGATAAGAGTGAAATGAAAGTAAACAATTAGTGTTTATGAGAGGAAATATTAAGTGTATTAATTGTAATATGATGTTTTTAGCTATAAGTATAAGGGTATTTATACTCGATAAATTAGGACAACTTGCATAAAAGGGGAAAAGAAAAAAAGGCATTTCCTAAAGAAGTAATGTACAAAGAATACAAAGAGTAAAATTGAATATTTAAGAAAACAATAATTAGTGTAACAGATTCTACGCGTGGTCCTGTACACGTAGCGGAAGTGCATTAGTAAGGCTGTTGGAGGATATAGGCAAAAGAGTACGATCAAATTGCTTGTTTGAGTAAGAGTGATTGAGGATTAGTCCGGTCTCTCTTGGCTTCTTAGCAAAGATGATGCTAGGAAATTAGTTGGTAGGGAAGCGATTGAGCAGACATGCGAGGTTTGGCTGCTGCTTAGTATTCTTCAAGTTGACACACAACATTTGAGAGGTGGGTAGCCGTACGACTCAGCATACAAAGTTGATCAGCAGTAAGGAGAAACTTAGCCTTAGCATGAGATAACTGAAATAGGAGGATTCGCCTTGCTAGCCCCTCTAGTCCTTAAGCTCGGCTACAAGTTAAAGGCCTAGTAGGTTGATTCCTATCATACTCTATATCTCAATTCCTTAACTTCCGAACCTGATTATCTAATATTTTTATGGGTTGCTTCACTACTTGAAAATTCCTCATTAACTCTACCAGCTTAATTTCCACTATTGCATTTTGGGTTCTTAACAAACTTCCTTAGCATAGAAACATGGAATACATTATGGTAACCTGACAAACTTGGAGGTAATGCTACTCTGTAGGATATATTACCAACCTTCTCCAATACTTCAAATGGACCAATATATTGTGGGCTCAACTTTCCCTTTGAGCCAAACTATCTAAGTCCTTTGAATGGGCTTATCTTAACATATACATGTTCACCAACTTCAAACTCCAGTGGCCTTCTCTTCAAATCTGCCTAACTCTTATAACAGTCTTGATCTTCCTTCATTTGTTGCTGTACAATCTTAATCTTCTCACTTGTTTGGTTGATTATGTCAGGTCCAATCATTAAATACTCCTCACGATCCCAATACAGCGGTGATCTATATTTCCTCCCATATAGTGCTTTATAAGTTGCCATTTGTATAGTCACATGGTAACAATTATTGTAGACAAACTTTATCAATGGAAAATATTTATCCCAATCACCTCCAAAATCTAACACACAAGCCTGCAACATATCCTCTAGGCTTTGAATTGTTTGCTTGGATTGTTTATTTGTTTGCAGATGATAAGCTGTACCAAATTGCAACTTTGTACCTAAAGCTCTATGTAAACTCTCCTAGAATTTGGATACAAATCGGCTATCTTGATAAGAAACAATACTCTGTAGCATACCATGTAATCTCAGTATCTCTCGAATATATAGCCTAGTTAGCCTTTCCATTGAATCACCCATTCAATAACATAAGAAGTGTGTACTTTGTTAATCTATCTACAATTACCTAGATTGAATCATAACCGGCTTGAGTCCTTGGTAGTGCTACCATAAAATCCATAGTAATATGATCTTACGTCCATCTCAGTACTTCCAGAGGTTGTAATGGTCCACTCGATCTTTGATGTTATGCCTTAACTTGTTGACATGTAATGCATTCTGCTACATACGGTACCACATCTCTTTTCATTTCATTCCACCAAAACATGAGTTTTAAACCTTGATACATCTTATTTCCTCCCCGGTACACTGTATAATCTGTAATGTGTGTTTCATCTAAAATATCCTTCCTTATGTCAGGATCTTATGGTACACATATCCTTCTTCTAAACTTTAATATACCTCTTCCATCTACTTTGAAGTTGAAATAATTTCCTTTGCTTAATTTCTCTTTTATTTCCATTAGATCTTTATCTTCCTCTTGCTTTCGTTTAATTCTCCCCAATAAAGTATGTTGCAATTCCAAATTCATTATCTGACTATTAGGTTCACACTAGTTAAACCCAATTTTCAACTTTTCAAATTCATGCACCAATTAACATTGGGAAGTTAAAAGTAATGCAACTTGTTCATAATTCTTTCAAGTTAAAGCATTTGCTACCAGATTGGCTTTTCTAAGATGTTAATTTATATTTAAATCATAATCTTTAATCAACTTTAACCATCTCCTTTGTCTTAAGTTTTACTCTTTCTGAGTAAAGAAATGCTTTAAACTCTTGTGATCAGTATACATCTCACACCGTTCTCCATATAAATAATGTCTCCAAATCTTTAAAGCAAACACCACGGCTGCTAACTTTAAGTCATGAGTTGGATAATTTCTTTCATGTAACCTTAATTGTCTTGATGCATATGTAACAACTTTTTCATCCTACATCAATACACAACCCAATCCATTTCAAGAAGCATCACTATACACGCTATAAGGCTTATTTGGATCAAGTAATGTTAATATTGGTACAGTAAGTAGTCGTTTCTTCAACTCTTGAAAACTCAACTCACAATCTTCACTCCATTTGAATTTTACATCCTTTTGGGTCAATCAAGTTAATGGCTTAGCATTTTTGGAAAAATCCTTTATGAGTTGTCGTAGTATCTAGCCATACCTAGAAAACTCCTCATCTCTATAATAGTGGTTGGTTGCTTCCAATCCATTACCGCTTTCATCTTGTTAGAGTGTACAGAGATTACTTCACCAGATACAATGTGACTTAGAAAAGAAATTTTATCGAACTAAAAAATGCATTTGCTCAACTTAGCATACAATTTATTCTCCTTCAACTTCTATAATGCTAATCGTAAATGCTCTGCATGCTCCTCCTTGGTTTTTGAATAAATCAAAATATCATTAATAAACGGCACAACAAACTTATCCAAATATGGTCGATATATGTGATTCATCAAGTCCATGAACATAGCTGGGGCATTTTTCAAATCGAATGGCATCACTAAAAATTCATAATGATCATATCGAGTTCTAAATGTAGTCTTAGGCACATCTTTCAGCTTAACTAGTAATTAATGATATCCCAATTTCAAGTCAATTTTAGAAAACACAATTGCACCTTGTAGTTGATCAAACAAATTATCAATGTAGGGTAAAAGATACCTATTCCTAATGGTAACCTTATTTAATTCTCGGTTGTCTATGCATAATCTCATGGTACCATCTTTCTTTTTCACAAATAATATTGGTGCTCCCCATAGTGAAACACTTAGATGAACAAATCTCTTATTCAATATCTCTTGAAGTTGCTTCTTTAGTTCTTGAAGTTCCATCAGTGACATCCGATATGGAACTTTAGAAATAGGCTTAATTCTAGGAACCAACTTTATAGTGAAGTCCAACTCTTGATGTGGAGCTATACTTAGTAAATCCTTCGAAAATACATCTGAAAATTCACACACTATTGATATGTTTGCTACTTTGGGTGCCTCTTTCTTCACTTCCATGATAAACACCTAACAAAATCTCCAATCATCTTCTTCTACCTTTGTTTCATACAATTCATCACATATCTCCATCACAATTAAATCTAATTTTCTTCCAGTAGTCTTTCCTTGAAATACAATTTCTCCATCATTAAGAGTAATAGTTTTACTTTTACACTCTACAATTGCTTTTTTCTTAGACAACCAATCTATTCTCACTATTACATCATAACCATATAAAGGTAATATTATAAGACTTATAGGGTACTCTTTCTCTTGAATCTTAATTCTACCATCAGCTGTCACTTCTCGAGTCGTTTCCTTCTCTTCAATAAGAGTTCTAACTCTATAAGTTGTATTAATCTTAACCACACTAATCTCTTATTCATATACAAATTTCTAACTCGTAAAGGAATGAGATGCACCGGTATCAAATAATACAAAAGTAGGTTGTCCATTTACCAGCACATTTCTTGGAATGTACTAATACTATGATTACTAACTAAACTTGCATTTATAAATCTTAAAATGTAAACACTTCAACTTAATTCACTCTTAAAGTATCATTAAAATAAATGGTCTAAGTACGTACCTATCATAAGTCCTTCATTGTTTTCTTCTTCAACTCCCATAATCTCTTCAGCATGATCATGGTAGTACTCCTCCATCCAATCTGTAAGGCCCTCATCCTCTTTAACTCCCATATCCTCCAGGCTAAAAACACGAGCAGGTGTGGTTGTATTATTAGAACCTTTTGTCCTCTTAGTTCCTTGTCCAAATTATGGACATTATCTGGAGAAATGTCCATTTTTATTACATTTGTTACACTTCATAAGTTTCATTCTAGGGCATGCTCAAAGCATATGGTTCTAATCTCCACATATTAAACATTTTCCTTTAAGCTAAGCACGGTTTCTCGAAAAATGATTTGTATCATAGTTCTAGCACTTAACATTGCTATCCTTATCATAAAAAATCAAATTGGGCATTGACTATGCTAGGCCACTAGTTAGAGTTGTTGGTTTCCTTCTCTTTTGTCTAGAATTGCTAGCAGCACCAGGATATGATCTCTAAAATGATGCACTACGTTGATAGCTCTTGTTGATCTTTTGACTCCATATTGCTTGTATCCTTGCACGATTATCTTCTAGTTTCCTCGCTTTATCTACCACTTCATCATAAGTGGTGAAACCATAATCTAATAACTTACAACCCATTATGGGGTCAAATCCAATAAGGAATAGATCCTTCTTTAATTTAATATTATGTCGGTATGAATTAGGTGTATATTGTAATAGTTTATTAAACCCATTTTCATACTAAGTTGCACTCATACATCTCTTCTTTAGCTTAAATAAACCTTGTACCATCCTATTTTGAACACTATGAGGAAAATATTCTTTCTTGAATTTCTCTTTAAACCTTTGCCAAGTAATATTATTCCCCAATTATCTTACTTTCGAATCCACCATACTCTAATAGCTAACTTTAACATAAAAGTGTCATATGATAACTTTTAGGATTAAGGAACTCTAAAAGCCTCAAAACTCCGTTTAATTTGGGCTAGCTAATCATTAGCTAGTGTTGGCTTACCTTTTTCTCTCTCAAAATAACAATTGGCTTTTGTAAACTCAAGAAGCTTATTTACCTCTTATAGTCGCTCCATCCTTTGTTCAGCCTCTTGAGGTCTCTTATTTCTCGTATTAGTGCTAGTTATACAATGTTGGGTTAACATTCCTTGCTGTCTCATCATCGTATGCCATGCATATTGGCAAGTATTTGTCCAATGGGTATATTCTTTTATGGTGGTGGTGGGGGTATATCCTGTCTATTTTTTTCTCTTGGGGGTAATGATACTTACAGTGGAAGGTTCTAATTTCCTTCGGTTCCTCCATTACAACTCTAATTTCCAGCTTCAGCCATACTCACTTAATATTTCTAACTTATAACCTTGCATATAATCTATTCATAAGTTATTCCATTCCTTAGTTTTATAAAATTTTCAAAAATTAGTAGATTCTTGCAATTTTCCCTATATAAAATAGTAATAACAATGTTATTTTAATCAAAGTACATAATAGATCTAACTTCCATTATTAACTTGATTCAGCCTTTACATCATTGTAACTGATTACAATTTTAGAAATAGAAAGGTACAACTCAATAAAATTTTGAATACATACATAAGATTTACAACTCAATTACATCGTTACTTACACGATCTAGTATAGACTCGATCCTTGCAACTTACAATACAAAAGATTACATCAAAATTGATTACATCATCTTGGTTACATAAGACTTGATTACAACATATGTCTAACTTGATCCAAAAGCTAAAAAATACATCAAAAGATCCAAAATACCTTAGTTTCAACCAAAGTTGCTATTGGATCATACCTAAAGATCTAACTAACAAGTCAGTCATCTATTAGAATTAATCCTCATTTGAATAGTCGATTGTAGCTGCTTGATCAAAGGAATCATAATCCATATGACCTCTTACCAAGTGATCTTCCTCTTCACTAACTAATTCATAACTCATGGATATCACTTTTGGACTCTCGAGAATTATGATCACCTCATGTATGTCATCATCATCAGATTCAGTTGCATTTCCATTCCATATCCTAGCTATCCCATTGTCTTCTATCACCTACATACCTAAAGCATGGATATCCATACCGAGTTCATTTTTATTCTCTAACTCTTGTTCCTCTTCCTCAGGTTCCTCTTTGTCTCTTCGTCCGGTTCCTCTTCCTCAGGTTCCTCTTCAGGATCTTCTTCTTCTAGATCCTCCTTAACATTAGCCTTACCCTCTTGATGATTACTTTGTGCATTTGAATGGGCTGCTTCTTGGGGTTCTACAGGTGGTGGATTTTCTTATGGTTGTTCTTGCATCTCAAGTTTTGGATTTGGTTTAAGGTTAGGTTTAAGATTAAGTTCCAAAGGTATCTCTATGCTTGCTTCAATAGGTTCTGGAAAACAAGGGAACCAATAGATAATTCTTGGTGGATAATGTCTAGGAATGTGTGGAATGTCAGTAGGAATATAGGTGATACTAGCTAGGTAAGGTCTCCCCTCTTCTAACCTAATAGGGAAATATCTCAAGGGCATCATCAAAGATATAATCCCTTCTCTTTCCAACCACCTCTACTCAAAGGTTGCTATCACAGTGTACTTTTTATATTGACGTCCTAAACTCATCTCCATCCATGCCCATTGATCCTTCCAACTATAACACATCTCATCATGAAGTTTATCAATAATCTCATCAACTGTCTTGAATATATTCCAGTCAACCAACTCTAGAAGTAATCGTTGCATCTTAACCCTATAATCGATAGGGGACTCCTCTCCATTTTAACTAAACTATATCCAACTAAGTATTAACTCCCCCTTTCAAACCTGTAATTGGACTTAGAATCAATCAATGGTCACTATACTAAACATTATAGTTACTTTTGTTTTAATATGCTTAATACAATCTTTTATCACCTACTTAATATTACCCAATCTCAATGGTCCTATGATATTTATTTATTTTTAAATTATGACGCTTTAAAGAGAGTTTATTAGAACTATGCTATGATACTAACTGAGAATTGTTACGCCCTGAAGCCGTAGAATCACAACCGTTTTGCCGTGTAAATCAATCTATGATAGTAACTGACCTCATAGTCTCTATTATAGATATAATTTACATAAGACATCCATGACTCCTCACTTTGGAGTAAATAACTCAGTACGTGAAAAGCTAAAGATCCTTAAGTTACATATATATATATATATATATAATTACTTTCATATTGTTGTAGAATTCACAGAAGATTCTATATATTACAATAGTCGGCTAACTTACACATCACATATCAGTTCCTAACCTAAAAGTATTAACAAGACATTTAAAAGACTCGATCGTATAGCCATATGATTCTCACTCCCTATAACTTTAAAAGAGAACTAACCTCAGGATAATTATATCATAGTATGTCAGTCAAAACCCACAAGAAAGTTTATAAGGGTATGACCAACCATAACTCAGTAAGTTAGATTGAAAACTTATGAATGTATAACAAACACAAATAGGGTTATCAAGTAATTAATTATATGAAATGTGTTGAGCTCTATTTTGATTTCCTTAATTTAACCTATATTAAGCTCAGCCTGCTTAATATAAATTACTCGACATTAAACTTAAGGAAATACTTTTCTTAAAAAAAACTTTAAAAAATTAGAGTCATCAATTGGCTTAATTGGTAAAAAATGAAAGTAGGGTTTTTGAGTGGGAAAACGCTAATTTGATTGCTAATTTGCAAATATTCTAAAAATTTTGATATTTAGAAAATTAAACTAGAAAAACGAAGTTTGGAAGCTAACCTATTAAGACTAAGTCATTATGTAAAAATAAAAAATTAATGAGCTTTCCTTTTTTTATAATTTTTCTAAAAATATTAAAAATATACCTAAGTTCACAAAATGTAACTAAAAATGATTTTTTACTATTTTTTTATTACGAATTTATAAGAAAAGGAGAAAAAAGTTTTTTTTTTTTTTTTTTTAACGGTTGCCCCAAAGGTGCTTACATATCCGCTAATCAAGATCAAACTGGCCGTAATTCTTTTTTATAAAATATTTAGTAGGTGGGTTATTTTTATTTAAAAAAAAAAACTGAGTCAAGTTTACGTTTTTATGAATTTATTATTTGAAGAAAAACCTTAAAAAAATATAAATTTTTCGAATTATATAAAAACCTTAATTAATTAAATCTTTTTTTGAAAAACTAAATTGAGATTTTTTTAAACAAAACCCTTAGTGTCAAAAATATATTTTTATTATTAAAAAATATTTAAAAAAAACCTAATTTAACTAAAATTTTGCAAGAAAATAAATAATAAACAAAAATCCTGCACTTAAACACAAAAAATAAATTAATAAAAAAACATAACTAATTAATAAAAATTAATGAAATAATTAAAATAAAATAATATAATAAAAATTTACTGAAAATTTATCTGGGTCGGATCGCATCAGTGTTGGACGGTGATGGACGACAGCAGGGTGTGCACTGAGCGACGGCTGGGCGTATGCTGGGCGATGTTGGTCATGCGCAGGTGAGTGAGGGTATGCGTTGGGTGAGTACAAGCGAACGAGGATGAGACTGGGCGTGAGCGAGGGCATGTTGGGGTGTGCATGGGCGATCATTAGGCGACTATAGGCGTGCGTGGGCAAGAGCGAGGGCATGTTGGGGTGTGCATGGGCGATCACAGGGCGATTATGGGCGTGCATGGACAAGAGTGAGGGCGTACGAGGGCAATCACTGGGTGACTACGGGTGATCACTGGGTGACTTCGGGCGAGCATTAGGCAACACCAAGGGTGAGAGTGGGCGATGATTGAGGTGAGCATTGGGCGATGCTTGGGTGTGCAAACGGGCAATAGTAAGGGTGATGCGCAGGCTAGTGGTGGCAGTGATGTGGGTTGTAGCGTGGGTGAGTAATGGTGGTGCTATGGGTGGTTCAGTGGTGCTGCAATGGATAGCACAGCAGTGTTAGGGATGATGCGTGGTGTTTCGGTGGTTTGTAATTGGTATGTAAGGATTGTGGTGGTATAAGCTGCGTAGTGGTGGTACGTGGAGTGTGGTGGTGGCGCATGCGGCATGGTGGTGTTTTAGGTGTGTGAGGTTAAAAGAAAAAAATCATCTTTAAATCCTTTGCTAATGTGTTATTTATAAGCTCAAAATCGAATCTCTCATATCAAAGATACGAAAGATTTGTTTGCAATTCAACCTAAATTTACCTTAGCTTTTAGAAACCCTAGTTAGCTCTTGTTTTTCTTTTTAGGCCTAACCTGATCTAATTTAAGTCCTTAAATTAGACAAATTAATTAATTAAGCTCATCTTGCTACTTGATTCAACAACTCACTCCAACTTGACACGACTCAACTCATGACTCGACTTAATTTTTTTAATTTATTATTATTATTTTTTATTATATGATTTTATTTTTATTAACCTGGCTCAATTAATAAAATTAAAAAAATTAGCAAAAATGAGGTATCTACAGCTATCCCTCTTTGTAGTGAAGTTTGGTTAGAACTTTGCTACAAAGACAAAAGAGATATCCATTTTTGCCAAACCCTATTTTGAACTGATCAACTAAGCTCTATTTTATTTTGATGAAGGATATCAACTTGAAAGGTTGATGTAAAGAATAAACCAATCATCTTGAAAGGATGGGGTAAATGAATGCTTGTCTCAAAAAATCAGAGCAAAAGGTTAGGGGGCCTATCTTGAAAGGATAGGGCTTAATGGTATCTATCTTGGAAGGATAGAGCAAAAAATTTTAGAGGGCCTATCTTGGAAGGATAGGGCTTAATGGTGTCTATTTTGGAAGGATAGAGCAAAAAATTCTAGAGGGCCTATTTTGGAAGGATAGAGCAAAAATTTTAAGGGGGCTTATCTTGGAAGGATAGAGCAAAAATTTCAAGGGGTAAAATTAACTTATTTTGGTTTGGCGGAAACCCAAAGAGGATAGATCTCTTTAAGATTTCAAAGAAACTTGTTTTGGTTTGATAGATGATTCGAAGAGGATAGATTTCTTTGAGATTTCATAAAAACTTATTTTGGTTTGGTGGATGATCCAAAGAGAATAGATCTCTTTGAGATTCCTTTTTGGTTTGTGATTTGAAGAAGATAGATCTCTTTGAAAACTGATTTCACTTTGGTGACCCGAAGAGGATAGATATATTTGAGATTCTTGCTTTATTTTGGTTAGTGGATGACCTGAAGAGGATAGATCTCTTTGAGATTGGTTTTGGCTAATTCGAAGACAATAGATCTTTTCGAGATTGGTTTTGGTTAATTCGAAGAGGATAGATCTCTTTGAGATTGGTTTTGGTTAATCTGAAAAGAATAGATCTCTTCGAGATTTCAAAAAAACTTATTTTAATTCTCCCGAATATTACTCCCAAGGACCTTTAGGGTCATTTTTTCTAGGAATAGAAAATTTCTCGAATAGCAATCAATTGACATGCTTACACTGACTTTTGATGTTTACTCATTCAATTAGTAGACTTTCATCAAAAGATTATGATTGCTTCTTCTTTCTTTTTTTTTTTTTTTCTTTTTTCTCTTTTCTTCTTTTTCTTTCCCCTTTTTCTGAAATTTCTCAAACTTTTGAGTCTCATAACTGTTCCATGCTAAGGCTTTGAATTTGCTTTTCTCAATACCAAGTTTCAATTTCCACTCTCCATGACTTTTGAACGATAAATCTCTTTTCGAAAGAAACAAAATTAAATTATTAAGAACATTTGATTTCAATTTATTTAGTGATTTAGATTCATTGGTAAGGGTTTAGTGTTTAAGTGTATGAGGCTAAGAAACATGGTACATAAGGGTTTATTGGTGAAGTGTTTGTTAGTCAATGACCATCCGAATTTGAAAACATTCATAAATATCAACTTTACTTGTAAACGATGAAAGATTAACCATAAACTTATTCAAGAAAAATTGAAATCTTTATTGAACTCAATTTCCATGGATAATACAACTTGACTACATCTGAATTCATAGTCCCCTTAATTCTAGGCCATCCATCTCTATCAACACTAATGCACCTCTTGATAATACCCTTTTAACCACATAAGGGCCCTCATAATTCGGAGTAAACTTGCCCTTAGGGTCGTTTGCATTCAGTAACACTTTCTTCAACACCAAGTCTCCCTCTTTGAAGTACCTCGGGCATACTTTCTTTTTAAAAGCTTAAATCATTCACTGTTGGTAGCATTGACCATGACATGTCATTGCAAGTCTTCGCTCATCTAGGAGATTTAAATGTTCCATTCTCTTCTTCACCTACTTTACTTCATCGAGCTAAGTTTTTGCCAATACTCAGAACGAAGGTATTTCTACTTCCACTGGTAGTACCACTTCAGTTCCGTACACCAACGAATACGGTGTCACACCAATAAAGGTTCTAACTGAGGTTCCATAAGCCATGAGAGCAAAAGGAAGCATCTCATGCCATTCTCTATAAGTGATCGCCATCTTCTCAATAATTCTTTTGATGTTCTTATTTGCAGCTTCAACGGCTCCATTTATTTGAGGTCAATACGGAGTTGAGTTTCTATGATTGATCTTAAATTGGCTACACACTTCATCCATCAACTTGTTATTCAAATATGTCCCATTGTTTGTAATAATAGACTTGGGTGCATCATATCTTTGAATAATATCTCTTTTGAAGAATTTGACCACTACTCCTTTGGTCACCATAGCATATGACATTGCTTCTACCTACTTGTAAAATAGTTGATCGTGTCTAAAATGAATCTATGCCCATTTGAAGCTGTTGGCAAAATTGGACCAATCATGTCAATTCCCCATATTGAGAAAGGCTAAGGAGCTGATAACACATGTAATTCTTGGGGAGGAGCATTGATTTTATTAGCATATACCTGACATAAGTGATAATACCTTATGTGCTTGATACAATCCGATTCCATCATCATCCAAAAATACCCCATTCTCTTGATCTTTCTGGCTAGCATATATCCATTCATGTAAGGACTACAAACTCCTTCATGCACTTCTTTCATCAATTTCTTGGCTTCTTCTTCATCCACACAACTTAGTAGTGTTGCATCTGGTGATCTCTTGTACATTGTGGCTCCACTTAATAAGAAATGAGTAGCTAATCTTTTTAAAGTTTTTCTATCTTTTTGATCAGCATCTTTAGGAAATTCACTAGTTTGAAGTAACTTCTTGATATCATGATACCGGGGTTCTTTTGATTCCTTCTCTCCAACTGCAAGACAAAAAGTTGGTTTTTCTTCCACTTCAATCTTCAAGGGTTGAATTTTTATTCCATCTGTGACTTTCACCATTGATGCTAATGTAGCCAGTGCGTCGATAAACTGATTTCGGATCCTTAGAATGCAAGTGAATGAAATCTCTTGAAATTTTTCGATTAGCTTGCTTAAATGTTTGTAGTAAGGTATTGATTTCTCGTCCTTTATCTTATATTCTCCTAAGATCTAGAGAATTATAAGGAAAGAATCTCCGTACACTTCCAATTCTTGTATTCTCATATCTAGCACCATTTTAAGCCCTAAAATGTAGGCTTCATATTCTGTTATGTTGTTGGTATATGAGAATGTTAATCTTGCTGCCACAGGGAAATGATTACCCTCAGGACATACTAATACTACTCCTATCCCACATCTAAACACGTTGGCTACTTCATCAAAATACATTTTCCATCCCAACTTTTCATTACTCAATTCGTTTGCCACCATCACATTTTCATCGGGAAATTGTGCTTCTAAACCCTTGCCCTCATCTCCTAATGGATATTTTGCTAATTGATCACCTACTGCTTGCCCCTTGACTGTACTCTGACTCATGTACTTGATATCAAACTCTGAGAGTAGAAACTGCCACTTCAATATTCTCCCAATCAACGCTGACTTTTCCACTAAATACCTCAACAGGTTATGTTTCATCAACAACTCTATTGAATAATAGAGAGTGTATTGCTTGAGCCTATGCATCACCCATATTAGGGCACAACACGTCCTTTTCACTTCTAAGTATTTTTTCTCGCCTTCTATGAACTTCTTGCTTAAATAATATATAGGATTCTCTTTTCTCCCCATTTCATCTTTCTATTCCAGCACATATCTTATCGATTTCGGAAGGATTGTTAAGTAAAGGATCAAGGGCCGTCCTGGTGCAGGAGTGACCAGTACTAGAGGATTCCTAAGATATTCTTTGATTTCAGCAAATGCTTGCTCACACTCTTTATCCCATTCAATGATTGCATTTTTCCTCAAAAGTTTAAATAACAACTTACATCTATTAGTTAGCTACAACATGAATTGAGCAATGTAATTTAATCTTCCCAGTAATCCCCGAACTTCTTTGACAGTTTTTGGTATAGGCATATTCATGATTTCCTTAACTTTATCTAGGTTTACTTCAATCCCTTTTCTACTAACTACAAAACCTAACAATTTTCTTGAAGTTACTCTAAAGGTACACTTTTTTGAATTTAGCTTCAGTTGAAATTTCCTCAATCGTTTAAATAACGTTCATAAAATATCTACATGTTTTTCATCTTCTTTGGATTTGGGGATCATATCATCCACATAAACCTCGATTTCTTGATGCATCATGTCATGGAATAAGGTAACCATAGCGCGCTGATAAGTTGCCCTAGCATTCTTTAACCTGAAAGGCATCATACGATAACAAAATGTCCCCCAGGTGGTAACGAAAGTTGTATTGATTTTATCTTCTTTTGCCATTTTAATTTGATTATACCTCGAGAAACCATCCATAAACAAGAAAAGATGGTTCCTAGATGTGTTGTCTACCAATACGTCAATATGTGGCAAAGGAAAGTTATCCTTTGGTGTTGCCTGGTTTAAATATCGAAAATCTACACAAACCCTAACTTTCCTATTTTTCTTTAACACTGGCACCATATTGACCACCCATTTCGGGTAATCCGATACTTCTATGAATCTAACTTCTAACAACTTCTTCACTTCTTCTTTTATTTTGAGGAGTATGTCTGGCCTAAATTGTCTAAGCTTTTGTCTTTTCGGATTTATTTCCTCTTTGGTTAGCAACTTGTGAACCACAATAGACGAGTCTAAACCAAGCATATCTTTATAAGATCAAGTGAATATGTTCAAGTATTTTGATAGCAATCATGACAACTCCTATTTTTGATTATCCGTTAAATTACTACCAATTTTCAAGTTTTATGGATTTTCCCCACATCCCCAAATTAATCACAACCATCGGTTCGTCAATAATCACTCTACCTTATTCATGTCGATGCCAACTCTCCCAAATTTCGTTTAAAGTCTCAATATCATCTTCGACGTCTAACCCAGCAAGATCGAAGGTGATATTGGTACTTTCATCATTTACATGCGCAAGATATCCATTATGTTCATTGTTTTTATCGAATCTGAAGAATAAAGAAAAAAAAAGGACAACAAATAAATAATAAAAAATCGATATAAGGAAAGGAATGAACTTTATTGAATGAATGAATCCAAATTGTCTGAAAGAAAAGGTCTAACTAATTAGAACTAATTATCGAAATTGAATGCTCCTAATTAATCTAATTTTTCATTTCTAAAGAGACTTATTAACGGGAACAAAAAACTAGTTGCATAAGGAAACTAGTATGCCAATATCACTCTTCTCGTTCGGACCGATGCTACATTGTTGAACTAAGGCCTTAGATAAACTGGCTACTTCGGGTTCTTGAACACCAGCTCGTGTTGGGAATGTCTGGCGGATGTTTAGAAATTCCATGTGAGCATGGTATAGCTGATCTCCTCTCTTGCTTATGGTTTTAGCCTTTATTTCTTGAATCTCCTCTTCAGTCGGCTCATACTTAAGCCAAAATGTTCCAATCTACTGCTTAGGTTGTTTCAAACGACCCCATGCCCCCTGACTAGCTTCTTTGATCACATTAACTTTGTTGAAAATTTGTAACCCTAGCTCTTCCAATTCTTCATCCCTGACATAAGGAATAGTCGTTTCTTTGTAAATCTCATAGTCTTGCTCCCTAAGAATAGTAACCAACTGCCCATTGGCTATGAATTTCACTTTCTGATGTAGACTGGATGGAATTGCCCTTGCTGAACAAATCCACGATCTTCCCAATAGAAGATTGAAAGTTTACGATATATCTAGAACTTGAAAGGGAATAATAAACACTTGCAAACCAATTTCAACTTGCAACCCAATTTCTCTAATTATCTCTCTTTTTAATCCATCAAAAGCTCTTATTGAAATTGAGCTGGGCTTGATCTCAGTTGCATTGAATTCGAGTAAATTTAGTGTCGCTAAAGGACAAAATTCAGTGTTGACCCATTATTTATTAAAACTCGAGCAACCACTTTCCCTGTACACTTAACTACTATGAAGAGAGGCTTCATATGCTGGTCTCCTTCTTTACCTAGCTCATCTGGTGAAAACGAAATTTGACCCATTGCAAATATGGAGTTCACTACCAATCCCGACTTCTTAGTGGAAATCCCTTCAGGTACTTTGACATCTTTCAGAATTTTAATTAATGCCTTTCGGTGAGTATCTAATGACAACAGCAAGCCTATTAGAGAGATTTGGGCCAGTACCTTAGTTAACTGGTCCATTATCTTGTATTCACTGGCCTTCACTATCTTCTTGACAATATTTTGATCTTTATCATCTGTATCTTCAAAAATCTTTCGAGAAGCCTCTTCCACAGCAGCTTTCCTCTTGGCTTCCTCATTCTGGTCATAAATCACCGACCATGGGTGATGAGGCTTTTGTTGTCAGATTCATCACCTGGCAATCCAGAGGTGCTGTTTTGTAATTTTCTAGAGCTATTGGGACATTGAAAGCAATCTTCTTAGGCTTTTCCAATTCTTTAACCTTCTTAGTCTTCCCATCATACCAGAAAACCAACGGCTTGGGCTCATCTCCGATCATTCTAACCATCTCAACCATCTTCTTGGCTTCTGCAATAAGTCTATCTTCTTCTTCAAATTTTGGACCCCATCCAATAGGTTGTACGTCAGCATATACAATAGGTGAACCAGTGTAATCTACTAAATACTCAAACTTCCCTGATGGTTCTCCTAGGGTGTCAACTGTTAGATCACCGACTTCATATCTTTTTCTAAGCTCCTTTTGAGTACCTCTCTTTCGTGGTTTTGGAATCATCATAGTTATGATAACAACTTTCTTTATCTCCCCATCCTTCAACAATAGATATATTGCCGGTTTAGTCCGGGTTCTATCCCTGAGATTCATATTCTATAAGTACTTGGCTTACCTCAGATTCCAAGCTACCTCCTCAATAGTGATGGGGAGACTGTCTACATCAATCTCCGGTTCAGAAATTTCAATAATGATCATATTGATCGAATTTCTATGATTCAGTAGAGGGTTATTATCCACATTGGGAGTAGGAGTTTGAATGAAATCCAATTGAACCAATTTTGCATCAATAAGGTCCTAGATCTTATGTTTGAGTCTCCAACATTGGTCCGTAGAATGCCTTACTTGCCCTAGATGATAATCACATCGAAGCTTCGGCTTATAATCCCTTAATCTTTGTCCTTCCTTTGATATTTCAAATGTCAGAAGGTTCTCCTTCCTTAATTGTGCAAGAACTTGGCTTAGAGGAATGGGGATGTATATCAATTGCCTTCTTTATGGGCGATTATTTTGATTTGGATTCGGTGGGGGATTAGATCCTCTCGTCATGGCTACTAAGGCTGTGGGTTAGACAAGGTTGCTGATATTGACGGTGCTTACGGTGGCTTCTTTGGCCTTGTTGGAAAATCTCACAAGAGGTGTCTTCTTCTCACCTGCTTCGAGATTAGGAAACCTCTTAATAGCAATAGCTTCCTCAATTTAGCACCTTGAGGCTATAATTTCTGTAAAGTTGGAGGCAGGGTGCTCGACTAGATGTTAGTAATATAGGCTTCTAAGAGTATTAATGAAAGCGAAGGTTAGATCCTTCTTGATTAAGGGTGGAGTCACCTTAGTTGTCATGCCCCCTCCATCTCTAAGCATATTCCTTAAAGTTCTTGTTGGTCTTCTTCCTTAGATTATTCAGATCCCACATAGATAGGGCCACTTCAATGTTGAACTTATACTGGTTGAAGAAAGCCCGTGCTAACTTATCCCAAGTATCGATCTCATTTAAGTCCAGTTGGGCATGCCAGGTTAAAGCGGGCCCATTTAAGTTGTCCTAAAAAGTTTGGACCATCACCTTGTCATACTTCATGTGTCTCCCCATTTTCTTGATGTATAACCTAGTGTGGAGTTTCGGGTAACCAGTCTCATCATATTCATATGTCAGCAAATTAATTGTCCCCATCTGTTCAAACCCATTAACCATTTTTAGGGTTTTCATCTTGTCGATCAACTTCTGCATAAACTTTCTTTCCATCTCCTAATGTTTTTCCTCAATCTCTTTCGTCCATACCTCAGCATTAGGGACCGATTCTTCATTTTCTAATTCAAGGGGAGGGGTTATTTCTACATTTTGATTTGGGTTAGCTTGAGATCTTTGTCTGTGATTAAGAATCCCGGTAGCTTAAGTGAGAACCTGAATCTGTTCAGCCATCTTATTCATGCTTTCTTTTGGAGTTATTATTCTCGGGTCAAGCTCGATTTGATTGACATTTCCAGTACCTTTAGTTGACATCCTGGCTTTAGAACGAGTGAATATCGGGTTTTTAGTTGAGTTTGCTTGTTTGGATGCTATCTTCGAAATTCTATGTGAAAACTTAAGTTTTAGATTTTTTGATAAATTAAAGATTTCTTTTTTCCTTTTTGTGACTTTTGTTATTCTGTTGTTTGCCTCTTTTTGTGTTTTTTTCTTTCTTTCTTTTCTTTTAAAAGTCAACTAAACAAACAAACAAATAATAATAATAAGTAAGAGACTGCGCAATTAATGAAAATTTTATTTACTAAAGCTGCAAATATATTAATTATAAGACCCAACTTGTACAACGGACTAAACAAAAAGAAATAAAAACTTCTAACTAATTTTCTCAAAAAGCTTAAATCCTATATCTACAAGAGTCGACGGATCTGGTTAGGATGATTATCAACTTCCTTCATAAGTCTTCGTATCGTAACATCCCTTTCTCGAATCTTGCTTCTCAAGAATTGATTTTCTTCTAGTAGTCTCTCATTTTCTAGCTTCAACTCCTCGATATTTCTCTTACTTTCTTAGAATTGGGCTTCAACTCTGGGTCGTATGGTGTCTTGATAGGCCTGCCCTATGGGTGAAAGATTTGTTGATTCTGGCTCGTGTCTGAACATGTCTAGCACTGCATACCATATCTTTCCTGTCTTCTTCAACTGATTGTAGATGAATTGCTTAGTAGCTTGGTACTCTTCGACTTTGCCCCTCAAAGTTCCTACATTGACTATCTTCTTGACTTCTCTCCATTCTTACAACTCCATGAGTTCTGCTAGTTGTTAGATTAGAGTAGCCGTAGGTAGACAAGGATCCTAATTATTTATTATGACAACATCTAAGGAGTCTCTGTAGGCTATCTCTTGAAGTGGACCCAGCTGTCTAGTGACACAAGCTGGGGAATACTCGGTATAGCCTGTAATACCGATAAGGGGGACTCTTGCATAATCGGGGCACTCTACGACGGCTTGAGTGCAATGGCTCCATCTAGCTGTCCACATAAAGTGTATTGGTTGTATTTTGCTGATAACTGATACTCGATACCCATCCATTAAACTAAGCTTCATTCAGTACCTGAAGGTGACGAGCAAAGTCATCAATTAGATTCATATTTTTTGTCAGGGACTCTCTAAGAAGATTCCCTTCATAACCTTGTGTGTGACTGAGAAACCACACGGTAAGGATTGTATGAAATAACTGTGCCCTTGCTTCTTCAGGTAGGTAAGTGTCTTGAACTGTTCTACTAATAGCGCTGGTATATAGGATTTACCAGCTAAGAATTGAGTCACTAGCTCGACAACCCTATAGTGGACTTGGCCATATTTGAAGGGAAACAACACCGTTCCAAACATTGCTACAATGAATGCGTTGACCCTCTTCTTAGCCCACGATTTATATCCTCCACAGAAGATCTGGTGATCTCTGATAGGCATTTAGGCTTGAAAATCACTCCACTAGTCTTAGGATGCTGAGACATTTCTGGCACTCTGAAGATAAGAATAACACTAAGGCTGACTTCTTGACTCCCAACAATGTCATGAAAGCTTTCTTGGGCTAGACTCTGAGATTAGGGATAGTTATGCCTACTTTGAGGGGTAAGGCACTGAGTAGCTGCGAGTACTCTTTTATAGTGGGTGTTAATACATGTGGACCGAAGTTGAAAGCTGTAGATTCTGGATCCCAGTAATGGATAAGGGCTTGAATTAGAGGCTAATGGAGCTGGACTCGCATAAGGGATACAATTGGCCTAATCTTCTTATGAATGTGATCTTGCTTGGCAAGAGGAAACTAGTTCAACCAATCACTCAAGATGGCCTTGGGGAAGGAGTACTTGTCCAGCTGAACTTCATAGATGCGCTCTAGACTGACACTATCTTAACTTTCTATATCTATATTACAAAAAAATGTAAACGAAATAAAAGGCAACGATTATTTACAATAAGGCCACTAAATTTAGAATAAAGTTAGATATAATGTTAATAATTTCGTAGCTTTTTTAAAGATTTTCTTAGAAATTGCACAGCCTTTCACTGACTAAGGAATGATAAAAAAAAAAGATAACATAATATACATATAATATAAGAAAATAAAACATTCACAAAGACACTAGTATAATCAAACATATAAAATGCAACATATTACACACAGATGCAATGTAGTAGGGGTTGGTGATTAATAAATTATAGGAAATATGATGAATTCATAATTGGGAAATACCTTTATATATGATCAAGCGTGAAATAGGATTTTTTTTTTTTAAATGAGGCTCGTGAATACTCATATATAAGGGTTACTGGTTTTTTTTTCTTAAATTTCCATTTTTTAGAAAAAGAAAATCGAATCGATCGCAAATGAATCCGGCTTTTCCTATAATTTAAAAATAACTAACCCCTCTTTTTGAAGAGGATGATGCAAAAGGAAAGGGTCTACGGGTCTCAGGCTTTGTAGTGTCAAGGCTTTTTGAAGAGAAGCCTGATGGGCTACATCGAAGCCTGAGTAAGCTTACCTATCACCACTAGGCGGGAGTATAGACCCCAACGACTTGAGGGTTACATAATGGTAGCCCGTCCCAGATTCCTAAGGTAGCCTGAGTTTAACCACATCTAAGCATACAGATGGTTACTTGAAAAATAAAAATTGCTTATCCCTATGAAGGCCCATCAGGCCAAGCTTTTTTTTTTTTTAAAGGCTATATCACTAAAAAAACAATTAGTATAACTATAATGTAATATAAAAAGAAAAGAATAATACAAAAGCCCAAAAAAAATTTCTAACTTTTACATGACTAGCCCACTAAGCGTCCCTAGTAGAGTCGCCGATTCTGTTGAGCCCTATTTTAATTTCCTTAATTTAACCTATATTAAGCCTAATCCACTTAATATAAATTACTTGACATTAATCTTAAGGAAATACTTTTCTTAAAAAAAAAAATTTTAAAAACTAGAGTTGCTAACCGGTTCAATTAGTAAAAAATGAAATTAGGGTTTTCAAGTGGAAAAACCTTAATTTGATCACTAATTTGCAAATATTCTAAAAAATTTTGATATTTAGAAAATTAAACCAGAAAAACCGGGTTCGGGTGCTAATTTATTAAGACTAAGTCACAATGTGAAAATAAAAAATTGATGGGCTTTATTTTTTTATAATTTTTCTAAAAATATTAAAAATATCCTTAAATTCATAAAATGTAACAAAAAATTATTTTTTATTACGAATTTCTAAAAAAAGGAGAATTTTTTTTTTTAAATTTTTTAACGGTTGCCCCTAAGGTACCTATATACCCGCTAATTGGGATCAAATCGGTCATAGTTCATTTTTATAAAATATTTAGTGGGTAGGTTATTTTTATTTTTAAAAAAAATCAAGCCATATTTACATTTTTATCAATTTATTCTTTGAAGAAAATCCCTAAAGAAATCTAATTTTTTCGAATTAAATAAAAACCCTAATTAATTAAATCTTTTTTTTTTTTTGAAAAACTCAATTTAGATTATTTTATTTAAACAAAACCCTAAGTGTCAAAAATATATTTTTATTATTAAAAAAATGATTTAAAAAAATACCTAATTTAACTAAAAATTTGTAAGAAAGCAAATAATAACCTAAAATCTTGCACTTAAACACAAAAAATAAATTAATAAATAAACATAACTAATTAATAAAAATTAATGAAACAATTAAAATAAAACAATCTAATAAAGAATTTACTTAGGTTGGGTCGCGTTAGTGTTAGGCGACAACTAGGCATGCATTAGGTGACGATTGGGCGTTTGTTAGGCGACGCTGGTCATGCGTGAGCGAGCGAAGGCTTGCGCTGGGCGAGCACGGGTGAGCGAGGGTAAGACTAGGCATGAGCGAGGGCGAAACTGGGCGTAAGCGAGGGCATGCTGGGGCATGCATGGGCAAGAGCGAAGGTGACTTGGGTGTGCATGGGCAAAAGCGAGGGCATGTGTAGGCAATCATTGGGGGACTTCGGGCGAGCACTAGGCGATACTAAGAGCAAGAGTGGGCGATGACTAAGGTAAGCACTTGGTGTTTGGATGGGTGACAATGAGGGTGATGTGTCGGCGAGCGGCAATAGTGTTGTAGGTGGGCGATGGGTGACAGCAAGCGTGTGCACAAGTGATGTATGGGCGGTAGCGTGAACGAGCGGTGAAAGTGTTGTGGGCGGTAGCATGGAGGAGTGACGACGGTGCTATGGGTGATGTGGTGGTGCTACTATGGATGGCACAGCAGTGTTAGGGACAACGCATGGTGTTTTGGTAGTTTACGGCAGTGTTTGGTGCTGTAAACCTCGCGAATTTAGCTGTTTAAGTATAGAATCAAACGCCCAAATTGTAGATAATTTCCTGAAGTCAATAGAGCCAGTGAGATTTAAAACCGATTAAAAATCTCAATTCAAAACCTAAAGTGAATATGAAAAACCTTAAATTATCAATTGAACTTCTAATCGCATACGAAGACTCTAAAACCTTAAGTATATGTAACTGCAAAAGTTAACCTCGAATCTTATCAAAACCCTAAGATAACAATTGAAGACTTAATTGCGTATAAATATATTAAACCCTAAAAGTGTAAAAACACTAAAGATTGTACCTGAACATAATAAAAACCCTAAAACTATAACTTTAAGGATATAAAAGCACTAATTCACCATAATTTACCCTAAAACCCTAAGTGATAATATATCCTTCATATTATGCCATTTCATCGGTAAACGACTAAAGATAACTTTCAATTATGCATAAATACTTGAATACTTAAGTGGTCCCTTAAAAATTAATATATTACATTCTAGGTCACATTCATCTTCTAAGTATATAACTAGAATAGTATTATATAGAGTTAGGGGTATAGTTGAAGTTTAGGTTAAATGAAGCTTAGGTTAAATGTAGTGAACCTTAATATCCTAATTGGTACTTTTCATACTAGTTATACTAAGTAGCTTACCAAATGATGTATATAGGATATAAATACCTAAAGTAAGATCTCATTATCTATTTTTACTAATCAATTCACCAAATGCCTCATTTCCTTTTATTTCCTTAATTTTTCTCTTCATTTTCCTTAATTACTACATTATGTATGGAAAGTTAACCAAGTCAACACATGTTGACCAAAGTCAAAAGGTTAACTAAAGTTAACATTTAGAAAAGTCAACAAAAGTCACTTTCACTTAAGAAAATATCTAAGTCATGTAATGATTTTTTTTCTTTTCTTCTCTTTAGATTTTTCTTCCTTCTTCCTACTTCTTTGCCGTCCATTCTTCTCCCTCTTCTAAACTTTGCTTTTCTCATTTATAAAATACAATTTGAGACAAGAACAACTCCCTTTTCTTCTTCCATTTCAAATCGTGAACTCCCTTTTGCTTTATCATCTTCACTTTTCCAAAATTTCACTTTCACAATCTTAAATACCACCACACACCAATCTACTATATCTACTTGCTTTCCTTTTCAAATTATAAAGGAGAAAAAGGTACGTTTTATATGATTTGTTATCTTAATTAGTGAGTTAGTTATGTAAACCCCGTAAATTTAACTATTTAAGAGTAGAAGTGAATCCTAATACTAGAAATGACTTAAAGAGTCATTAAAGCCGAGCAAGATAAAAATTTAATAAATCATAAATCTAAATATATTATAAGTAGTAAAAACCTTAGGAATTGATTGAAACCCTAAATCGCTTACTAAAACCTTAAAACTAGTTTACGCATCATTAATCAAAATTGAACTTGAAATTACTCAAAACCCTAAAATCATAAACATAAACCTATAAAATAGTTAAATATTACTCAATAGTGATAAAATTATAGTCGATTGCAATTTTCGACTAAAACGCCTATTTGCATGAAATTATAATGAAGTCGCTATAATAACTTGTAAAAATTATAATTGTAATGAGTACCAATTAAATTGATAAAATTTCACAAAAATTTGAAAATTAATTTACGAGGAGAATTGTTATAATTTATATGATACGAAAAATTACATATATTTATTAATAATTTTCATTTTCCTTCTCTTTCATTTTCAATTTATCTCTTTTCACTCTTTTCTTCTTTTTCACAATTGCAACATTCTAGAAACCAATTGCCGCTGCGTGAAGAAAAAAATTTTTGCCATGTGTTGATTGGAAAATAAAAGAAAAATGAAAAATAAAAAATTGGATAAATAAGTCCATTGTAGTTTATCTAGTTTCCCTCAATATAACCCAAGTATAATGTGTATAGGGTTTATCATACTCAATGGGGTTAATAGTAACTATTTTCTCATATTTGTAAGTTACGAGACTTCCTTTATATATTTTGGAAATTTTTCATTTTAGCTCGAATCGTTATAAACTTATAGTCCATTTTGATCGTTTTCAAGCGTATTTTCTCGTAATGAGATCCGTTTTGGATGTTGTGACTCGCAATTTGGGTTGTGATATAAAAATATCACAAAATTTATTATTTTAGTTTAAAAATTATAAAATACTAATTTTATCTGTTTCTAAATATATTTTGATTTAATAATTACTTAAACTATATAATTGATATTTTTATTATTTTAAGCATATTTTTCCTATTTTTGAAATTTTCTCATTTCCTTATTATTTATGTACTTCACAATTTATACATACATACATATATATATATATAT